>OX465101.1:9619075-9849805 GCA_949987565.1 Luidia sarsii | reverse complement strand
CCAATCTATCTCCATGGGATAACCAATGTATCTCCATGGGATAACCAATGTATCTCCATGGGATAACAAATCTATCTCCATGGGATAACCATTGTATCTTCATGGGATAACCAATGTATCTCCATGGGATAACAAATCTATCTCCATGGGATAACCATTGTATCTCCATGGGATAACCAATCTATCTTCATGGGATAACCAATGTAACTCCATGGGATAACCATTGTATCTCCATGGGATAACCAATGTATCTCCATGGGATAACCATTTATATCCATGGGATAACCAATCTATCTCCATGGGATAACCAATGTATCTCCATGGGATAACAAATCTATCTCCATGGGATAACCATTGTATCTCCATGGGATAACCAATGTATCTCCATGGGATAACCAATGTATCTCCATGGGATAACCAATCTATCTTCATGGGATAACCAATGTATCTCCATGGGATAACCATTGTATCTTCATGGGATAACCATTGTATATCCATGGGATAACCAATCTATCTCCATGGGATAACCAATGTATCTCCATGGGATAACCAATGTATCTCCATGGGATAACAAATCTATCTCCATGGGATAACCATTGTATCTTCATGGGATAACCAATGTATCTCCATGGGATAACAAATCTATCTCCATGGGATAACCATTGTATCTCCATGGGATAACCAATCTATCTTCATGGGATAACCAATGTAACTCCATGGGATAACCATTGTATCTCCATGGGATAACCAATGTATCTCCATGGGATAACCATTTATATCCATGGGATAACCAATCTATCTCCATGGGATAACCAATGTATCTCCATGGGATAACAAATCTATCTCCATGGGATAACCAATGTATCTCAATGGGATAACCAATGTATCTCCATGGGATAACCATTGTATCTCCATGGGATAACCAATGTATCTCCATGGGATAACCATTGTATCTCCATGGGATAACCATTGTATCTCCATGGGATAACCAATGTATCTCCATGGGATAACCAATGTATCTCCATGGGATAACCAATGTATCTCCATGGGATAACCAATGTATCTCCATGGGATAACCAATGTATCTCCATGGGATAACCAATGTATCTCCATGGGATAACCATTGTATCTCCATGGGATAACCAATGTATCTCCATGGGATAACCATTGTATCTTAATGGGATAACCAATGTATCTCCATGGGATATCCATTGTATCTCCATGGGATAACCATTGTATCTCCATGGGATAACCAATGTATCTCCATGGGATAACCATTGTATCTCCATGGGATAACCAATGTATCTCCATGGGATAACCAATGTATCTCCATGGGATAACCATTGTATCTCCATGGGATAACCAATGTATCTCCATGGGATAACCAATGTATCTCCATGGGATAACCAATGTAACTCCATGGATAACCAATGTATCTCCATGGGATAACCATTGTATCTCCATGGGATAACCATTGTATCTCCATGGGATAACCAATGTATCTCCATGGGATAACCAATGTATCTCCATGGGATAACCAATGTATCTCCATGGGATAACCAATGTATCTCCATGGGATAACCATTGTATCTCCATGGGATAACCAATGTATCTCCATGGGATAACCAATGTATCTCCATGGGATAACCAATGTATCTCCATGGGATAACCAATGTATCTCCATGGGATAACCAATGTATCTCCATGGGATAACCAATGTATCTCCATGGGATAACCAATGTATCTCCATGGGATAACCATTGTATCTCCATGGGATAACCAATGTATCTCCATGGGATAACCAATGTATCTCCATGGGATAACCAATGTATCTCCATGGGATAACCAATCTATCTTCATGGGATAACCAATGTATCTCCATGGGATAACCATTGTATCTTCATGGGATAACCATTGTATATCCATGGGATAACCAATCTATCTCCATGGGATAACCAATGTAACTCCATGGGATAACCAATCTATCTTCATGGGATAACCATTGTATCTTCATGGGATAACCATTGTATCTCCATGGGATAACCATCGTATCTCCATGGGATAACCATTGTATCTCCATGGGATAACCATTGTATATTCATGGGATAACCATTGTATATTCATGGGATAACCATTGTATCTCCATGGGATAACCAATGTATCTCCATGGGATAACCATTGTATCTCCATGGAGTAACCGATGTATCTCCATGGGATTACCAATCTATCTCCATAGGATTACCATTCTATCTCCATAGGATTACCAATCTATCTCCGTGTGATTACCAATCTATCTTCGTGGGATTACCAATCTATCTATCTCCATGGGATTACCAATCTATCTCCATAGGATTACCAATCTATCTCCATAGGATTACCAATCTATCTCCGTGGGATTACCAATCTATCTTCGTGTGATTACCAATCTATCTCCGTGTGATTACCAATCTATCTTCGTGGGATTACCAATCTATCTATCTCCATGGGATTACCAATCTATCTCCATAGGATTACCAATCTATCTCCATAGGATTACCAATCTATCTCCATAGGATTACCAATCTATCTTCGTGGGATTACCTATCTATCTTCATGGGATTACCAATCTATCTCCGTGTGATTACCAATCTATCTCCATGGGATTACCAATCTATCTCCATGGGATTGACGACGTATCTCCATGGGCTAGCCGATTTGTCATCACGAGATTACCAATATGTCACCGTGCGATAACTGATGTACCTCTAAGGCATACCCAATTCCCCACTTCATGGAAGCGTTACTTTTGTTCCCGTTTCGGGGTGCATGCGAACACGTAAGTGCCATCAAACACCCAACCCACCCATCACTGCACTCTATTCAGGGAACGGCTCATCGTGCCCATCTTTTGCAGACACCGAGCTGGAAAAAAAAACCCACTGCCACTCTGTGAAGCTACTGAACGCATAATTGATGAAACAAAACGTATACAAAGTCGTCTATTTTATACGCGTTCGACTGCATGGTTACTTGACTTCACGTAACGTCACGAGTCATGTACGCCATGTGCAGAGGCGATCGGTTTGTATAATATTAGCCAACCGCGTCGCATTAAAGCCGCGTTTCCACTGGACTAAAAGTTAACCGAGACGATGGCTAAATGTCAAATGGTTAAATCGTACCGTCGTTTCCCACTTGAACTTTGGAGTCGGTCAATTTGACCGAGACGCGTGGCAATACACCTGCTCACGAGGCCGCTGCGCGTGACCTCGGAGGTTTACAAAATGACATCGATAGCGCGCGAAACAAAAAAACAACAACTTCGGGACGAGGAGGAACCTGAAGGGGGGAAAAAGCGGCGGGATCGGAGCCGCGGGGAAACGGCGAAAAGAAACACCGATACACGGCAAGTATCAGATGCTGTGTGTCCGTAGGCCTACGCGTATAGGTCAACTATAATGGTCAACTTTGCGCGCGTCACATAAGCAGACGCTGTGCACGGTGCATGTGCAATGTCATAGGCCGGATGTGGAGTTGTTGTTTTTTTTTTTTACCGAGTCGCGTTTTACCCAGTGGTGCGTTTCCACTGGACTAATCGGCTCGATTAAACCATAGAGCAAGTAAAATTTCCCCGGTCACTTTTACTGGGCAGAGGTTGGCCGGTAAAAGTAACCACTCGGCTCGGTTAAAGTAACCGAAAGGAAGGTTTACTGGGCCGTTTCCCCTGGACTTCAAATGGGAAGAGTATTACCAACATCGACCAAAAAAGGGCCAGTGAAAACGCAGCTTTACAGCCTTTCCATTGTTATCAATTCCTTGCCACAGAGTTGTGTGGTGTTGGACAAAATCTCACAAGATCCAATATGTGGCCCGGTACGGCATAATGAGGATTGTCGTCCAAATTCGAGATTTCCCTGCACTGCAAAGAATACCTTCTTAGCTCTCCAACGATATCCAAATTGTTTCCATAAGTTGCCGAAATCCAAAGTTACGACGCAAACAATACGACGAGGCAAGGCGCAGTCAGTCACGGAAACCACTTTTCGAGAACAAAAAAAAACGGCTCTGAAGTTTCAGGTCATGTACAAGGGGCGCCGACACACTTACGAATTCCCGGATTAATCAAAATCAGTATAAGCAGGCTGCGTTTGGACGAGTTCCTGCGAATTACGGGCTTTAAGGCCTTGCACGAAACTAGTCCGATGAGCGGGGAGTTCACGTCGTTACGTACGGTATTTATTCTAGTATTTATATAGAGATTCTAGCTAGGGTTAATTTTGATTTTCCTGGAAGTCACGGGAGGAACGTGCCGAGGAGAACAAACGTTTCCGCCTAACTATGTTCACTTATTGGATTGTGAAGTGAAGTTGACCCCATAAACAGCCATACGGTGGTTTTTATGATTTATATTTTTTCTTCGGTCCACTTCAATTCCTAGCTTTCGGTGAAAAATTCTGGCATTCGTTTTTATAACCAATGTCAAGCGACACTTTCAGAATTGTTTGCCCAGAAATGTCGATATGAGCTGGTATTAACTGTATATATACCTGTATAATTATAAGCAAACGCGGGCACAAGCATCTCTATAAAAGTCAGGCAAGTGTTTTATCGACATCCGCGGAGTGTACACGTTATTCGTTAAAAAACAGATCTATACTGAGGTACTTGTGGCTGTGCTTGTATCAGTTTGAAATCGGTACGAGGCCAGCACTACTCGAAACCTTACTACCATTATGTGCTCGTTGCCAGTGGCTGGTATCCGCCGACCAACTGCTGATGATTTCCCACAACGGTGTCCGTCGCAGGCAGAGAGGGGAGGGGAGGGGAGGGGAGGGGAGGGGAGGGGGAAGGGAAACATGCAGCTCATTAATGTTTCAGAGGAAACTGTTGGGGCAAGGGAATGGGAAATGGTCTGGATGCCTGGTCCGCTTTGGTGTGTACGTGGTCAGATCGATCGAGCCATGCGGGTGGTGGCGTTGCGGGGGAGTGAGGGAGGGAGGGAGTGAGACTATTAGAGAGAGAGGGTGGAGAAAGGGAGAGAGTGGGGAGAGAGAGTGGGGAGAGAGATGAATTTTAAGATATATATATATAGAGAGAGAGAGAGATAGAGAAAAGAGGGAGAGAGAGAGATCGGGAGGGAGGGAGGGAGTGAGACTCGAGAGAGGGGAGAAAGGGAGAGACAGGGGGAGAGAGGGGAAGAGAGGGAGGGTGGGAGAGAGAGGGGGAGAGAAATGTAAAGAAAGAGGGAGAGAGAGAGAGAGAGATAGAGAAAAGAGGGAGAGAGAGAGATCGGAAGGGAGGGAGGGAGTGAGACTCGAGAGAGGGGAGAAAGGGAGAGACAGGGGGAGAGAGGGGAAGAGAGGGAGGGTGGAAGAGAGAGGGGGAGAGAAATGTAAAGAAAGAGGGAGAGAGAGAGAGAGAGAGAGATAGAGAAAAGAGGGAGAGAGAGAGATCGGGAGGGAGGGAGGGAGTGAGACTCGAGAGAGGGGAGAAAGGGAGAGACAGGGGGAGAGAGGGGAAGAGAGGGAGGGTGGGAGAGAGAGGGGGAGAGAAATGTAAAGAAAGAGGGAGAGAGAGAGAGAGAGATAGAGAAAAGAGGGAGAGAGAGAGATCGGGAGGGAGGGAGGGAGTGAGACTCGAGAGAGGGGAGAAAGGGAGAGACAGGGGGAGAGAGGGGAAGGGAGGGAGGGTGGAAGAGAGAGGGGGAGAGAAATGTAAAGAGAGAGGGAGAGAGAGAGAGGGGGAGAGAGAGAGAGAGAGAGAGAGAGAGAGGGGGAGAGGGAGAGGGAGAGGGAGAGGGAGAGAGATAGAGAGAGAGAGAGAGAGAGAGACCCCACGTCTAGGTACGACCGGGCGATGGAATAAGCCGTGGGAGCCGATGCACCTGCAGGACAGAGAGGGAGAGAGCGAGCGAAATCTGCAGCGAGCAAATACAGCTGCCTTGGTTGGTTTCCTCCCACCGACCGGATTTGACGATTCCACGGTACTTTCCCGTGCTGGTTTGTCGGCCAGCGGAGATGACATTATTCCTTAGTTCCCGCGGATTAGCACAGCGTCAAAGGTGTGCGCGGCAGAAGGCCCGCCAATAAAATGAGAAGAAGAAAAAAAGAGAAAGAAAAGCAAACAAAAGACCTGTTGAGCGTCGAGTGATGGGAAAGGGGGTGAAAAATGATCATTAAAATGAATCGGGCAGTGGAGTAGATGTTAATGTATAAACGCATGATGGGCCCGCTTGTTCGTGATGCAGCGCCTGCATTAATTTTTATTTCAGCGGCGGGCGGAGGATGGAGTGCTCGCGAGCAGCGCTGGGAGTCGCTGCGCAGTGCGCGCCCCGACGCAGCCGCAATCTGCGTGCCTGCATTAGCATAATGCCAGAAACAATTCAGCGCGCGCTGCTCATGCATATTCACGGCACCGCATCTTTGCTCTTCCCCTCGCGGCTTCTCTCGATCCGCCTGCTCCTCCCCTAACCCCCACCCCTCCCCCCCCTCCTCCTCCTCCTCCTTCGTGCTCGCGCCCGCGCACTCGTCGCTCTCTCCCTCCCTTCCTCCGAGTCCGACCCCCCCCCCCACCCTCATCCTCACTGCCGTGCACACTCCGCCGCGAACTGCCAGTCGAACCAACCAAAAAAAAAAAAGGGGGGGGGCTGCATTTTAAACCTCCAGGGTGCGAGTGGGGGATTGTGCTCGGAAACCATGGCAATATGCTGATCAGCCAGCCTCGCTACGAGGATATTTGGCGTTTCCTATTCATTCGAGGCGAGCGCAGCAGACGAGCGCCCCAGCACACAGTGTCCACACGTACTGTCAGATATACCTCCTCGTCGTGCGTTCTGCTTCAGCGACCGACCAGGAATTGCGTTGGGGTGTGCTTTTTTTTTTTCTTTTGGAGAAAGGGGATAAACCCCTTGCCTTTTTTTTTCAACCGGGAATCGGCGTTCGGACACTGGTCCCCCCCCCCCTCTCATCCCCAATACGTCCCTGCCTTCCGCCGGACGACGGGAATAGCGCTGGAGATGCAGTTTTTGTTGGCGCGATAAAGACGTCGCTCCGCCATCAACACTGCGTTCGGATACCGATATTAAATTTGGACGGGAGTGAAGTGGAGAGCTAGCGACAGGGCGACATCCGAAGCGGGAGGACGGTACTCACCACATGGGCTCCGCTCGTCACCAGCTCGGGAGTTGGGCCTAGCCTTTCCCAAATGGGCCAGCAGTAAAATAAAAAAATAAAATAAAAAAATAAGTCGTAAACGACGGCGGTTGCGATGTCGAAGCCTCCCGCGGTCGCAACCGTTGTTTCTGTCCCGAACTCGGCGCCCCGTTCCGACTCTCTGGCGTGAACGATGAAAATCAAACGGCGGCGCTCGGCGGTGGTCGCCCCCCGTGCTTCGCCCGATTCGCGCGTTTAGTGGAACGTCGTCGAGGCCGACTACGACGCAGCGAGTCCGACCGAGCGCTCGGCAACTGCACCGTCCTCGCCCGGTCGCTTGCTCCGCCCGCAAGGCCCGCCGCACGCACGCCCCCCCCCCCCCTCCACCCGCCCGCCCCGGCGTCCCATCGTCCCACTTCGTCGAGGCGTTCACACCCACAGGGGAGATGAAAGTTTGGCGCGCCCGACAACTGACCAAATCGAGGCTTGGCCCCGCGACCGTCTCTGCCCTGGTATGGCCAGCACCTCCCGCGCCACAACAGGCGACAGATGTGATGCTCGTCGGGATGTGATCGCCGTGTCCGGAAAGAGAAAGAAGCGAAGACGCCCAACTTGCGTCCTGAGTTAGAGCCCTTTCCCGTACACCGCCAGCCAGGCAACCGAGAGAGTGAGAGTGAGAGAGAGAGAGAGGGGCTTGGGAACACTGGCAAAAGAGCAAGCATGGCGCGAGGCAAGTGCTGCTCCAAGATCCACCTGAAGGAGGACAACGCGCGCTTCGTGCTCCTCATCCTCTCCCTCCTCGTCTACATGCTGATCGGGGCCAAGATCTTCTCCTCCATCGAGTACGACCAGGAGCAGAAGGACCGCGAGGAGTACAACACCACCCTGAACAGGTTCATGGATAAATACGGCCACCTCATCAACGCCTCCGAGCTGGACGACATGTTTAAGGCGTACTCCAATGCGGACAAGAAGGGCTTTCTGTCCTCCAAGAGACCGCGCTGGGATTTTCCCGGTGCCTTTTATTTTGTCTGCACGGTGATCTCGACCATTGGTAAGTAGAGTGCCGGGCGTCCCCGGGATACCTCCCCCTGTTTCCTCCGATTCTATTTTTGTTTTCCTTTTTTTTTGGGGGGGGATGAACGTTGCTAAACGTGTTTGCCAAACACTTCAACAAGAAACGGGGGGTTATTTCTCGAGTATAGGAGAGCAAGAAAGGACCCCGGTGAAATGCATACTCCAGTTCTCCGGGCAGCTTCAAGAAAGCGGAGAGGGCAATGTGTGTGATAACTCTCCAGCGATTGCCAGGCTGCGATCTTTCAATCCATCATTGCTGATAGAAACAGTTTGACCAAACACTGGGTGTCGCAGTTGAACCATCCCCGATGGAACCCGTTGTATTTACGGCTCTTCTCTCATCAACCAGGGAGGGAAAACATTTTCCAAAATGAGACGATAAGTTTCTGAGTTTTTCAGAACCCCCCCCCCCTAAAAAAAACCAACATATTATAAGGGCTTTCAAACAAAAATGAGAGGAAAATTAAATTACTTATGAATATATATATATATATAATTATATATATATACATATATAGGGAACCTGATCTTTTTATCCTAGTAGATCTTTTTATCCTAGACTTCATTCGAAGTCAGAAAAAAAACAATGATTCTTGTATTACGTATACTATGAGATAAATCAGTATTTCTATTTTGTAAATCCAACATTTTCCGGGATGTTTCGTTTCTGTGGGCGGTGCGGGAAGCCAGCTCGCTTCTCTCTCCCGTATGGCGTCCGGAAATTCGGCAATCGGGCTGGCTTCGCCAACAAAAAAAACCCCGCCTGAGCTGCTCCCTACATTTCACTCCATTTCACGGGCAAGACGAAATTCATTTCGGCATCAATATCTGGCGGACTGCTTCCGTCATCATGGATCGGAGGGGGGGGGGGGGTTGTAATCAGATGTTTGGGGGAATCTTTCATGCATGATTTGATTACAGTTGGCGCATAATTCGATTTACCCCTCCGCCCACCTCCCTCCCCTCCACTAGCACCGGCTCCAATGAATGATACTAACGAGTCGTCAACTATAATTCATCTTGTTACGGGGGATAGATTTTAAGATGCGTTGCGCGATACATATCCAAAGTCTTACTGCTTAGCTGCCGTGGACTGCCGTAATGCGAGTCCCGTTTCTCGATGTACTACACCGATGCGACATGTTCAGCTGATGGCGTAATACGCACGTTTCGCGAACGGATTCTTCGTGTTTCTCGACTTGAGATCACGCGTATGCGTACACACAGCTGCCTGGTACGACTGGCTTACTCCGCTGGAAATCGAAATCAGATTGATGAAGGTGACCGCCGTGGCGTATACCACAAGCCGCATAGGACGACATTTTTACGTGACATTTTGACCCGGCAACAGGATTACAAGTATACCATGTGACTGAACATAAAAAAACCCATAATACCCTCTCTGTCGGTCCCTAGATCTATTGGCGTCATCATCCCTACTTGCTTCTGCGTTGCATCATGTCAAAGTCAACCCGCATAATGAGAAAAAAACGTCAACCAAATCACTCTGATGATAATTATTATGTAATCAATCTTTCGATAGTCTGTATTGAAAAAAAAAAGAGCAAAACAGTGTACTAAACATTCGTGGACACTGTATTTTGTTTAGCTGTCACGATCCAAAGTTATTATATAGCCACATACACACATGTTGCCAACATGTTGGAAACGGATTAGGCCTACTGACTAAAATGACCAAGATGCAAAATCATAAGTCAGTCAGAAGTAGGGCCTACAACCAAACGGCAATAATTAATTGTAGACATCAGTTCACCCCTCGTGAACAAAAATAACGATTTTTGATTAATGCATGGAGATGATATTTATTGCATAAAAGAGAGGATGGATGATAATGGTTTTGTTTCCCAATTCGAGGTGCGTAGCTAGTGCTCAGCGATGGCGCGCTGGATCGGTCCGGTTTGTCTGAGTTAGTGCGCGTCGATCAAAAGGGCGTAGCCGCCCCAAGCCGCGCCAAGCCCCGAGAGTATGCAGGAGCTCACCGCTCAGGTGTAGCCACAATCTACGCTCGTTTCGGACGATGGTTCTCGAACCGGTTGCGTGTAGGTTTGGGGTTGTTGAGGGTTTTTGGCTTAAAAAAAAATGAGGGCCTGACGCAGTGGGCTGATTGTCCGGCATTACAATGCATCCGAATGTCCTTTCAACTCGCTTTTGAAATCTAGTATACCTCTGATAGACGTTAAGATGGCCAAGGAAGAGGAAGGGTATAGCAGGGTTTTTTTTTTGGCCGGGAACATTTGGCGGGGAATTCATTCCGCTCTATCTGCGACGAAAGGATTGCGATTGAATGATGCTGTTCCGTCCGACGGGCCGTTCGAGAGTGCCCACAACGGAGGGGAGGAGGAAGTAGTGGAGTCCCGTTCCTCGTCCTGTTTTTTTTTCCCGCAGCGGTGGGAATCGCCTTGAAGCACGGCGATGGGCTTATACGAATCTCGCTCAGTGGATGGCCTTTGGTTTTTCATGACAGAGGGACGGAGAAATTTACGCGAAACGTCTGTTCTACTCGCTGCGCCTATAGGTTCGGTGCAACCATCAGAGCGTTGCCGTGCCGCATTTCATCGATACTGTTTTTCTTTTTTTCTTTTTTTTTTAGTTTGGTTTAATCAATCACACGTGACTGAAGTATGTAAGGACGACTTCAGCAGGATATTGATGGGGACCGATAGTCGATTCTACTGTGTGGGAAACACGAGTTTTGTCGTCGTCAGTGTAACGGTTAAGACTACATGTATATATAATTGTGCGCAATATGCTACAGGTCTTTGTAATGTAAGCGGGGGTACTTACTGATGTATACGGTACACAGATTAACAGCAACTCCCTACCCGCACAAAACGGGCACGCCGATTTATTACGAATTCACGACGCTCAGACCCCGCTCTGGAAGCGGCACTCTTGTTTTATAGCAAGATGCTAGGCCTCATTAGCTTCCAGAGCCGTATTCACGCATTGAAACGGAGTTGCTGTGTCATAACAACGGCCTTGTATCCGCGGCCATGTACGTGGCATTATGCCTATAATATATAATCAGATACTCTCTCATGCAGCTTCGCTTGGTACAGCACCTGGAGGATATTATACCTTTTGCACTGAACGTTACAAACCAGCATCAAGTACAGCAATACACTGCAACCAGAAGCTGGGAAGCATTTTAATGACACCAGCGTAAAATATAGAATATAGAATCACAGTCCCGAATAACATACATTTTGTAATTCTTACTAGAAATACGGGTATTTATTGCATGGGCTCTTGTACTGTAGGTCCGCAGGGGATGTATATCCAACTGAGATCAACGCTGATGTTATATATAATACTAAATGGTGTTTCTCTTGTGCGATTTTCTTTGTCAACACGCAAACAGTGATTTCATTTCGGTGTTGGATATTCACGTCGCAGTTAGATAGTCCGTGGGTGAGGGAGAGATCGGACGATCACTCCCCCCCCCCCCCTCCTCCTCCTCCTTCACTCCCCGTCTGTGGAGCTGCCTTTGCGGGCGTCGTGCAACAGGGTGGTGCAACCATCGACGACGGCAATGGCGACCGCTGGCGCTGGCGTGACGGGTCGACATGGTTCTATAAAGGCCCCCATTGTGTTTGATCACTAATGGACATTATTACGTCAACACGAACGGGTTGCATTTTGGACGGCAAATATTACGATCATTTGGCGCGTGTGTGTGTTTTGTTTTTTTGTAACACACACACCCATGCTCATCGATTCCTTACCAATTACCAGTGTGTTTGGTCACTCCGTCAGGCCGGTTTACCCGAGAGGGATTATGTCAACAAGGCGGGCGGCTTTCCACCACAAGCCGACCGGCGGTACTACGGGCTGGTCGAGGAGACATGTTCGGTCCCAGCTTGCCCAACCACTTACCCACCCCTCCCCACCCTTTCTCCCCATTAGTAATGAGCCGGCCGCCCATTCAAATGTCCCGTCACTTTCATTGTTGATCGCTTCGGCGCCCCGTGGGCCGTGTCTCCATGGCGGCGGATGAGAGTGCCGCGGGGGATTGTGGGATGTCTCATAGCGCCAGTGTGACGTCACTGTTTTATTGTGTTTAGTTTGGCGTACATGAAAACGTGATTACCATTAGTGTTTATGCATACTTCATGATGTATAAAAAGATCACTACTGACCCGTACAAAACACGTCGAATATCTTTCTTCGGGAAGACAACTCTCATGAACGGGGACATTATTCTAGCTTAAGTTAGAATAAGATGTTTTGTCCTTGTCACTCTGCCTTTGAGAAAAGTCCTGCTAGGATCGAAACGTCAGGCCCACTAAATTTTGAGATTTGCACTTTGGTAATTTTAGTCAGTAAGCAGTTTGAAATATGTTTGTGTATCACTTTAGGTCATAACATAAGATAACATAAGATAAGTGAACGTTGCAAATATAAATTGAAGCTAATTTACTGGGGGGGTTTTCACTGCCCAGCTTCAAAATGGCTTTGGCGACTTTGTGTACTGGGCTATTTCGCTCCATGAAAATACTCGGGCCTCGCAGCCCCCCATTGATCTCAGAAAGGTCTGATGAACTGAAAATTTTGCGTGCAGATAGTTGTTCATGTGCTGAATCTGATTGCATGATTTTAAATCAAACATGAATCTTTTATAATGATTAGCTAATTAGCTATTCATATGAATATTTTATGCATTTTAACGATATTTTCATAATTTTAACGTAATGATTTTTAAAACACGAGGAAACTGTGTCAAAATTAGGTTAAGGTTTCCCAGATGAGAAACTATTCACGTATGATTTAATTTTATGTGTACAGCTAAAACTCAACTTACCCGTCACAACAAAAAGCCATCCCTTTATATCCTTATGTTTTCTTTGTTTTTAGTGCTTATATTTTTTTATTGCTTCCAGACTTTAATAGAATTACACAGAACCATGAAATCAGTGCAACATAAATTCCAGAGCATGATTCACAAAGAAATGCAAGCCACCGTCTGACAGTTCTAATTTGTACAGAAATAAAATTGCACATGTAATGACCCGCGCTTACCAATTGACATGTAACCCCAGATAGGTAGGTCACATATGTGACACGGCACAGCGCCATGAGGAATATCCCACCAAAACACTTTTCGAGTAAACAATGCCAAAGTCAAAACATCTTCTCAATTCGATAAAAAAAATATATATATTTTTTTGTATTTTCGGAAAGTTAATGTATTGGAGGATATTATGTCTAAAGGATTTTTCCGAAATCCGTCTCTAAATGTTGAAAAAACGAGGATTTCGGTAGAGTGTTTGTGTACTGTTTTCATGAAAATGTAAAGTTCCTGCCTTATTGAATGGCCGCTTTCGAGGAGTTAGAATGGCGCTGCTATATTGTGTCTGGTGCCAAACGAACGAGCGAAGTTCCCTTGTACTATTCACAACAAAGTTCACACGGAAATAATTTTGATATCATTTGAAAGCTAATGGTATACTCTTTCACATCATCAGAAAATCTCAAAATCTCAAAAGGGGGGGTTATTCTTCATTATGCTGTGCCGGGTCACATATCAACAAAGTAGGTATCAAAATGTGCGCAAGACAACAGTTGAAAAAGTGAGGAAGCGAAAATCCAAAAAGAAAAAAGCGGTCGCGATGCAGTAACAAAAATATATAAAAAAATTGTTTTCACGTGTTGCGCAATTGCCATTTTCCGAGAAGATACGAAGCCGATCGCGTGCGTCCCCAAGATCCGAACGCCTATAGCGAGAATGCGACCCCCCTTCTCCCGAGCGAAGTGGAGCGGGGTTGCAGGGCGAAGGATACAAGACCCACAAGAACCCACCCGGTGATAGGTGGGGAGCGTCGTCATCAGCGAGAAAGACTCACTGGCCGAGCTTGGTAGGAGATGTAATAGGGTTGTTGTCTGGACCGCTTTTTTTGGATTTCTCTCCCCCACGAGGACAAGAAATGCTCGGTCGGCCGGCGGGATGACATCGCTGGCCTTTTCGAAGGTGCTGAAGCACCGCGGAACGGTCGCTAATCTCCCCCCAGTGCCCCCTCCGTCCGCCTCCCCATCCCCATCAGAACATGTTGCGGCTGGGATAGTAATCCCACTAGCTCAAGAAGGCCCAACCAGTGAGCCCCGATCACCCCCCCTCTCCCATTCCCTCTCGCTCCCTCGATGCATCGTCAGGGGCACCGTCGCGTCAGCACCGCCGCTCATGACTCGAGCACACCACCCACCCCCCACCCCCACCCCACTCCTCCCGGTTCGAGATATGACTCTTGGGGATCTGCTCGCCTTAACGCTCTCCGCGCCTCGGATCAATACAGCATCGAATGCCGGGAGATGAAACGCCTCCCCGACACTGTCACCCGATTCCAAAACAATAAACCCAACATCGACGCGCTTGTGTCTTGTAATTGGACCAGCCTCTCGCCTCTGGTCAGATACACACCTGTTTGGACGTGGGTGGGTTTCTTCTTTTTTTCGGCGATGGGATTAGGTTTTGTTGTTCTTCCCGCCTTCCATCCCTTGTCGTCGACTTTCTACAGGATTGCGGGTTCCTTTTTGGGGGAGTGCAAATTGGATGAACGTAGGCGCATCGCTCTGTGTCAGACTGTGTGATTCAGCTGCCTCCGCCATCTTGTGCAAAACTCTGTGAACGCAAGAGTCCGGTTTTTTTTTTCATATTTGCCTGAATTTATGCGCATGCGTAGAATAATGAAAAAGGTGCAACTTTGTCTGCTGCCACCTAGAGGCCTGAATTTACCTCGACGTGAACAAACACGACGCAAACAAGTCGGACGAGCGACTGTTATCTCCGAACCTTTTCGAAAATCCGGCTTAGGCTCCGGCTTTGTCTTTCTCGCTTGCGTCCATTTCAAAGTATACAAGGCATGCAAACAGGAGCCATTTAGTTTCGTGTTCTAATGCGTTTTGAACGAGAATACAAAGCCTCAACTTCAACAAAGAACCCCATACCTGTGTTTTCAGCTTTTGGATAACAGAGACGAAGCCAGAGTCGAAACTTGAGCCGGGTTTACGAAAAAGGCCATTATGCGATGTCAAAAGGTGGTCGGAAGGATGGTGCAATCCGCGTATTCCATCGGCTGACGAAAAGCTGCACGACTTTTTTCCGTTCTTTTAAAGACTAGTTTTTGTCTACCGGGTTTAGATCGGAATTTCAGGGCTTTCGTCAAGCCTGACTGGACGGTAACGTATCTCGCGACATGGCGGATGCGTAATCAGAATAAGCCACGGGTAAAACCAGCACCTCAACCCTTCAATCCCCTCTGTTGTGTACGGTCAGTCGTCGGTCGTTATGCAGTCTGCGTACCACGTTACGACCCTGCCCTGTCGACGGATAACATGCGCACGACGTCCCTTATTATGTGCCAGGGTACCAGGCCAAATGCGTTCAAATTGTGTTCGAACAAGATCAGAGCAGTGTCGCTACAGTGAGAGTCATCTAATGGCGTTTCATGTTATAATATTGTTCAGATTGGTTTTCCCCCACATGTTTTCCCTCCACTTGTGTCGTACACCTGACGTTGGGAACATACGGTAGCCAGCCCATAAGATAACCTCACCATAGTCTGCACTATATACCGTGTGCACTTGGCTTGGACACCAGTGCTCTTTCCAAGTCGCCTTCGTGCACTTATACCCGCCGGGGCTGGGGCCTGTTATTATGCAGCATGTGTAATTCCATATTTTGTTTTACCTGCACGTCTCCGGAGACGAGGCATTAATTCCGCGGCCGCCACCGTCTAATTGGACGGCATTCACGCGGGGTACCAGCGGCATTGCAGCGGGTGGGGATCGCTCGGGCCGATGCATTTTAATGGGCCGCTTTCGGACGTGCACCAGCTCTGTGATTGGGGCGAGCCCTGGTGGTTTGGGCGGAAGTTGGGCGGTTGGGTTTTCTTTTTCTTTTCTTTTGGTCGGCGGGGCGTGGCGCACTCTCCCTTCAGTCCCAAATCGTCCCGAACAGGTCGGCTGTCTCCTTTTGACCGGAATCCCGTACAGATATGGCTTTGCAGTTTCTTGGTGTCGTGCGTGCATGGCGCATTGAGATAATCCTTGATGTGGCATGGGCGCAGACTAAAGAAGCCCCCCATACTCACACACCCGTACACGCGTATACTTGTGGGGTATTTCCTTTGTTCTCGTGTACTAAAAAAAACACTCCCAGAAAAGCCTTATTCAAATCGCTCCCTTTCGAACCAGAATCACTTACCTAGGCTGAAATTTCTAGCGAACGTCCCTTATATAATGTAGTTCTATTTGCGACGGATGAACATACCTCGGAAATTCCTCCTTTTTGAGTTAATTCCAAATAATCAGTTTCGTGAAAACCTTATGGGATACCAAAGAAGTATCCTTGTGGAGACACGGGTTTGTTCTCGTGCACTAACACAACCGAGTGAGAAACTATGTTTTAAAAATGATCCCGTTTCAACCACATTCACTTCCCTGGGTAGACATTTGGACCGTATGTCCCTTATATAAAACACTTTAATCAAAAAATGCCCCTGTTTTAGTTATTTCCAAATACATGTCAGTGGGATTGTCAGTGGGATTATCAGTGGGATGGTCAGCGGGATTGTCAGTGGGATTGGCAGTGGGATTGTCAGTGGGATTGTCAGTGGGATGGTCAGTGGGATTGTCAGTGGGATTGTCAGTGGGATTGTCAGTGGGATTGTCAGTGGGATTGGATTGGCAGTGGGATTGTCAGTGGGATTGTCAGTGGGATTGTCAGTGGGATTGTCAGTGGGATTGTCAGTGGGATTGTCAGTGGGATTGTCAGTGGGATTGTCAGTGGGATTGTCAGTGGGATTGTCAGTGGGATTGTCAGTGGGATTGGATTGTCAGTGGGATTGTCAGTGGGATTGTCAGTGGGATTGTCAGTGGGATTATCAGTGGGATTGGATTGCCAGTGGGATTTTCAGTGACTCGAGTTTGCGACGGAACAACGAAAACATCTCGACCCCAACCCTATAGCGTGCCAGAGACTATACGGTATGCTCGGCAATCCGTGTAACTGATCCATATCGTCCGTCAAATACGATTATGTAAGGACGACGTATACACTCGTCAACGAAATTTGAATTCTGACGTAACGGCCACGCTGTATTTGCCATAGCCTTTGCGTAATAGGAAAGTGTGCAGCGTCTGAATCTGTGTCCGCTTTCCGCCCGTTGGCCCGGAGTTATGCAAATGGGTAAAGTTACGTCAAGTGGAGTTGACACAACGCTCCGTAAACACAAACACCCAGCGACAGGGTGGTTCTCTTGTCATTTATCGAGCGCCGAATGGGCACCTTTCCAATTAGATTCACAGGCAGACGCCGTGAATGTAAAGATTGCATGCGTGGTCATACGTTGCCTCGATCTGTCTCCCCCTCCCCTCCTGCTCCTCCTCCAAAAAAACCCCCCAAAAACAGACTACACCGTGATGGCAACCATGTTTGCGGCCTTAACACCAAAACGGCAGGAACATGCGCGTACACGGCGGTATAGGTTTCTTAAATGGACGACCGCTCACGCATTCCTGGTTGGGCAGCCCGGCGCTGTGTTCACAGCGCCCCGTGTCGTAGGATGTTCTCCCTCACAATGCATGAGGTGCATTATCAAAGATCTTGCCCGCACAAGTCCAAGGTGGTGCCTAGCTGTATACGACCAACGGACCTCCAACGAGTCTAGCTATGCGCCTATAGCTTTTGATCTTTTGGAACCCGCCTAAATGCGGATTCAGTGCTTCTTGGCGGCCACAAACTCTCGCGCGCATGCGTGCGGAGAGAACTCGCAAGTACGCATAATCCCCCTTCCCCACCGCCATTTTATTTGTACAAACTTGCGCCAGGATGCAAAGTTGAGTTTTGAACAAAAACTCGCTAATTCAATGCCGGCGTCCGCGTGAGCTTTCCCTGACGTCCCCGGTACATTTGCTGTTAACGTCAGGAGGGAGAGGGGGAAGGTATTTATTTTCAGTCGACTAGTCGTCCTCCTTCGCCGTTGTTTTCTCTGCCGAGCGCGGTGCTCGGTGACGACCCTCCTGAATATTGATAGGTCGCCCGTCAGTGAATTTGGGATCGGACAGCCTCGCTTACTTCGTAGATCATTGCCGGCTGTGGTTTACTGCATGGCGGGGGCGGTCCCGAAGCGACCTTGGTCCCTGTTCGTCATCACGGCGACCGGGAAGAGGGAAAGGGGAAGGGGGAAGGAGATTGCCTCTCGAACCAATGCGGCAAGACTGTTCGTACATAAATAACAGATTTTTTCTTTTCTTTTGGTGGATAGAACCGGCGACTTCATTAATACCCTCCTGGCCCGCTGAATATTTCAAGAGCGCACTTTGGATGTCCCATTATGATGCAGACTGCGCTCACCATTGAAAACAATCAAAAGCCATATCATTGACCCCCCGCACACACACACACACACATAGGCCCTACACACAATAAAAGCCATATTATCACTTGAACCTCTGCCCTTTCCTCCGCTGCGTGCAATCAGAGCCCTGTCCAGCGATGAGCTTCATGTCGTGACAAACAACGCCAGCAACAACTGCCCTGCAGTGTCAGTGCGTTTATATAGCCTATTTGTTGCCATGGTGATTGATTTCTCCGTTCATACCCCCCCCCCTTAGTTTCCCCTTCCCGACCCCTTCATTGTTTGCGGGCATCAGCCATTGGATATTTAATGCAGAAGCTCCCGAAATCGTTTATGAAAGGTACCCCGGCTCTTGGTAATCATCCCCCGGAAAATGATAATGAGATGGAAATAGATTTGTGGCTCGTCGGTAATGCAAATGTAACACGCAAGTGCAGTCGTGATGAGTGTGTGTGTGTGTGGGGGGGGGGGGTCAGGAACACAGGTAACCACGGCAACTGGCCGGCAGTGCGGTACAAGGGTGGAAATCGTTGATGGAATCATGTCAACTGTGGTACCACGGGAGCAACTTTCACCGTTTTGCAAGTAGTTGGCAGCGCCCGTTTAAGATGCTCCGACTTTGGCTCCGTTTATAGGTGGACGATAACTCCCATTGCACCTCCATGTACTAATCCGCCGACTCGCTGCAGCTCACATCAAAGAAAATAGGCCTACACGACATGCAATGACCCCCCCCCCCAAAAAAAAAAATAAAAAAAAAATGAAAGATTCATGAAGTGATAAAGATGTGCCCGTCTCCAGACATGGCTAATTATATATGTTATCAGAAGGATGTTTCCAGACCCGTATAATACAGCGGAATGGGTTCGATCCAGTGTTTGTTTGAGCGGTGCTAATTGTGTGCATTCCGTGGTCTGCACTGCTCCGTCACTAGTAGAAAAGTCGACTTCTCGAATCGCCTCCTTCACTTGCTTGTTGGTTCCAGTACGAGTCCGAGTAGGGCGGCGGCTGGGGGGTCGGGGGCCAGTCTTCTTTCTAAAATTTGGGGCGCCCCAGATTCGTTTCGATAGCGATGATTAGGGCCACACGCTCACGGCGGAATGGGGGGGGGCTCTCTATACGTACCTGTTGGCGCGCGCATTGATATCTGCCTTGCCGCGGCGGTAAGGCGATACCCCCCGCACGCGTTATAAACACGACCATTCCGTCTAATGAATGCGCGGGCGATCTCTCTCCGCTGCATGAACACACCCCCCCCCCCCACCCTCCCACACGCACAAATTTTTTTGTAGGGCATTGGGCGCCTTACTCGGTCCTGTGGACGATGCCTGATTACCGTCCTGGGAAGGTCGTCCTTTCCGAAGCTACAGCAGACCCCAAATTACAGCACAATCAGACCTTAATTTGCCCAAGTCACCTGCCCCCCCCTCCCCTCCCAGCATAAATGAAACATTTTTGATTGACACTCATTACGTTCAACGTGCACCCCTTTTCAGAAACCGGAATGTGCCCGGTGCTTGTTAAATATGTTAGGAGTCAGCAAGCTATTACATAGAGCGGAGTGACCTTATCAATGTTTGTTCGTCGGCCGGGTCGCGTCTGCTGACCGAATATCATTTCACCCCCCCCCAGCCCTGGCATACGGCGCATTGCGGTAACCCATGCTTTCGGCAACGTCGTCTTATTATGTTCCGAGTTTTCTGCTCATTTTGTTGGGAGGGGGGTTGATCTCATTTATTTGCCTCTTCTTTGATTTACAGTCATAGGGCCTATGCAAAAATGTTGCAGACTGCTTTGATACTGACTAAGATGACCCAACAGCGAATGTCAGAAATGAGGAGGGCCTTACGTTTCGATCCTAGCAGGACCACTCTCAAATGCAGGATGACACGGACAACACAAACAGGACATAGGAGAGTAACAAGGACATTCGTCTTTAAATTTTTTTCTAATTATGCCTTTTGGGGTCATCGTTTCCTTATTTCGACCTCACCTCACTTTACTTGTTTTCTTTTTCGGTGGAATGTCTTTATTGATGGCCTTAATTTCATTAATTATCTTTTATTAATGTTTTCCCGTTGATTTCTGATTCTTACGATATATATCTCCATGTACGCCAAAGCTTTCGTTCGTGGAAAAGCAATGGGAAGGTTAAGCGTCAAGACGTCGCGGGTAAAGGCAATGGCTTAGCACGAAATAATAATTATGACAATGCGCTCGTTACGACACGGACTTAATTTGATGAGATGGAAACGAGAACGAGCAATATTGGATTTTAGTGGGTGGGGGTTCCACGCACTTACACATTGTATAATCGAAGTAGTGGTTGGACTACTTTCTGTCCGTTTTTCTTTCTTTTTTTACCGTGCACGTGCGTGGTGCGTGTTCAGTACACGTCATTCAAACGCGCAGTTTAAAACACGGCGTATTCCGGTGTAGGATCGAAGCCTGTGATCGTGAACAACCGGCGAGACGTGTATTGTATACCGGCATACTCCCATTTTATGTGTGGGTTTTTGTTGTTGTTGGTGGTGGTGGATTGTCTCGGACTGAAAGCAGGCCTTTCAAGCCTGCACTTTGGGCTCTCACGAAGAAGGTCATTTTACTTCAGGGTGACAGGGAAAATGAAAGGAATATCGTGGTCGGTATAGAGGGACGGATGGGCACGGGCATCCGGGGAAGCACAATTAGCTCCTTGCAATCATCTTCCAGAACACACTCATGGCGACAAACCAGCTAAGAAACCGAATTGGACGTTCACTCTCTTTTTAAATTGGATTTGGGGGTTGTTTTTTTCAAAGGTTTTTTTTTTGGCAATGGAGGGTGGAGACTATTTTGTATTTCCAGCAAGCATTGAAGATTGTGGGTCTTCGCTTAAATGTTTCTCACGCATTTCAAAGAAATCCATTTCAGGTTTTCAACCATTACACAAAATCTAAAAAGGAGCTACAAGGAGCGGGATGATTTTCACTCAAGGCGAAATGCGACCATGAGAATCTTTTTGTGGAGGAAAAACGCAAGACGACATATTCCTCCTTGCTTCATAGAAAATATGACAGAAAACACGTTAATACAAGCACTGTAGGTGCTATTCCAAGAAATTTCGTTTGTATTTAACCGCCGGTTGCTGAAGGATGGCAATTAAGTAACTTGTAAATTACGTTTGGGATTCTCTGCTTCCTCCATCGCTAATTTTGTAGCTTTCATTGATGAGTTGTGCCAACTCAATAATTCATAGTCCCTCGAAGAGAGGACACACTAACACGTCTTCTTCTTATAAAATTGAAAAAACACCCGTCATAGGTGTAAAAAAAAAAATCAGAGAGAGAGAGAGAGGGAGAGAGAGAGAGAGGGGGAGAGAGAGAGAGAGGGAGGGGGTGAGGGAGAGGGAAGGGGAGAAGAGAGGGGAGAGAGAGAGAGAGGGAGAGAGAGGAGGGGAGAGAGGGAGAGGGTGTCATAGAGTGGGAGAGAGAGCGAAATAGACAGAGAGGGAGAGGGGGAGAAAGGGGATAGAGAGACAGAGATAGAGAGAGAGAGAAAGAGAGAGAGGTATGGAGAGAGAGAGAGAGAGAAAGAGAAAGAGGTAGGGAGAGAGAGAGAGAGAGAAAGAGAAAGAGGGAGGGGACGAGGGAGAGGGAAGGGGGAGAAGAGAAACTGGGAGAGAGAAGCTGACGAGATGACAAGGCAGCGCTGAGAAGTCGGGCGCAGCGTTGTGTTCGGGCGTGCATCTCGGGGTTCGGGGGGAAGGCGGGCATCGTTCCCGTCGGTGTAGCGTCTGGCCCGACGAGGAAATTCAATTTTATTTCCTCGATCGATCGCTGCACCAGGTTGCCTCGCGTCGCCTGGCTAATTAACTCCGACTGCACCCGGGGATTCTTCGTCTTTTTTTTGTATATTCTTTTTTTTTCTTTTTAGGCAGCAGCGGGCTGGGTACATGGGTGCTCTTACGTCATTCACGCTAATGCACGAAACGCGCCCACACCCACACAGAGCCCGTGGGCCGCTATAAAGGCCAATTATGTACTAGACTATAGGCGTTCGGGGCTATGGGTATCTGCGCACTGATATACAGACTGTGAATCAGAATCAACTCATGTGTCGGTTGGCAAAATGTGTCTCCCGCCAAATTGCAACCCGTTTCCGCCTGTTTTCGTGTGCACTGCTGTCTGGTTATTGTGCTCCTTATGAAAGCTACCGTACCTTGCCCGACTAACTGGTTAGTGTTAATGATTTGCATGTGTGTGATGAAGGTGTGCGTCCGATCCGAATATAAACTGAAGAATGTGGTTGTGATGACTGAAAGCCACGGAACTGTTTCGGATTTTAATGCCGTTAACGTCACTCATGGATGACGTCACGCAAACCTGCTTCAGAAGATGCAGGGCTTGTATGTAAGAGTGCATCTTTAATGTCTCGTGACTTGCCACATGACTTCATCATTATTCGATTTCAGGTTGTGTTCTCAAACACCTCCCCGAGTGTCCAATTACCCGCAAGGTTTCAACCCAATCAAATACGCACTCCCGTAGATCTAAAGCTCTGATGAATGCACCTTGAAATGCCACGTGACTCGTCATCTGGTGACGTCATCACGGTGCAATGGCATTGCTTAAAGGTTATGCTTAGACGTCTTTGACGCTTTGGTGTACCTTTGAGGAAGTATGAGGATGTCTAA
Source organism: Luidia sarsii (assembly GCA_949987565.1). Classification (NCBI taxonomy): domain Eukaryota; kingdom Metazoa; phylum Echinodermata; class Asteroidea; order Paxillosida; family Luidiidae; genus Luidia; species Luidia sarsii. The sequence goes on along the minus strand of OX465101.1, from coordinate 9,826,547 downwards.
GTAATCAGAAGTACGCCTTGATAACAGTGTGCACAGTGGGCCGACGTTAAATCTATATCGAAGCTGCACGAAGGCAATGGCAAAATTCAATAGCAAATCACTTGATAATGTCATCGCAACATCATTATTTCTGGTACCATATTGACCTCCGGCCCAATACGTGGTCTAACTCTGATGAAGATAAACCGTCGTTAAGCGACCCAAATGTTTCATCGCAAAACTGTTTACAAAGTGAATGGGTAAACATTGAAATTCAAAAATCAATAAAATAAAAAGAAAAATCAACGGATGACGCCATCATGACAAATTTCTTTTAAAGGACCCTCCTTTGTTGGTTGTCTAAGTGAAGTGTGCGCCAAGTCTGAAGTTTATCGGATTGAAGAAACAACCAAGTGATTGTGATGGAACTAAAGTACGTCTGAAAAGGAAAACAAAATCCTCAAATTAAAAGTGAGAATTGAAATCTTCCCTGGCGAATTAATTTTATTTAATTAATATTTAATTAATTTTATTAATTTACATGAAATTCTATTAATTTCCAATCAATTTCTATCAAATTCTATTAATTTTCGATTTCTTCCTATCAAATTCTATTAATTTTCGATTTATTCTTATCAAATTCTATTAATTTTCTATCTATTCCTATCAAATTCTATATATTTTCCATTTATTCCTATCAAATTCTATTAATTTTCTATTTATTCCTATCAAATTCTATTAATTTTCTATTTATTCCTATCAAATTCTATTAATTTTCTATTTATTCCTATCAAATTCTATTAATTTTCTATTGATTTCTATGAAATTATATTAATTGTCTATTACCCCTGCTGAGGTTTGGCCGCTGTCGGTTGTTTTTAAGTCAGACGACCAGATGTCGTTTTTTACGGCCGGCTTATGTATATTAATTTGTTGCGTCAATTCGAAATAGATATGACTGCACAGCATGTAATTTCGTGTCGGAACCGTATGCTCGAAGGATATTACGTTTCCCCGTTTCTGCAGGCAAAACATTGGGAAATCAGGGTGCAGCCGCTCGTCGGGACTTATTCTCATTACAAAAAAAAAGGCTTAGACCGTCTGCTTTCGTAATCAAGGTCGCCTTATTTTTTTGCGCGCAGAGATCTTATTCATTTTCGGGCTATTTTTAGTGGCACTTTGGCGGCTGATTTGATTGCGCCCAGTGTGTCAGTCCGTTTAAAGATGAAGCCGAGTTTAAGATTTGATAATGGTGGTTCGTTCTTGCAGCCGAAGCAAGTCAGGTGTGCGCAGATGTTCCCGATATAATTCAACCCTGCCGTCATTATTAACGTACATTCTCGACTCCATCCGCCCGCCCCCTCGACCAGTCCGATCGAGCAAGGCGAAGGCTTAACCATTTCTATGTCTTGACGACATCTCGATGGTGGCCATGCCCGCTCGCTTGTCAATACCTATTACTCTATGCCTGCTTTCTCACTGCCTCCATGCCTCCCTGCCTCCCTGCCTCCCTGCCTCCCTGCCTCCCTGCCTCCCTGCCTACCTGCCTCCCTGCCTCCCTGCCTCCCTGCCTCCCTGCCTCCCTGCCTCCCTGCCTCCCTGCCTCCCTGCCTCCCTGCCTCCCTGCCTGCCTGCCTGCCTCCCTCCCTCCCCCTCTCCTCCCTCCCCCTCTCCTCCCTCCCTCCCTCCCTCCCTACATTCATGCCTCTCTTGATCCCTGCCTGCATGCCTCCCTCCGTCTCTCCCTCTGTCTCCCTCCCTGCCTCTTCCCTGCCTCCCTCCCTGCCTCTCTTTCTCCCTCTCCCCGCCTCCTTCCCCTCCCCCCTCTCTCTCTCTATAGCTCTCACATATTAATACCATGATCACTTTCCCTCGTCGCCATCTTGTTGAGTCCCGTCATCGCTTCATCAGCACTGCTCAAATCTCGCACGGATCACGCCATATGGATCTCCTGGGGGGGGAGGAGGCAGAGGAAGGCCGGTGGATACATATTACCTTTTTGTCTCACGGGGTCGTGGCTGCTATTTACATGCTGACGTTTCAGTTTGCTTAGCCTGTGAGGCTGCGACCCGTACCGAAATGCACCCACCCGTCGGGAACCACACCGTTGCCCACCATATTGCACACATCGCACACTCCTATAGTGCACTCGTCTTAATTACCGGGAGCCAGAGCTGCCACTCCTTATTAACATTGAGCATTAAAGTAACCTATACCTAATGATAATGATACGAATAGTGTAAAATGTTTAGAAGACCTGATGTTTCGATCCCAGCAGGGCCTTGTACATCAGGCCATTGAGAGAGGTCCCACGTATAGGCCTCTAAGCGTCTAGCCGTCTTATTGAAAGTGTATCTCCAATATGCATTTTATCACTTAAATCCACGCCACATAACTGTTTTGCAATGTTGCTAACTGTTTTTCACACTCATTCTGGGAGTGTATTGGGAAGTTTTTAAGTTTTTATTATGATGTTTTTAAAGTGATATACACAAATGTTGCAAACTGCGTACTGACTAAAATTACCAAAATGCAAATCTCAAAATTTAGTGGGCCTGACGTTTCGATCCTAGCAGGACCTTTCTCAAAGGCAGAGTGACAAGGATATTTTTAAAGGTAAAAAAGACGGCCAATTTCTGACTCCACTGAGAAAAAGAAGCTTGCCGATATTTTTGGGTACACTTCAGAAACCCCAGATGACAGCAGAAAATGAGCTTGGCTGTGATTTTTACAGAGACCAAATGTTAACGTCGATTGTCGATTGTAACGTCGATCAGAACGTTGGTTTCCGACCGTCTTTGTTCCGTTACGTTAGCATCCATTGGTACACCCACGCACGCACGCACGCATACACCCCGCCGAGTCTGGTGCCTGCATCGACGACCGTCCGCTGATCTTGTGATCCAACTGAATCCCAAGAATCCATGTAGGCCTATGATGAGTGCCAAAGCTATACCGCGTCCATCGCCTTAATTATGAGAAGGCGTGAATCCAATGCAAACAATGGGCGAGAAACGCGCAAGGCCCTAATCCATGCGTCATTCCGATCACGTGTGGGTTTGCCGACTCCGGTCAGATACATGTGTTTGGTCGGCCATTACTTGCTTCTATGGAGCGGGAACTCGCCGTTGATTGTCCGATTGTGTGTTTTCTGGGGATGTGTGAATACTTTGGGAGAAGTGTGTTCCAAATAACAGTCTCCCTAGTTCACCGTGGGGATATGAAGCCGACTCCTGCAACGCATTATCTTCTACCGTCCAGCGTCTTGAAAGATGACTGCGTACTCGACATACATTCCCTGCTCTCCTCTGTCCTGCCCTGCCCTGCCTTGCCCTGCCCTGCCCTCCCCTGCCCTCCCCTACCCTGCTCTGCCTTCCCCTGCCCTCCACTGCCCTCCCCTGCCCTCCCATACCCTATCCTGCCCTCCCCTGCCCTCCCCTACCTCCCCTGCCCTCCCTTGCCCTCCCCTGCCCTCCCCTTCAATTCCCACCTTCTCTCCTCTCAAGCCCCGTCAGCCGGGGGGCTCCCCGTGCTAAATCGAACGGATTTAACGACATTAGACCCTTTGCGAGACTATAATTAATACCGGTACCGAATTTCGGAGCGCACCCGCTGGGCGTCGGGCTCGCTCTCGGCGGCACAGAATCGGGCGCAGTGGCGGCAATTCTGGACGCGGTAATCACACCGGGCGTTCAATATTGACATCCAAGCATCCAACTGCCTCCTCCACTCCCCCTTGCACCTCCTGCCCTGCCTCCTTCCCCCCTTCCCCCTGCCACCGTCAAACCACTGAAACTGTTCTCCGTAATGAGATGCGATTCCTCACCCCGACATTCATTACGATTTACACTTCCCTGAGATACAACCGGTATTGGTACGCAGCATGCATTAGCCAACCCTAAGCAATCTTTACCACCTACAGTTTTGCTCGTAACCTTCACTCCTAAATTTCATGACCCCAATATATACCCGTTACTTACAGCCCAACTACTTCAATCATCCGCGACCCATTCCCAACTGCCCACTTTCTAAGAAACCCAGACCTCTAGTACTGTAACCGATAACCTGTTGAGCAAGCCCATCTGCCCTCCATCCGCCAAGGATTAGAATTGCAGGTCACCCACCCCTTACACCACACCCTATTATGTCTCAACTTGCTAGGGTAGAGGAGATTAGAGAATAATAATAATAATAATATTTTTATATGTCAAGTAGAATACATGAACATATTATACAGTGAAATTATTCTTGGTTTTGTGTGTTTAAAAACAGTATGGGTAAAATACAGAATTCATTCAAATACAAATACAAAATATTATCAAAATATAAATATGATATACAAAAATGTTGCAAACTGCTTACTGACTAAAATTACCAAAATGCAAATCTCAAAATTTAGTGGTCCTGACGTTTCGATATAAATATTATTAAATATCATTATCATTAAAAAAAAAATTAGATTTGCATTTTGGTAATTTTCGTAAGTAAGCCGTTTACAACATTTTTTGTATATCAATATATCGTTAGTTCATCGAATCCTAGAGTGATTAATGGAGTTTGGTGACATCGAGCCCTGATCAGATGCACGAGGTCAGAGTGTGCAGTGGGCCTGGGACGTACAACGCAGAATCCAAATCGGTCCAATGATTCCGACTTACAAACGAACCTTCACGAGTGTGTTAAAAAGGCAGGCATTTTGGCGCGTGGGAAAAAAGGGGTTATTCTTTCAGCTTCTGAAACCATTTACCAAAATCTCCCCATTGCGCATGTCCCTGTACAGTACCGGTATTAAAATCTATCGGAGGTCTGTATCAACCCCCATTTCTGCCTTGTTACACTCGGGTTTGCTTTTTTTTTAATCGAAAAGAGCAAAATCTCACTACAGTTTCTATTTCTTAAGACCTAAGTAGCCGTTCCAAATGCTTTTCGATTTTTTCGGAGAAGTATACGACCTGACCACCTGCAAGGCTAGCGTGGATTATCGACTCCGTCCAAATAACTTTTACGGAGACGCGCTGATGTGGCGGGTAGGGTTTTCTCTCTCCCTCCCTCTCCCTCCCTCTCTCTCCCTCTCTCTCTCTCTCTCTCTCTCTCTCTCTCACTCTCTCTCTCCCTCTCTCTCTCTCCCTCTCTCTGTCTCTCTCTCTCTTTCTCTCTCTCTCTCTTTCTCTCACACCCTCTCTCTTTTCTCTCTCCCTCTCTCCCCTCTCCCCCTCTCTCTGTCTTTCTCTCGCTCTCTCCCGCTGACTCTGACTCTGACTCTGACTCTCCTTCTCTCTCTTCATCTACCCCTCCTTCTCTCTCTCTCCCTCTCTCTCTCCCTCACTCTCCCTCTCTATCCTTTCGTCCCCCTCCCTCCCTCCCTCCCTCCCTCTCTCTCTCTCTCTCTCTCTCTCCCTCTCTCTCTCTCTCTCCCTCTCTCTCCCTCTCTCTCCCTCTCTCTCTCTCTCTCTCTCTCTCTCCCCCCTCTCTCTCTTTCTCCTTTTCTCTCGTTTTCATTTTTCCAACGGGCCCCAAATAGTAATCATTCAATCTTGTAATACAAGTAGAAGTCAACAAGACAGTCGTCCATAAATAGGTCTACTACCCCAGGCTATAGAATGGTTGACGACCGAGACTCTAGCGCTTAGACGCAGGAGCTCCTACAGTATTCATTATTCACAACCTTCATTAGGCCAACGTGAATCTGGTATTTCAGAATACGGACGTGATCTTGTTTCTTTTCTTTTTTAGATGCATCATACGGCGTAGGCGAAAAACCGCCTGTTTAAACATTCATTACAACAACAGTAGAGGGGGCTGATGTTTCCACTGACGCAAGACCTTTGAGAAAGGTCCCGCTGGGATCGAATCGTCGGGCCCTCTAGATTTTGATATTTGATATTTTGTGTCAGTAGGTAGTTGGCTAGTTTCTTCGGTGTATCTTTATAGGCCCTACTATCAAAATTGTCAAGCCACTGTATTTGATAGAGGGAAATTGTTTGTTGGTTGGTTGGTAAGTAGATTGGTTGGTCCGTCGGTCGGTTGATTCATTAGCTGATTGGATGGTTGATTGGTTGGGGCTTTGGTGGTGGTGGTGTGTGTGGGGGGGGGGGTAAGTTTTGTAACCGTGATTCCGTCCAAACGAGGGTTTCGCTCTTGCAATCGCAGCTATGTTTGAACTGGGCAGGACGCGTCGGTAGACGGAGCACGAGATGCCTGCAAACAATGTGCGCGGCGCCCTTCATGCAGCAGACGACCGGGGCCCCCAGATACTGTTTATCCCTTCGTGTATTGTGGACAGGCCTAGGCCTCGGCGCGAGGCCGAGCCGCTGCGTATTATTCATGACTGCTCCAGCGGCGGCATCCCTTCCTCCTCCCCTCCCTCGCCCCCACCCCCTCGCTCCGCACGCACAGGGCCCAACGCCACGGGCCGGGCAATTTTCGTCAGTCGAGGAGCGAGGGGCGAGTCATGGGAAGATTCGCTGTCAATATTGCCGTCTCGGGCTATATTCTCACGGCAGGAAAGAGGAAGAGAGAGAGAGAGAGAGGGGGGGGGGGAGGGGGGAGAGAAGAGAGGGGATATGGGGAAAGAGAGGGTGGCTGAGACCTCAAATCCGGCATTCCCTGAAATTCTCCACCAAATGGATTCTAGATAACAACACATCGAATGCTTATCTCCATTACCTTTTATTACACTGAGCAGTAGCTAGAAAGGGCACACGGTGACTCTGCCTGTTTAACCTTGGGCTATTAATAATACCCGCGGTATTAATATCATATCCAAGAAGGGCATGCAACCAACATGGTTTTTGTATTTTTGCAGTCTCCACATATCATTATCGGGTAAAAAAGACACGTTCCATAATCATTCAGCTTTTCCGTTTTATGTAACGCACATGGTCTCGCGCGTTACTCAACAACAACAAAAAGCCGCGCATGATTCTCCGCGTCGACGAGCGATTCCGAAGTAAGATTTATGACTAAGCTACGAGGTCCCAGCTCTGCAATCAGTCTGGCGCATTGTGTTACTTGTTACTTACGTGTTCCTTACGTTGTAAGCTGCCAGGAGAACGGTCCTAAAATGCTTTTTAATCATGAAGCAGAGTATCGTGACCGAAACATTCCCCCATACCTTAAAGCCCCTACACAACATTGGTCGAGGTCAAAGAATAGCATCCATACGTTGTCTGATCCAACATAATGCATGAAACAGCACACCTGTGAAAATTTCAGCTCAATTCGCCAACCGAGTCTCGAAAAAATCGTGAAAACCGCTTCATTTGTTTCGCGAAAATGCAGCATTCAACGCCGTACTGTTCCGAAAAATAGTTTAGATCTCGGTGAGACGTAAACTATTTCTTTTACTCATTTCTCCCAAAATACAACATTTTTAGGAAGAAATATTTCAGTGAGAGGTTTCTACTATAGCCATCTTCAAACTGTATAAGTTTCATGTAAATCTGTGAACATTTCTGTTTTTCGATCTTACCAATGTTGTGTAGGGGCTTTAATTAAACAAAATCATCGGATTTTTTTCTTTCGAGTGAATTCGTTCACGAAGTCCCCGCTGTATACTGATAGTAAGTCTGGAGAGCCAATCGGAAGGAATTTGTTTTGCATTTCCCCTTACAACAAGGACGCGGTGGAACCGATTCTTTCTGCTTCTCGTGGGGATCTGCCCTCTCTGGCGCACTGCGTAGCCAGTTGCAGGCGTAACGGGGTGCGTCCGTGGATGGGGTGGGGGGATTCAGGCAAAGGTATACTTGCGTTAATCAATGTCTTTGAGGGACCGGTGCGAGTCGCCAGACACGACACTGTCGATTAGAGAGGGAAAACCCGGAGGTGTGCCGGTCGTACGGTAGAGTGACGCCGAAGCTTGCCAAGTCGGCTCCGAGTCAATAAAAAATGTCCCGTTACCCGTCACCGGCCCGGTGGCTGGACATTAAGGCCACCTCCCTTTTGCAGACCACCTCTCTTTTATAGCCGAGTGGTGCGATTGGGCGGATCACACACAAGAATTATTGGTTGGGCTATCACATTATTCCGCAAAGATTTTCATTGGCAATTCAACTAGTTGAAAAAAGATGTTGTTTTTACCCCAATGGTTGAATGCTTCTGGCTGGCGCCGCCACCCCGGCAAAGACTAGTGGACTATTTTGGGGAAGGCGACCATCTAAGGGATGGGTAGCTCAGACGGTAAGACCAGGGGTAGGCCTACGCAAGACCATAGGTCCCGGGTTCAAGTCCCCTGTCCAGTCAAGATTGTTGGTTTTTTTTTAATAGTTTAAGCTAGGCTAGAGTCAGACTGAATGATATAGTGCACACAAAATAGTGTTCGCGGCACCAATCACAAATCGAAAGGCCCGGAACGCGGTCCCGACTTCATCGCACCGACCGGCCCGGTCTCCGGCCGGCGACGGCCGCTCCGGCCGGAGGAGCGCAGCGCGCCCACCACGCTGTCCCCGACCGGACCGCGCGGCCCGACGACCCTTCGGCTCCGCGTCACGGGCCGGTCACGTCAACGCCGACGCCACGTGCACAGACACTCGACTCCGCTCCCAACGTCACCAGCCTGAGGGCGGACGCCTCGACCGGCGTGACACGCCCGACTCGCTTTCCGGTTACCAGACTAATTGTTGCGACGGGTTCATTCAGCTGGTCTTCTTAAAATTGCACATTTTACCCTCAGGAAGCTAAAGCAATAGGAAAAACTCTTGGAAGCAAAAACTGTCAACGATATGCCCGATGGTGGCAGTAAGTGGAGATTGTCTCTCTCTCTCTCGTTTATGTGTATGGGTATAAATATTGTACACACTGCCAATGGTATTTCGCGGCACGGGTCTACCGACTGATCCCGACCACCCTGGGGTGACTATACCGTGCCTCTGTCTGCTCCATCTTGACTCGCATAAGAAAGAAAACGATGTTGGGAAGCAGATGCATTGATAACGAACGAGGGGACGGGTCATAATAAGACGAGTGTAATGCTATCTCATGCGCGCATCTTTGGTTGGACAGGCTTATCGCTCCAATTTAATAAAGAGCAAGATTGATGATTCAATTTTTTTTAGTGGTTTTTGGGGGGTTCTCGCGGCGATAGTTGCCGTTACTTTTTTGTTAGTTTATGCGGTTCGTCCGCATCGTCCCATTGCATTTTGATGGCTGTGTTCTGCTGGCTTCGTGTGCTAAGAGATGCGTAGTGATCGGTCCGTATCGTTCGGTATGTGTGTGTCTTTAAAGCCCCTACACAACATTGATAAGATCGAAAAACAGAAATGTTCACAGGTTTACATGAAACTTATACAGTTTGAAGATGGTTATAGTAGAAACCTCGCACTGAAATATTTCTGCATAAACTGCTGCATTTTTTTTTAGAAAAGAGTAAAAGAAATCGTTTACGTCTCACCCCGCGATCTAAACGTTTGTTTCGCAACAATGCGTTGAATGCTGCTTTTTCGCGAAACAAATTTCACTCGGTTTTTCACTCTTTTCTCGAGACTCGGTTGGCGCATTGGGCTGAAATTTCCACAGGTGTGCTATTTCATGCCTTACGTTGGATCAGACAACGTTTGGATGCTATTCTTTGACCTCGATCAATGTTGTGTTATCCCTCTAAAAAGGAAAACAAAATGCGGGCGTATTATCGTCCCGAACACGAGTCGAGTGAATTATCATGATGAACATCGCTCTCCTTTGCTGCATAAAAAAAAATGACGATAATTAATGACGGCGTCACTTGAGCTGCTGTCCACGCGCGTGCAATTCATCACATCATCAAGCAACGCGCACCGCCCAATGATCGTTCTTCCTTGGATGACATTGAGGGCGCTGTTTGACCTCGTGACGTCACGCGCAAGGCCGAACCTCAACTCCCCGAGCGCCACAGCTTCGGGGCGCAGTGGTGTGCGAGTTGTGCTCGTGCACGCTGTCCTCATTTCAAATTGTCAGCGTTAGAGAATGGAAACAACACTTCCTGATCATCCTGAACCACTCGGATAGGGGCCCAATACTGCCACGCAGGACTGTTGAGGCAAAGGCAAGCCCATTATCAGCATGGCTTGCAACGAGGCACATTTTGATATGCCTATATCCCGACGTTTCTTGGTAATAACGATCGACTCAGAGGCCTTCAACTTTCCAGGATTTGTGCGTTGAATGAGGAGGCGTTTATGCCTTCCGAGTCGAGTCGGCCCAATTAATAATACCTTGGGATTGTTATGCACAGTCGGTGACCTTTTGTTTGGGTATCTGTTTTTCCTCCACACTGTCGGCTGCGTCCTGTACCCAGCTGTAGTCGACAGAGCAAGTATACCGGTCTCTGATCCGGCACAAACTCTATAATAATAATAATAATAATAATAAAGTCTCTTTTATATAGCGCATTTCGTAACTGAAAGCCTACGCACTCTCTGGCCGGATCCCCGAAACTCGTTACCTACCGAGCGTCCGTCTCTCTAATAGATGACTGCGCCGCGGCTCGCTCCCCGCGGGGAGGAAATGAAGGAGTACTGGCGAGGGGTGTACCAAACCAGCGGGCAGACTTTCAATTGGGAGACGGTGGAAGAAGAGGGCGAGGGAGACGAGAACTATAGGGAAGAAGAAAATCGAAGATTGTTGAAACCCCAATAAAAAAAAAAGATTCGAGGGGTGCCCCCTATGCCACCTTTCCCTCGTCGATGATGAAATGCCCCCGAGAAGGGCCCATGCATTAACCGAGACGACGGGGCGAGTGGTGTGGTGTGTGCGTGGCGCGTGGAAGGTGGGGACTGGGGAGGAGGGGGTGGAGGGGATGGGGGTTGAGGGTGGAGACAAATCGATGCAAACTCGAGTGACTAGACTGAGCTTGGAGTATTGCACGCAAGCCCTCGTCGGTGGATCGCTCGCTCGGGCGCTCCCTCCCTCGCTCGGGGGAGAGAGATCTGCATGCCTCTGCTCCGATTAACCCGGGGCAAATCGGTCAGGAGAGGAGATGAAACGGTCCGCTGCAAAGAGCTTTATTTGGCGTCGCTACACGTTGCCGCCCAAATCGCAGCCAGACATGCAGACAGGCATGCAGACAGACAGACAGACAGACAGACAGACAGACAGACAGACAGACAGACAGACAGACAGCCAGACAGACAGACAGACAGCCAGATAGACAGACAGACATACATACAGACAGACAAACAGACAGACAGACAGACAGACAGGCAGGCAGGCAGACAGACAGACAAACAGACAGACGGACAGACAGACAGACAGACAGACAGACAGACAGACATACAGGCAGACAGACAGACAGACAGACGGACAAGGTCTGCTCGATTGGCTTCCTGAAATTGGGTCAGTCATTTATTTATTCATGTTTTTCTCACGGGCACATTTAATGCTATCGTCTGCAGTCTGCAGCGCTTATGCAAGCAGCAAGGACATCGACTCCATGAGGCCTACCAAGCCAAGGATGAATTCACCATCACCACTGAAAATAAATGGGATTACGCCAAGGCGATCCAAAACTGTTTATCATAAATCCAGAGCATGCCGAGTGGTATTCCTGCCCGGGACCGTGAATACTCGGCATTTCTGCCTTGGTACCTCAAGATCGTCCGTATGTATAACCCATCGTTAGTTGTAATACGCCGAATGGTTTCTGTGCATCGCTTATCGTCTTGCGATTGATCGGAAGTTACGATGGGTTTGGTGAAATCGACATCAGGTCTCGTTTCAGAATGCACGTGTGTGCACCCATTCCTCACGTATGCACCCACATGCAGGTACGGCACCTAAAGCCAATACTAAGCGGTATTCCTCTAGCTTCTTCCCAGGCACAGACGCACTATGCAATTCTCTACCTGCAACCTATTTCCCCACTTTCTTATAACCTGTCTGAATTTGAGATGAAACATAAACGCTCATCTTTCTTCCTCCTGAACCAGTATATGCTCCTGGTTCTTTTCCTTATTACTTTCTTTCACCTTCAACATGGGTAGCCTTTTGGGGCCTTGTGTTGGGCGAGATTCATTAAAAAAAAATTGCGCTTCCAGAGATAATGAAAAGGGCTGGTTTTTATTTGAGCAGCGCATGCGCACGGAGCACGATGAATATTCACGAGCGCGCCGCCCCGAAGGCTCGTGTTTGTTTGCCCGATCCAAAAGGGAGCAGTGCGTCTGTAGGTCCCGGGTCAGTGCGCAACGTCATTATACAGTGAATTGGAATAGCGGCCATCGCACAAGGTAATTCAGCATCTAAATCGCGGGCATTGATTGAGAAACGCAGTGGCTGTTGTTACGGCAGTCGTCCGTGTGGTTCCCTGACTTGATTGTATTTCTTCAGCATTGCAGGCTGGTTGAACCAGTCTATTAGCTGATAGTCTGGTTCCAAGAGCTAAACATCCTGACAAATACTGTGAAGTCAGGGAACCACACGGACGACTGCCGTAACAACAGCCACTGCGATTGCGAGAAGTAGAAGCGGTATTGTTCGAGAATTCCGTCTGCTGCTCAACTATAGATTCAAAACTGAAGACTTTAACATTCTGAAACGAGACCTGATGTCAATTTCACCGAACCCATCTTAACTTCCGATCAATCGCAAGACAATGAGCGATGCACAGAAACCATACGGCGTATTACAACTAACGGTGGGTTATCGTATACAGTATACATCATATTCTATTATCATACAGGCTTTGAGAAATTCGCCCCTGCTTCCTTGGAGCTGATAAAACCCCATTTCTGTCATAAGAGAGTGTACTCAATACACTACATGAAGACAACCTCCCCTTACATAGAGGTTTTATGGTTTATAGATTGAATTGTTACTTGGCTTCAAACAGCACAAAACAGAGATTGAGGTACATCTCCCTGACTAACCGTGTTGTCATTATTGCTTGAGCCATTTCTTCGAAGCGTCAAGGGGCATATTTGGAGAGGACCGTGCAGAGACCATTTTTCGCGAGTTTGTTGTTGTGATAATAATTATCAAAAGCGGGTACCGTAAAGCCTCCTGGCATTTGCGAGTTAGATCTCAATGTCTCCTCCTTGATGTATGATAACCGCTTACCAGGAATCCTGCGATGACACTGCGGTCAACAGCGTACAATATTCTCAACGTACAGCTCGACCTCGGTCTTGAAATCGAGTGCTGCTCCCCTCCCCCTTGCGCTATAGGTGAGCGCACATCATATATAACCAATGGGCTCGGTTTATACATGCCTTATCAACGTTATGTACTGTAAGGGTTTGGCACAAAGTTGCCCGAAGGCTTTGCATGTGGTTCTGAAAAGTATGGTCTGGCCGTCATCAGGAGAATGACGGCCAGACCATACTGGCATTCTCCCGATGCATTCTCCTGATGACGGCCAGAGCATACTGGCCGGATCGTCGAGTAATCACTCACTTTTTCTTTAAGAGAACTTACATTATACATGATTTCACCGCAAACCCTCCTATATTGGTGTTCGAAAGTTCGGTTCTTTTTTCACCGGTGGTGGCTCCCTGCTGCCTATCGGTCGCGAGCCCGCCTAAAATGAGGAACTAGAATCTCTCACGGAGTCTCTCGTCGATCGGGTCACGGGTTTGCGATCGTGACAGGCGCCGAAGACTGCTTGGCGTCCTTGCATTGGGCGGCGCAGTCTCCGGGCCTCCAGCAGGGGGTGGGAGGGGGGGTTTACCGGGTAGCATTCGCCACAGTGAGTGCCTCTCGTGTAGCGACTTAGTCGAGCCCGTGATCTCTCCCGGCCCGGGGCCACGCCAAGGTTTCGTTCGACCGGCTCGAGAGCCCCGCATCCGAAAGAGAAATAATAAACTCCAACAAAACAAACAAAACTTGTCCCTCTTACGGATGCGACATTGACTCGTACGTGCGTCGCAGCTCAATGCGTAAAACGCTACGAAGAGACTGGTATGTTCCTGCCCCCCCCTCTCCCCCGCCCATCGTGCGGACGGGGATACGAAGGGACATTTATAAATATCAATGTTGCGTGCCATTTGCTCGTAAACATCGGTTGCTGGAATGGGCTTTGCTCGATTATAAAATGGGAAGATCAAGTACTTGATTCCCCTCTGAAAAGAACAATCGCGAGGAGGGGTGGATCTGTGGGTTTTATGTCTGAAGGTGGAGATTATTTCAGTCGACGAAATGGCCGCCTGCGAGCATTGTGTTCTAATATTGTTGACCGGCGCTTCAAAGACGCTGGGGCGGCGACTACCGGTAACAGGCGGCGAGATGCCCGCCGCTGAGTCACTCTCACCGGCTTTGAAAGCCGGGCTTTCACTCAGACAAAATGAGAAGAAAAAAAAAAACCGATGACAACCCCAACCCCCTACAAAATCAACCATGTGACTCGGCCTGGTGCTAGACCGATGACACGGTTGAAGCGCTGTGACACAGACTGCGTCACTGTAACGCACGAGCATCAACGCGCAATGACGTGTGGTGGCTGATTGGATGGCCCCGTTCCAGATGGGGAGTACGACCAAGGTCCGACCGCCTCCAACTGAAAATAAATTAAACTCGCAGATCGAGAATGTCGCACTTTTTTGGGGGAGGGGGGGGCGGTATAAATTTTCATCTTTCAACTTTCAGGATTGCACGTGGCTTGGTGATGGGACACGTGCTGGTGGGTCGCTGGGGCCGACATTCTCACGTGAAATCCGCCATAGAGCAGTGCTTGCCTGCCTATATCCCCACAATGAACATGTACATGTACACCAGTCATTTTTTCCCGGATGTCCGCCATCAACATTGTGATACGAGAACGATCGCTGCTTTTGGTTTGGATTGATGATAACAATTTGCGAGCAAACGGACGCAGTGCTCAATATGGCGTGCAGAGTCGACCTTTAATCCGAAAAAAAAAAGATTCGCTTTTTTTCTGATCGAGATATCTCTAAGAATGTGTCTATAACATGTTAACTTGGTACTACTTCCTAGAAATAGAGATATCTCTATCACTCGTTTACGTTTTAAGTTTGTACTTCGAGAAATAGGCCCTAGATAAGACTTTCCTTAGATAAGGATTTCAAACAGCATGCTGTGTGTGTCTTAAACAGGGGTCTCCTCACGCTCACAAATTCAAAGAGCAACCCTTCATAAAAGGTTAATGTAATACATGGTGTCACTGCAAACTTCTAAATATATAGATATCTCTATCACTCGATTACATGTCAACTCTGAACGTCATATAGCGGAGTACGGTGGTACGGGTGTTTATGCACCAGCCCCTCTGGCCGTGAGCGCGTGGAGAATCTTCCGCCTCTTCCCCAGTTCCATCAGTCCCCTCGACCCCACAGAAGTCCCTATGCAAGGTCGCACCCCGACCGTCCTCGCATGCACCCGGGGCGGACACTTGCGGAATCTTTCTCCGAAGCCACATTATCGACCGGTTAAAATGATGACAGATTGCGAGCGTAGACCAAGCCATCCGTAGGGTCGCTGCGTTATGTGGAATCCGTGGCTCGCGTGAGATGAGTTTCATCTATTCATTTCTAGCCGTGGGGGGGAGCGGCTTAAAGTCCACCTCGCGGAGTGTTCGTGCCGGAGAGGGCTCGGACTAACCTTACTGACGTACAGTACAGGGCGCTTTTCTGACCCGAATGTGAACCACACCAAACTTCGAGTTATATATGCAGACCGACGTATGAAGCTCAATCCTCGAATAGAATCCCACACGTTTCAATGGGCGATTTGTGTTGCCGACAGAGCTAACTGCCTATTAACTGGTTCCCTGCAAAATGTAGCCTCACGCACAAGTCGTTGTTTTCTGGTCGCCCATTGAAACGTGTGGGATTCTATTCGGGGATTGAGCTTCATACGTCGGTCTGCATATATGAGTTGAGTTGGAGTGTTCCAAACTTCGGAGCGGTGTAATAATATAGTAATGCCCGAGTCGCATGTCGCAATCGGGCCATATTCGCAATAATCTGCAAGTTGAAGGTCAGGTTATATATATCAGTTTCCTCTGCCGTATATTCTCATTTTTGGTTTTGGGTTGTTGTTGTTTTCATTCGTAATTTTCAAGTAGACTATACTGTTTGTTTCCACAAATCTTGGGTTTTTTTGTGGGAAAGGAGCTTCGGAGATTCAAAATAGGGCACGCGTTGATCTCCCATACCAGGTGGTGCAGAGGTGCCCGGAGGTGCACGGTGACCTTTTCACCAGGAGACTTGCACTGCCTATTGCGAGCCCGTATTTGACCTGCTGACTTCGCCGTAAATAGCCAGAAATCTCATCCGATGTCACCGGGCTCAGCTCTCTCATCGCGCTGCCCCTGGCTCGGTCTAGACCACCTGCCCGAGTGTAATTATATCCACCAACAAAACCCGATAGTTAATGGTTAATGGTTACTCGATAGGGCCCCGACGTGCTGTCACCGAGATCACCGATTTCACTGATTTCACTGGATTTCAACTTGTGGTCAACATTTGGCGCCCCAACCCTCCCCTCCATCCCCGCTGTTGTTTCGAGGCCCATCGAGGATGGGTTAGTCCGCACGCGGGTCGTTGCACCCGCTGCAAACCAAACGAAGACCCGTTCTGCCCGTTAAGCGTCGCAATCCAATCCTTGCCCTCGCTCGCTCTCTCTGTCCCTCTCTCTCTCCCTCCAGTCTCTCTCTCTCCCCCTCTATCTCGCTCTCCCTCTCTCTGCGTGTACGCAGTGGTCGACGGGAGACAACCGCTGGCCCTTCCGCCGAGGTCAAATGCAGACCCCGGAAAAATTCTTCATCCGGGATACGCAACCATCACAGGCCGTGTTTAGACGGGGCGTTCTTGGACTTTCTACGAACACCTATCGCTGCTGATCGATTTTTGTCTTGCCCCTTTATTACGGCGATGTTTTTCAGACTCTTTTTAGTGTGTGTGTGTGTTTTAATGAAACTGTCGCCTGCGTCCTTTCCATCAATCATATGGCACCCATCGTGCTAGCGTCATTTCCAGCGCTTGCCCGCAGGTCAGGCTAGTTGGCTGGATAAAGAGGGCGGCGGGTCGGTCGAGATGCAGAGTGAGTGAGAGGGAGGGATGGAGATAGCGAGGGTGGGAAAGGAGACAGGGAGAGGGTATGAGGAGAGAGGTGTAGAGAGGGGGAGAGAGAGAGAAGGAGGGGGGAGGGGTGGAGAGAGAAAGGGAGAGAGAGGGGTGGGATGGAAGGAGGGAGTGAGGGAAGGAGGGAATGAGGGAAGGAGGGAGGGAGAGCGGGAGGCAGGGAGGGATGGGGAGGGAGAGAGAGGTGGAGAGAGAGGGAGGGAGATAAAGAGAACGAGAGAGAGAGAGAGGCGGGGGATAGAGTGGTTCTCTGGCCGAGTTCTGCCAATATTATGCCGAGCTGTCGAAGGCCGAGATTGAATTTGTTAGCCATGTCCCGGTCCCCCGGTCCCGGGCGAGACAGGGACCATCATTCACGGGAATTTGGAAATGTCAGGGTTTCGCTGCATGCACGGATCCGGCTGTGGAAATAAAGCCAGGCGAGCCGACCGATTCACGTTTATTTCCCATGGGCCGACACGGAGAGCACACGCCTTTGATAGAAACCCATGTCGTGTCATGACATTCACGTAGACGATAATGCGTAGACCATCTTCCTGTACACAACCAGCAAAGAACACGACCGTCACTCTCTCTTTCCCTCTCTCTCATTCTCTCTCTCTCTCTATCGATCTCTCTATCTCTCTCTCCCTCTCTCTCTCTCTCTCTCTCTCTCTCTATCTCTCTATCTCTCTTCCTTTCTCAGTCTCTCTCTCTTTCTGTCCCTCTCCCTCCCCTGTCTCCTCCTCTCTGTCCCACTCTCCCTATCCATCTCTCTCCACCCCTCTCTCTCTCCCCTTTCTATCTTGTTCTCTCTCGCTTTCTCTCCTCTTTTCTCTCTCTCGTTCTCTCAGTCTCTCTCATTCTCATTTCTTCTTTTCTCTCTCCCTCCCCTCTCTCTCCCCCTCTCTCTCTATCTCACTCTCTCTCCCTCCCCTCTATCCCCCCTCTCTATCTCCCTTCCCCTCTCTCTCCCCCCCTCTCTCTCCCCTCTCTCTCTCTCTTTCCCTCCCTCCCTCTCCCCTCTCTCCCTCTCTCTCCCTCCCCTCTCTCTCTCCCCTCTCTCCCTCTCTCTCCCTCCCCTCTCTCTCCCCTCTCTCCCTCTCTCTCCCTCTCCCTCTCTCTCCTCTCTCTCACTCTCTCTCCCTCTCCCTCTCTCTCATCTCTCCCCCTCTCTCTCCCTCCCCCTCTCTCTCTCCCCTCTCTCCATCTCTCCCACTCCCCCTCTCTCTCTATCTCTCTCTCCACCTCTCTTCGCTATCTATTTGCAAACCAAACGCGAAAAGGCATTCCCTGACATTATCATGAGACTGTCACCCTCTCCCTCTCAGGAGCGGAGCTGGAGTTGATTGGATGTCGCCCGCACGTCCCCGTCCCTACGAGTGGCCAGAGGGATCCGTGGGGGTATACCTGATGGCTCGGCCTGGTGTACACGGGGGACCGTCCGATGTGCTGTTTGTGTCATGAAAGCTTGGCAGGATTAAACAAAAGGATACCCAACCCGTGTATCCATTTGGGCTTCAGAGTAATATCCCCCAAAGGTTAATATCGGATTACAAAGTCCCAAGTGCCTCTCACTATTTCTGTACTCTGCATTCTTCTCTCTTTTTTTGTCTTGTTTTGAATCGATCACGGACAGTTTAGCGTGCCAAAAATAGCAAGTCTGTTGGGTACTTGAACCGAGATTATCCAGAAAATCTGCTCAAACCCCTCTTACATCAATTCAGTCATGCTGTGCAAAGTCTCTACTCCAATTTCTGACGGTAAACACGCTTGGTAAGAATTGCTGGCAGAATGTTTGGCCTGGTTGTCAACTTGTCAATGATAAGCAACTTCAAGCGCCCATTGTGGAAATCTGTTGGCATGTATCGTAGTCACTCCGAAACTCCGCCCCCCCCCGCCCGCCCCCAAGTCTATTCCCTCCTCAATCTCCCCAACCCGGCACGCTTGCCACAAGCATTAAAGGGGAATGAAACCCAGAGAAAAATTTTGGCTTATCTGATTGGGTGTTGAAAACAACCTACAATAATACCTATGTGATACTCACCTACGAGTTTCATAAAGAAGGAAAAAAATCATGAATTCGCGTTCCCGCAAACCGCCATCTTTTCGAATGGCCCGCCAGTCACTGCGGGGGGAATGACATCGGAACATAAAACTCCCGCATGGCCCCGGACGGATGTACCCCTACCACATGTATAAACTGCGTGCAGTTATACACTCGCGACCTGAACGGTGGTGTACTGCCAGTCTTTTGGATGTCAAACAGGTCTATTGTCCTTGTTGGAAACTGCATGGAAAGATTGCCCAAGCTTTTTCCCGCTGGCATTTTGACATCCAAAAGCCTGGCAGTACACCGTCGTTCAGCTCGCGAGTGTATAACTGCACGCAGTATATACATGTAGTAGGGCCCATGCGGGAGATTTCCGTTGCGATGTCATACCCCCCGCAGTGACTGGCAGGCCATTCGAAAAGATGGCGGTTTGCGGGAACGCGAATTCGACCATGAAATCTCGAAACTCGTAGGTGAGTAGTACATAGGTATTATTGTAGGTTGTTTTTAAACCCAATCAGATAAGCCAACATTTTTATCGGGGTTCCATTCCCCTTTAAAGCAGAATGATTTATGTGTGGGTGGGATTGCTACCTACGACCGTGCACGGTGACACCATAGATTGACATCCGTTTCCCTGCTGGGAATAGCCATGGTCCGCGTTCACTCCCATCCGGTCTCCGCCTTGCCTGTCGGGATAACGAACTCTTGAGGGCAGCAGACTCGAAGGTGCTTCTACAGACATGCGCGCAGTCTGGGTGTGCGTACCTCACGTATGCATTGCCCGTTCCGGGCGTTTACCTTAGATAGACCCTATACGGGGATCAGGCTCGGGCTCAGGCTTCGTCTCCGTCTGGAAATTTAGGTTGTGGTTTGCAGCCGAATTTGAAGGTTTGTTGGCTAGATATTAAGTACACGGCACTCACCATGAAACCAAAGGGCCAAATGCTTGCTTCTATAGATGCCTGTGACATTATAACGGGCGAGAGAAATATGACGGCCGAAGCCTAAGCCCAAGCCTAAGCCGTCGTTTCGTAAACTGCCTTGCAGAGGGCTTCTCTAAGCGGTGTCGTATCCGTGTGTTCAGGTCCGGATCAGATTAGGCGATTGTAATAGCTAAAGAAAACTAAACACCTTCGCGCTGCATTTCCCGCAAAGGCAGCGCGCGCACGGCTCCGTCGTCGTCTTCGGTCAAAAGCCGCCGCCTACTTATCGGCCGGCGAGCGAATCGAGTCAGACGTCTGGCCAAAATAGTAATACGGCGACAGCAAGTCTGTCCGCCATTAGATCAGACCGTACCGCGACCGACCCCGCCGCTGCGTGTGTGCTCGCGCGCGCGCCCGCCCGGGTGTATAATACTGGCAGTGGCCGGGCGGTCTCGCGTTTTCTCGCGAGAGACTGGTCGAAGGCGGCTGGAAGGGTTGCGGGTCGCGGAGACGACAACAGAGCTGTAGCCTTTGCTCTGAAGCCCGCCCTTTCTGTTGTGCGGTAAACAGGGAAAAGTGTAAGGCCGCCGCACACGAGAGCTATCTGCTCAGCAATATTTGTTTTCTCTCGTGGCCGTCAGCTCAGCAAGTGGCTCACTGTGTGCGGTCAGGTTTTAGTGACAATATTGTCTGCCTCTCGAGGGCGCGAGACTGATATTAAATTGTCATGTTTTATATCGTTCGCCTCGCGTGGAAAAAAATCTGCGTGCAGCGACTTGAGCTGCGTGCTGAGCCCCCCCCCCCCAAAAAAAAAATGAAATAAATAAATAAATAAATACTTTTTTTACTTTTACAAAGAAAACTTTATTCCGAATTCAGGAGGGATACAAAGCAAATAAGGAAAAATATACAAAGTAGGATAATTGCACTTAAAAGAAAAGAAGATTCAAGACAAGACACGGTTACTTTAGTTTGAACAAAATTACTAAGTAAATATTTTTTTGTATAAACGGTTACTTTAGTTTGAACAAAATTAATGAATAACTTATGTGTGCGTCCAATAAATAAAAAAAAAATTAAAAAAAATAATAATAATAATAATAATAATAATAAAAATAACAAAAATAAAATAAAATAAATGAAAGCTAAAAATGAAAGGCTAATGAAAGCACACGGCCTGTTCACCTGGTTTCCAAAATCAAACAGGACAAGCCTTGGTCTCACGGCGGCCTCGAGAGGCAGAAATCTCACCAAAAGTTGGTCAGCACACGGTGAGCTACATGCTGAGCTAACGGTCACGAGAGATTGTTTTTACTCAGCAGATAGCTCTCGTGTGCGGCGGCAGTCTGGACATTGTCGTTGTACTATTAGTCTCCGGCGGTCGTATTAATTGTATCGAACTGCTGTATCTCTTCTGCAGCATCAATGACTATTATACATCGTCACGACAATGATCTCTTGTACACGCTACCGTGTCGATGTTTAACCGCACCATTGGACAGATCATCATTTTATTCGTCAGCCTATAGCACTGGAGCGTGGTCTCGACACGCTCTCCGCTTCGTCAGAATTTGGAGAGGTCGACCCGCCGGGTAGCAGATAATACCGACACCGGTGTATACGGGCCCTGCGCTTATAAGCCGTAGCCCCCGGGGGCCGAGGGATGTTTAATCATGTTAAGACATCAATACACGCCACCGCTCATCGGCGTGGCGATCAACCTAATGTATTAGTCGGCCTTTACTGCGCGGCCAAGCCTCAGCCCCCGGCCGGTACGGCGCGGAGAAGCCGAGGCTGTTGGCCGCGGGGTGCTCGGCCCGTAAAACACGCTCACTCAGCATAGCTTTAGAGCCAGAACGGC
The DNA here is from genome assembly GCA_949987565.1 of Luidia sarsii. Lineage (NCBI taxonomy): Eukaryota > Metazoa > Echinodermata > Asteroidea > Paxillosida > Luidiidae > Luidia > Luidia sarsii. Next base: position 9,804,743 of record OX465101.1, on the reverse strand, counting down.
GTGGTCTACTCTGCCTAATTCCACTCCCTCCCTCCCTCCCTCCCTCCTTCCGCCCAATCGTTCCCTCTTGGATCAATACCAGCCCTATCCAATTGGGTCACAGTATAGAAGGTGGATCGCTAGCCTACATCCCTATTAAGTTACTCGTGACGGAGGGGTATTGGGATTAGCGGCGGGGGGGGGGGGGGGGTCGGTCTGTAGGCCTATGCGGAGCCTCGCGCGCGGTTTTCTCGCACAAACCCGTGCAGTGCATAAAGCCCGCCGGGAATTCTCGCCACACGAGATGCGAAAAGTCAATGTTGGCCGCATGTATACGTGCGGCTGCCGCGCAAGTTGCTCGCTTCACATGTCACGGCGCCACGAATCACGTTGACACGAACGTCCAAAATCAATAAAGGCACGCCGGATTAAACGCTAAAGCCGTCATTTTGCTGCGGGTAATTTGTTTCACTAATGGAGCTTACTGATAATCGTATACTTAGGCCTATCCCATCGAAAATGATAATCTCGTCGTGGGCTGCTCTTGCGCGCCCCAAATGGATTGTCTGGTGAAAAGCAGTTTCGTTTGAAAACATTCTCGAGATCCCAAACCCAGAGTGCGCATCTGTTTTTGGTGCTCTGAGTTAATGGGTATCTTTGTGAGTCATCGTTGGGTCCTGTAAGGTTTACGGTGTACGCAATGGCCAGCCCTTCATTCACGAGTCTCTCCCCGTCCTCATGCCCACACGCGTGACGCGTCGGCCCTCAAGTGTTGGGGGGGATCGATGTTTGGTTTTTAGCTCGAAGCAGGTGTGGGCTGGTGCGCTGCATTCTGGAGACGAACTGGTGACGTCGAGAGAGAGTCGGCACTCGGTAGTAGAAAGTAAGCCTGTTCAAGTATAGGCCTGTTCAAGTATAGGCCTGTTCGAGTATAGACCTATTCGAGTATAGACCTATTCGATTATAGGCCAATTCGATTATAGGCCAATTCGAGTATAGGCCTATTCGAGTATATAGACCTGTTCAAGTATAGGCCTGTTCGAGTATAGGCCTGTTCAAGTACAGGCCTGTTCGAGTATAGACCTATTCGAGTATAGACCTATTCGAGTATAGACCTATTCGAGTATAGACCTATTCGATTATAGGCCTGTTCGAGTATAGGCCAATTCGAGTATAGACCTATTCGAGTATAGACCTATTCGAGTATAGACCTATTCGAGTATAGACCTATTCGAGTATAGACCTATTCGAGTATAGGCCTATTCGATTATAGGCCTATTCGAGTAGGCCAATTCGAGTATAGACCTATTCGAGTATAGACCTATTCGAGTATACACCTATTCGAGTATACACCTGTTCGAGTATAGACCTATTCGAGTATAGACCTATTCGAGTAGGCCTATTCGAGTAGGCATATCGGAGTAGGCCTATTCGAGTCACAAAATGGCCGAGTTTGAGTCCAAGCCTGAGTCGTATCTTTCCGAGTCTGAGGATGAGTCCCCGATTCATGAGTTCCCAGATGGCGATTGCAGTCTTGGCCTGGCGTCCACGGGTGTCGCAGTGACTAGTCACGCAGGTCGAGTCCGGGTCCATGTCCGAAGTAGTGGGCCGAGCCACGCGTCATTTGTTGTGTGATCGCGGTTCGTAGTCCGAGTCACGAGTCGTACAAAGTCAGTGGCCGGGAATAGTCGGCAGATTCTCCCTCACGGAGCGAGCGGTGCGTGCGCGGCAGCATCGTGCATTCGTGTTGTTGGGACCGGACGCCATCGCGGCAGATGGCCGCCGTGTTTTACCGCGCGCAATTCGACACGCTGATCTGTGCGTGCACACGCTGCCGAGTCCGCCGGCGTTCGGTTTCACACTGCGGGCGACTGTTTTCCTTGAGACAGAACGAGTTCAGCCATGAGGTAACCCCTCCCGACAACTTCCCGACAGCCTACAGTGGCGCTTTGCATGTTTAACTGTCAGACAAATCGCTTGCCAACTTCCAACTCACCAATGTGTCCAAATTGCAGTTCCTTTACGGAGAAAACAAGACAGCAAAGAGCAGTTGAGATTTGAAGGTTTGCATGGTGAGAATATCAGGATAAATAGGTTTGCGGAGACACCATGTAAAGAACAGTTCCTGAAACGCGCACAAAGTAACCGCACGATATACTCACAGGCACAGCACTTGGGTGCTTACAAGTAGCGTGCTTCAACAACAACAACAACAACAACAACAACAACAACAACAACAACAACAACAACAACAACAACAACAGCAACAGCAGCAACAGCAACAGCAACAGCAACAGCAACAGCAACAGCAACAGCAGCAACAGCAACAGCAACAGCAACAACAACAACAACAGCAACAGCAACAGCAACAACAACAACAACAACAACAACAACAACAGCAACAACAGCAACAGCAACATCAACAGCAACAGCAACAGCAACAGCAACAGCAACGGCGACGGCAATGGCAACAGTAACAACAACATCAACAGCAGCAGCAGCAGCAGCAGCAGCAGCAGCAATAAACCCAGAGCGCGTCCATTCTCCTACCTCCGTAATGAGGTTATACACAATGGCAAAGAATGGCGCAGCACTGCGAAGGGAAATTTTCAGCGTTGGAAATATGATTATAAAGCGATCGAAAAAAAAAAACCACATGACATTTTCAGCATGCGGATAAGAGGCGGGGGGGGGGAGGGGGCTTCCTGTAGAATAGGGGATACACGGCTGGCGATCTATGAGAACTGCTCGTGTCACCATACTGGCAGGCTACACTAACCCAAGGGAGGGAGGGAGGGAGGGAGGGAGGGATGGAGGGAGGGAGGGAGGGAGGGAGTAATGATGATCACGCGAACATAATTGTCTGCATGCTCGAGATGGCAAACATCAGCTCTGATGGGAAAAGAAATCGAGTCCTAAAGAGTTCTTGTCAGCCGTTAGTTTCGACAGGAACAAATTGTTTCCGCAGCTGCTGGCGTGCTTGAGTTTTCAACGTGCAGTGTTTTGGTTGATGCCATTGTTACCTGATATCAGGATGCTTTCAGAAACTCGCAATTTCTCCCTTTCACTGCTTACATTGCGAGCTGGAAATGACATAAAGTGCGCATTTTTCAAGCTATAATTTTATGGTAATTATTGTTTAAGAAGGTTCCACGGTTCAGCATAATATTGCAAACTGCTTAATGACTAAAATAAAGGTATAACATGACCTTTCTCAAAGACAGAAACGTATACACATGCATGCAGGTCAGCAAGGACGTGCCCGCCGTTTAGAAAAGTCGTGATAGGGTGGAGACGTCAGGCCCTCTGTAATTATTTCCATTTGGGTCATTTCTGTCAGTGTGCAGTTGGCAACGCTTTGGTTTTTATCACCAGAATGTTGTCAATTTATTATGTTGCTGTATCCCTTCGTGGTAGTCCTTCTTGCTGACCGCAAGATGTATAGGTTTATGTAAGTGTTCGTCCTGCTATAGGATCGGAACATCACCCCCCTCGACATCAATTTTACGAGCTCGATGTTTCAACTATTTCCAGATTTAGCCATGCGGACGAAAGCAGTAGTGACTTTGCCGATATTTTAGACACCTTTTTGTGGGGCGGGACCTGGTCATGAATCAACTACTCTATGACGTAGGTAACGTACATCGACAACAAAAGAAAACAAAACAATTGAAATTATTCTATTTCTAAAGAAGAAGGATTTTTTTTTCAAAACCTGTCGGGAAATTCCTTTGTCTTGTTATACATCACCACTATATATAGCATCATATCTTCCCAAAGGGAGGAACAAAATGCGATTGAAATGAGCCAGTAAATTATGAATGTCCATTCATGCCTTTCTCCCAATCTTTCATCGAGGCTGTTTGCAACCAAATTTGTGACGTCACATAGTCCGGGCAAGATTTTTTTCCGAAGAGGCTCGAGAGACAAAAGGCGAACATACCCACCCACCCCTCCCCCCGTTGCCGTGGCAACGCAGTTGCCGTCGCGCGTGACGTCGCGGCAATTATCCAAACCCCTGCGCGCTTCCAAAGTTTATTTCTGTACTTGCTCCTAATATATCTAAAATATATCGGCCATTTGAGTCCCGAGCCGTCAGTATGTAGGCTTGCATGTGTGGTTTCCCCTTCAAGAAAACAAAAATTCCAATTAGTATTGCTCCGAGCATTGGCCTATAGCCGTCTATATGGAACGGAATCGGTGCGTTGACTCTGTGCTGTGGAAACCAGACTATACTTTATTAACAAACGAACACAATAATTACCCACAATGCTCCACTGAAAACAAAGGAGGTCGAGGAAACCATGTTTGTGGCGCAATAATTATGATATCTTGATATGTGCACCCTCTTGGGTTATGCGTGAGATGACTTGGGTAGATTATCTTCTTCCATCCTCCAGGGGGAGCTTGGTCAACTTTGAACGCGTCCAGCTGATACGTTCCATGGGGCATTGGCCGCCTACGTATATGACTGTCCACAAAATGTCTTGTGACGTTTTTGTTTTCCGAGAATACATTCTGCCCGATCCCCCCCCTCATGGGAGCCTCAGTCTCCCTGCGTTTGAGCTCATGTCTTTCGTCTTCTTTGGTTTTGTTTGCACGAGCGCCAAAATAGAAATGGCTTAGAGTCAATCAATCGGAGGCCGTCAAGATGCGAGATGGCCGGTTGGTGTCGTCGTCACAGCCCTCGGGTTTTTGTCCCATTCCGGGTGGTGGACGCTGCCTATGATATCATGCTGTGCATGGCATCACTGCAGTGCCTGGGACGTTATGAGTACGTGCACACGGTGTGCCGAAAATGGCGTGTTGCCAACTGGTTTGGGTTGATGTCTCGCTCACTGCGTGATCTCTTTTGCTGAAGCGATTTTCAGAATAATGCGTGACGGTTCTCCGCTGTTTCACACATACGATTCAAGTATTGTACATAACCGAATAAACTGTGCGGATATTCGACAGGTTTATCAGGATCTGTCCATTGAAATACACATAATCATGATATATCTTGTATCTCATGATAATTGACGTATCATGTTTGCAGATTCAACAAAATCTTTTCCATATAATTTCCATTCATTTGTTTTGTGGTGTTTTTTAATTCGATGTGATGTAAAATGCAAAATGAGTGAAAAAGAAATTGATTCAGGCCTTTGTACCAATACCCCATGCAGGGGGGAAAAGTCCATTTGTAATAGTAATAGATGATATTACTGCTTTAATCATTAAAATCTACCCGATGACTTGACAGAAGCCAGATGACGCTCATTATGGAATACAATGAAGCCCGTTGATTCTTTGATCTCACCTGATGTCGTGCCTTTTGTCCGTCCCGTCAGCCGGCTAATTCGGCTATTATTTCGCGAGCCTGACAGAGGTGATTGATGGTGGTCACCGAGCCAGAGGTTGGGAACAGGGGGAGAGGGAGGACAGAGAGATTGGGAGGGGGAGAGAGATTGGGAAGATTGGGAGAGGGGGGGGAGACTCGTCCAGGAGAGTGGCGCGCGCACATCAGCCGGCGCTGAGCGTTGGCATGGCAATACCTCCTCCGCCCTTCTTGGGAAGGGGATATAGGGCGATAGGAGTTATAGGGGTTATAGGGGATGAGACAAGCAGCCCGTCCGTAATGAACAACTAGACGAGCCCCCCACACCCCCCCCCTCCCGCACCCCCTCCCCTCTCTCCGACGGGAAACGGAATGGAAGAACCAGTCAGGATGCCGTTGCTAGGCAACGGGTGGATGAGTCGGGGTGGAAAGGAAGAAAGGGGATTGGGTGGTTTTTGTGTGGGTGGAGGGTCTCTCCCTGTGACCGAAGCGGGGAGGGGAACGCTGTAATTGTGATGGATTATGCAGAACGAATGGATCACGCTACTTATAAACGAGAAAGATGCCCTCTCACCCTCTCTCCCTCCCTACCTCCTTCTCTCTCTCCCTCCCTTCCTCCCTCCCTTTCTTTCTCCCTCTCTCTCTCACTCCATCCCTTTTTTTCTCCACCTCTCTCTCTCCCCCTCTCTCTCTCCCTCCCTTTCTCTCTCCCTCCTTCTCTCTCTCCACCTCTCTCTCTAGCTCTCCCTCCCTCAGTCTCCCCCTCCTCTCTCTCTCCCACTCCTTCTCTCTCTCCCTCCCTCCCCTCTCTCTCCCCTCTCTCTCTCTCTCTCTCTCCCTCCTCTCTCTCCCTCCCTCTCTCTCTCTCTCCCTCCTCTCTCTCCCTCTCTCTCTCTCTCCCTCTCGCTCTCGCTCTCTCCATCTCTCCCTCCCTCCCTTCCTCTCTCTCCTCTCTCTCCACTCTCTCTCCCTCCACCCACCCTACCTCTCTCTCCCCCCTCTCTCTCCACTTCTCTCCTCACACTCCCCCCCAGGCGAGTCTAGATGAGTTTGAACAGGGCGAGGAAGCTCCAGTGATTATGTAAAGGAAGAAAAAAATCCAGCAAAACAGCCACGCACAGAGCTCCGTCCCTCAAATCCTGCTTTTTGTTTGTGTTCGCTTGCTTGCTGTCACGTTTGACGGCAGACCCTTGTGCGAGTAATGTGTGGGCGCGCGTGTATATTTGTGTGTGTGTCCAAGACAGTGTGTGTGTACATGTACGTACATGTACGCGCGCGCACCCCAGTACGTTGTACAAGCACAGCTAAAATCAACAAACGTCCCCCTTTTGGGGGGGGGGAAGGAGACTAGGAGAGAGGAGAAATGCAGGGAAACGGAGAGGGGGAAAAGATTCAATTTCTCGAACGACCGCATCGGGGAGAAGAGAGGGAAGGGGGGGGGGTCAGCAGACATTAAATTCCGAGAGTGGATGGGGGATGGCCAGATCGAGCCAGTCATTTGGCGACACGATGCATCGGTCTTTTAGTTGAAATAACATAGCGCCGCCGACACCAAAGTAACCATTTTTCGGGCGTATTGAAAACTGGACCGGGGGGGGGGTAGCGGGTCGTGATAAAAATGTTCAGTGTTCTGTACACTGTAAAAACGCGAGGACATAAAGTGCTGAGCAGAGTCGTTGGCCCAACGCTTGGTTCATTTTGATCTATTCATGCAGTACGTACTGGAGGTAATTCGGGGTTTGTGAGCGCATGTACTTGGCTTTGGGTTGGGTTACCTAATAATCCCCAAAGATTCCCGTGGGACTCGTGCTAATGCAAAGCGTTAAAGGCCTGCTTCTTGAAAAAAAAAAACAGGAAGAAAGGGGGAACGATCTTCAATAAGAGGGATCACATGCATGTTAATACCTCTGGATCGAATACAAAGTAACCCCCGCACTGTACGAGTTGTCAGCATAAGTCTACATCAAGTGCCGGATCAGTGTATTCATCGTATAGAAGGCATCTCATCGAAAGATATTCCAAGCAAGGCGGGGTCTCTACTTCTTCTTCTTTTTTGTGGCCATGGTAAAAAAAAAAAATCGGAGATGGCGTTTCCAGGCAGCGCATGCGCGGTTGTGCTGCTTCCACATGATAATGCCCAGTGCTTTCCGCGACCTCGATTTCGGCCGGCGTTTGCATACCAAATGAAGAACACGCCAGACTAAACATTTATATATACAGACGCACGTATAGGCACGCGCCCACCCGGCACATGCACAAAACACCATCTTGATATCGGGGGCGACGTGTTGTAGCCAGCTGAATATGTAGCAAGTGAACGGACAGTCGGCCGACAGGCATAGATAGGGAGCTGGGGTAGGCCGATGGGGGATGGGGGAAGGGGGTTGACATGGAGGTTATAATTGAAATCTCGCTCGACAGGCTAATGTAAAATTGGTGTTTGGAGCACGTCAAACGCGGGCTGTCAGAAAGAGCAAGGGTTCTTCTTTCTTTCTATTTTTTTTATTTTTTTTTTTTTTTTTTTTTGGGGGGGTCATTTGGAAGGGAGAGAGTGTGTTACACTCTTCTCCCTGGACTAACGAGAAGCTGTTGGGGGATGCATCTAATGATGGCCAGTTCTGTCGAGGGCACGGACCTCCTCTCCCCCCCCCCCACCTCCGCCCCTCCAACTCCGCCTCTCCCACCTCTCACACTAACAAAAACCAACAACCTGTATGGTCTCCACTTCATCACGCCTCTGTTAAACAAACAAACAAACAGGCACGCGTCTCAGCTCTGGGCGCGTGCGTCGTGCCCCGGCGCTTCTTGCGCCACGCAAAATATCCTGCATCAGCCACGACGATTCGGTATAGCTGTTCAAATTGGGACGGGGGAGGGGCAGGGAAAGGGAAGAGCAGACGAGAGGGGAGACACCCCGGGCTCGCTCAGCCAAACCCGAGCCAAAGAAAGACTGCTGTGCCGGCCACGCACACACCGGGTGGTGTTTTGGGTGGTTTTTTTTTTGGTTTCCAAATCTAAATGCCGTTCAAGATCAAGAGTTCTGTCCTCAACGCCAAAGCGCGAATACTCTGAACAGAAAACGCCCGTATACACAGTATACAGTGTGATATACAGAAAAATCGCAAACTGTTTACTGACTTAAATTACCAAAATGCATATCTCAAGATTTAGTGGGCCTGACGTTTCGATCCTAGCAGGACCTTTCTCAAATGACATTTCTATGCCTTTGAGAAAGGTCCCACTAGGGTCGAAACGTCAGGCACACTAAATTTTGAGTATACAGTGTGGATAGAAGATCTTTTAAGGTTTGCATGTTGGAACCACCATATTGACAAGTTTGCGGTGACATCGCATGAGCCATCTCTTTCCAGAAGGAGTATAATTATGGCTTTTTGGAGCCATACCCCTTTCTCGAAAAAGATGACTTTACATGGTGGTGTCACCGCAAACTTTCCACACATTGTGCATACCATTCAACAAAATGTGAAGACATCTGCAGTTCGTATCATGGCCTTCCCCCCCAAAAAAAAAAAAAAAAAAAAAAAAAAAAACGGCTTAGGCTTCGACTCCGGCTTCGTCTCTGTCATCCAAAAGCTGAAAACCCAGGTTGGAGTTCTTTGGTGAAGTTGAAGCATTTGGTTCTTTTTCAAAACGCAGAACAATGTGTATAACATTAAGAAACCATTAAGAACCCCAAGAACTCCCGTTTTCTTGCCTTGCACTTAAAAATGGACGAAAGAACTGGAGACAAAGCCGGAGCCTGAGCCTAAGCCGGGTTCTGGAAAAGGGTCGATGTGGTTCATTCTCCTAAAAGGGGTGTATTTCTTAAATGATGGTGATGCTTACAATATGTTCACTCTCTGTCAACGCGACCGGTGTATTTGATATCTCAGTCTGGAGCTGATCTCGTATTGTGAATAGTCACATGAGTCACGACAAACTACTGCACAAGAACTGTTGTGAAACATGTATAGCCTTGTGGCATGGCCAGTGAGCATTCCATTTACAGTAGTTTTAGTAGCTTATCTCATAGGCTATAGGCCGGCCTAACGTTCTTTTTCGTTTTTCTTTTCTTCTTTCTCCTTTCTGTTTGGACCGATGCAGGCTTTGGCATGACGTCACCGTCCACCACGGCAGGCAAGATCACGCTGATCATCTACGGGCTGCCGGGCTGCGCCGCCTGCATCCTCTTCTACAACCTCTTTCTGGAGCGCCTCATCACCTTCCTCGCCTTCATCATGAAGAAGTGCCACGAGAGGCAGGTCCGCCGGGAGAAGAGCCAGAACGTGCTGCCCAACCTGGCCCGCCGGCCCTCGCAGCAGTCGGACGACAACCTGGACAACTGGAAGCCGTCCGTCTACTACGTCCTGCTCTATCTCTGCGTGGCCTCCACCATCATCGCCTGCGTGGCCTCGGCCATGTACGCGCCCATCGAGGAGTGGGACTACGGCGACAGCCTCTACTTCTGCTTCGTGGCGTTCAGTACGATCGGCTTCGGGGACCTGGTCACGAGCCAGAAGCACATGTACGACATGCAGTTCCTCTACCGCTTCGGCAACTTTGTGTTCCTGACGGCCGGCGTGTGCTGTATATACTCGCTCTACAACGTCGTGTCCATCGTCATCAAGCAGCTGCTCAACTGGGTGCTGAAGAAACTCGAGTGCCGCTCCTGCCACCGACGGAAACCCCGGCCCCGGCGCAACGCCATCACGCCGGGCCACCTCCAGCGGCAGGTGAACACCACCAGCAAGCAGCAGCAGCAGCAACAGCAGCAGCAGCAGCAGCAGCAACAGCAGCAGCAGCAGCAACAGCAGGACAACCAGGCCAACGGCGTGGACATCACCGACGTGGACAGCAACTACGACAGCGAGACGGACGGGCGGCGCATGTCGGGCGAGATGATCAGCATGAAGGACTTCCTGGCCGCCAACAAGGTCTCACTGGCCGTCATGCAGAAACAGCTGTACGAGACCTCGCAGCACCGCAAGCACCACCAGGGCAGCAACGGCGCCTTCGGCCAAGGGGTGGGCGGCCTGGCCATGCTTAACAACAAACTACAGGAGACGGAACGGCGGGACTGACCCACGGACAGCTCTAGGTTTCTCTAGCTTCTTCATCGGACCCACTAGATCGCCCGACGCCGTTTCCTATGCGAGATACTACAGAAGAAAACAAAAAGAGATTCAAAGAGAGACGACATTATTTCTATATTGTAGCTTTAGAATATCGCAAGACGTATTATGGGGGAGGAGGAACGCTCCCTTTATGTACCGGCACGACCCAGCTCTACGATCAAAGACTCGTATGCACCAGCGCTAGTTTCCTTTCTTTTGATTTCAACTCGAGCTGTATTGTACTCTACACGCTGCATGACGACCGGATGTTAACACGAACGAAGACGAGGATGAAGAACAAACTCCAACGACCGTCGGCGGCTCCTTAAACGTTAAAACGACGCCGTTTGTTTTGTATCGGAGGATCGGGCTAGGAGGCTGTGCCCTGTGCCTGGCTGTAGGGCCAATGCGCAGGCTGCCACCAACCGTATCGGGGTGTTTTACTCTTGTGGGCTGCTGTTTTTGGAGGAATGTGAACCGAATATTTGGTGCCCAACCGGACTATGACTGACGGTATGTAGGATTGGAAACGCATCGGGGGTTGAACGCACAGGGACCATCGTTCGCCTCTAGCTGTGAAGCCGGGATAGCACCCCCTATAGTTGGTTTTGGTAGAGCCATTATGAGGTCCTGCCAGTGACGCCACTGGCCGGGAGCTGTGCATGGTGTGCCGGACTCGCCTCTGTCATCCCGACCCCATCTCCTCTTCTCCCTCTCTCCACGGCTGCTAGGGCTTTCAGTAGTGGCCATACGAGTCTTCTCTGAGATCTAACGGGATGCACCTTCACTGAGGCTACAGCCACGCCCTTCAAAATTACATCTTAAACAAGTCAATCAGATTCTCAAACTTTTCGATGCGAGAGTAGCCTTTTTGCTGATATCAAATTTCTCGCCCGAAATAGATCTTTTACTGGGGCTATTTCTCATCTAGTTTGCCGCGTATCGAACAAAATAAAACCAGAAATGAAAAGAAAAATCTCGGCCAAAGTTTCCTAATGAACGTAATATATAATTATTTACCAAGGTATAATTTAGAGGTAGATGGGGAGTGTGATGGAATTCTGTGATGGTTTACCCCCTTCGCTATGGGTCGACGTTTACCAGACACGGACGGCAATTGGTAGACATTCACTGTGTGGAAATTTCGGGACCTCTATGTTACTGCGGTTTAATTTGTTTTCCAAAAAGTGGGGAAATGTGAAAGAACCGCTTCATGTGCGAACTGGAACGTGGACGCCTCCGACATCGTGCTGGTAGATTTCATACGAGACCTGCCAAGGTCTACGACTGTGCAGCGTGCATGTTGCATACCCGCTGACCGGGGTGAGTAGCCACGGTGGATTGCTTCGACCGCGTATACCGCGGCACCGCGTGACTAGCACGGCCTGACACGGCACAGTCATTTGAGGCGTGAATACAAGTCACGGGCGCGGTTTTCTGTGGCCGAACCAACCCCCCGCCCCACACACACACACACACACACCCACACACACAAGCCAGTGCCCGTATCGATTCTCTCGACCCAAATCGCCCCCTTCCAGCGAGAGACAGGCAGAGAGCCGAAGAAAACAACGATTTCCATCGACACATTTGCAGACGATCGACAGCGGCAGGTTTCTGATCCAGTATACCGGTTACGATGTGATAACGAACAACACTGTTTTCATGTATTTCATGCAAGATTGCTAGCTTTTTGTAGCTGTGATCAAAATTCAAGTTTTTGTAATAAGTGGCCTTAACATTTTTGAAGTTATGTATATAATTATACACTGTACTATTCGGATTGAAAAACATTATTGTACATGTACATGCCTTTATAAAAGCGAATTACTGATCGGTAGGTGTACACCTTTAGTGATCTTATCAGAGGTAGACTTCTGTAGGTGTGTGGTGATTATCGTAGCGACCCTCAGTGGTAAACGGGAAAACAAAACACAACAGTACTATTCTCAACGGTTGGTATGTACACACGTAGGACCCAATAGAGTCTGTAGACAAGAATGTTCGAGCAGGAGCGGCAGCGCATAATTTTCAGACCTCAGTAATGACATTTCTATGAGTCACGTTAACCGTCGGCCTCTCATATTTTGAAGTCAACCCCAAAATATGACGAGTTTGCGTCGGACCGTCTTTCGAGTATCGTACATCATCTACATCGGTTTTGTACATATCTTATGAAACAAAACAAAACAACCCAAGCTCGTTATTGTTAATAATTATGATTCCATGCATATAATGATTGTTACATATGGTATATATATATATCATAAATATGTATTCCCGAGTATTGAACGAGCGGACTACGTGCAGGTTATATTAATCTGATCTTTGTTAATCATTCATTTAACGTATTCGTTTATGAATTTTCGGGGCTTCGTTTTGCAGTTCGAGTCATTACAAATTCAGAACGGCCTTTACCCCCTTCTCAATTGGAGACGCTTTGCCATTGTGTGGTAAATAGGATTCCACCCGCCCTCCCCCAAACCAAACAATCTTCCAGGCAAAGGGTGGAGGCGTGCCACTATAAATCAAACCCGTTCATTGTACTCAAATTGCATCTATGTTATTTCCCGCTACCAAGTCATCAGGATGCCAGCAGGTTTCACCCTTTTGCCGCTAATATTGAGCAGACAATACGGAACGTTGTACCGCTCTACCGTAAAATACGTTCTAGACAAAGGTCCCAAGCTTAAACTCATTGTGCAGGACTAATTATTTTTGGAGGGGGTTAACATTTGAGGACCGTTTAGAATGCTAAAGTGTATGTTCCCTTTCGTTCCGAATGTGCTTGGGTTTTATTTCCGTCTCTCTAGAATGAAGATTCCTGTTTTTACAACAACAAAAAAGGGTCGACGTAATATTGAGGGCTGTGTGGAGCAAAACGTTCAGCAGAGCTGATGCGGGTGCAAGAGGAAAGACCTTTGGTCAGTAGTTGCGATGCGGGCACCTCGTCGTGCCAAGACCCAGTGAAATATGTTTCTCATCGCTTCATAAAAAGGGGTCGCAATTAATTCGCTTGATGACATTCTAGCGCCCAAGTAATTTGGCTAGTTTCCATATTCTTTTGAAGCCGATGTGGTTGATTTGCAACCGGAATCTCAGGACGGGTCTTCATACACAACCTGTCTGAGATGGGCTTTTTTTTTTTTTTTTTTACAAATAAAGGTGTTTTTTTTTAAAGAATCTGACGTCAACTTTTGTCCATATAGGTTGGTTGCAGACGAGACTGAATCTGCATTTGTTTTTAATTATTATCCGCCGGTATTGTATGATACGTATAAGCGGGAGTTTTACAAGATCGTCTCGTTTTTCATTCCAAGATCGTGGGAAGAATATCCCATCTTAAATTTCTTGAACGTTGATGTGTCTCTCATAGATTTAGTTCGCTCTCTCACCGAGACAGAATTCGCACTTCACGTGGTCGTATAATTGAGTTTATTTTTTTTTTCACTTTTGGGCGCAGGGTAGGGGTGGGTTATGTGTAGATGATTACATTGACTATCGAACAACGAATTGTGTGTGAACAATCTGATCATGGTATGAATTATTATACGGAAGGGTTTTTTTTCGTCTGCACTTCATCCGCTATAAATAATAATAATAGAAAAATAACAATAACAAAACGACATCGGACTGCTTCTTAGAGCAAAGTTGGGTCCATTTTAACCAAAATGTTATAGAAATACAGTAGGCCTACATATCGTTTTTGTTTTGTTCTGCTTTGATTATTGTTTTGTTGTCTGCTTCAGGTGACTTATTTCATAAGTGGATGATATACGTGATAAGTGATAAGTGTGCAGTATGGAATTAATCTTTATCTAAATTACGGTGGCTGAATTCCATTGGCCCCACTATAATGGTTGAACTGCCGGCTTGTGAGGCTTGCCCGGACTGTATTTTGGGCGGCGTATATTGAGAACAATATGTGTAACTTATAGTATAAAAAGGTTCGAAACCCTTTCAGAAGAAACAGAATCCACTGTTGACGCTCGGGGTACTTTGGAATAACTATGTCAGAGGTGGGATCGCTTGGTTGGTGGGATTGGAGTCGCCGTGCGTAAGGGGGACTGTCAAGGAAAGCAAATCAACCATTCGGAGCAGATTGGTTGGCAGTCCGTAGAGACCCACACACCTCTCATAAAACAATTAAACAGATGATCATTCGCTGGGCTACTGCGAGTTCTTGGTGTGACAGATGAATAACCATGTCGGCATTGGCTAGACCCTGCAATAGACGGTACTGCAATACAGATGCCGTTTACAGACATTGGAAGAAGAAGAAAAAAAAACACCCCCCTCCCTCCTCCTCCTCCCGATTTCTATCTGATTATGTGCCCATGTGTGTGCGCATGCCGTGTGTATGCTGCTCACCGCTTGATTACACCCGTATTCGCCGGGGACTCGACATTATGCAGCCGTCGCTTCATTACCAGACAGAGGGTTGAATTATCCTTGAAAATGTCAAGCCTCGCGCTCAGCAAATGGGGATTCTTCCTTTGATTGCAAATTCTAGAAGGGGAGTGGAGAGGGGGGGGGGGGCGAATTTGTGTGGATGAGGCCGGGGAGACGAGGGGGGTGGGGCGGCACAAGAATGCCTCCACGTCGTCAACATCGTCTTTGTAATTCGAGACAAATATAGAATTCGTTCAGGAAGGGGCCGTTTTGTGCGGTCCCGACTCTCCGCGTATATCACAGACTGCGGGTGTCTCATTTCGCGTTGCTATGGCAGCAAAGTGGAATACGACACCCGATATTTGCCGGCTTAAGCCAGGCCAAGTTGCTCGTTGGGGGCTCCAGGCTTGTGACCTCTGACCCCATCCCCAGTCCACCACCCCCCCCCCCATTACAATTGAGAAAGCTCTAAACGGTGGCTTCACCGCGCACTGGTTTTCGACAAGACACGTTAGATTCGAATCAGCCAGCGCGCGATGCACGACGAAATGCAGAAGCACGTCATTATCTTCTCGGACACATCGGAATGACATATGCCGTTCATGATAGGGGAAACAATTCTTGACCTTTGACATTTTGACATGCGACCTGACATTCATGAGTCATGACCTCGACGTACTGAACTGAGCATTGATTTGAGAATTTTTTTATTTTGAATTTGGTTTTTCTTTTAAATTCCATTCCACTCCATTCTATCCAATACTTTCCAAATCCATCCAATTCATTTCCATTAATGTTTTTTCCCATTGGTTTCCGATTTGCTTTACATTCTTTTCCATTCCAAATCATTCCATCCAATTCCCTTTCATACCGTTCCATTCCTCCCAATTCCATCCCATTTAATGCCGTTTCACTTAAAAAGACGAAGAAGTACATAATCATTTCGTCTCTCAGTTGCTATGTCTACCACGGTTTACCTTTCAAATAAGCGCTTCTATCAGGATCTCCTCAGGGATCGTCTCAGTTTGGCAGAAAACAGGGAGGCAAAGAAGACGACTATTTAGGACACATGGCAGAGAAATCGGGGTAGATTTATGGTTGCATACATATAACTCAACGCGAGCGGGTCGTTACTCTACTCGATCCGAAGGCGCGCTGGAAGTGACTGCGCGTTCACAGTGGAAACTTCCATAATCACATTAAAGGGTGCCAAGAAATTCGTCAAAGAGAAATGAATACAAAGGAAGGGTGGGGTGAGGGGGGGGGCAGACGGGCGGGTAGGAACATTTCACACGTATGCATGCAGCGGCTCAGCTGATGGGACAGTTAGTCATTAAGGGCGCGATAAAGCGCCGCTCCCGGGGTCAAATGGAGACGCACATTGTCCGTGCAGTGCAGTGACGTTTGCCGTTTGGGCGG
This sequence comes from Luidia sarsii, assembly GCA_949987565.1. NCBI lineage: Eukaryota > Metazoa > Echinodermata > Asteroidea > Paxillosida > Luidiidae > Luidia > Luidia sarsii. The sequence continues at coordinate 9,788,519 of OX465101.1, read as the reverse complement.
GACGATTCTGCCAGACACGCAGGCACAGCGCCATTTCAGGCCCGGAGAGCTTCAACAATTCGCGGTTCCATTAATCGATCTCACTCCCCCCCCCCCCCCCATCCAGGGTGTGCATACGGAACGTGGGGGGAGAGATGCCGAGCCGCGCATCAAACCAGAAATATGATTTCTCGACAATTCTTCTTCTTTCCCTTCTTGCGTACCGTACCTAAAAGGCGCAGTGTTAGTCGCGCCCGCATCAGCGCTGACAGCATTTGCTCAGCTTTACCTCGGAGCAAAGGCTACGCACTTCTGTCAGCATACCGCACAGAATTAAGAGCGTCCCGTCCATGCTGTATTGACTCACCTGCTCGCTTCGTCTACTCTTGCCATCGCGCTCAGGCGTGACCCTCTATTAAGAGTCTCGGAGTGCACACATTTATCCGAGGATTTTCCCTTAATTGAATCAGCCGTCTTCTTGCCTCTTCGTTCCTGTTTCTTTCTTGTCCATTAGTTGTCCCAATCTTGTCTTGCTTTTCTTCTTTGCGCTCCCTTTCTCGTCCCCGCCTCCGCTTTTTCACCTTCACCTTCTTCTTTTCATCATCACCTTCTTCATTATCATCTTCTCCTTCTCCTTCTCCTTCTCCTTCTCCTTCTCCTTCTCCTTCTCCTTCTCCTTCTCCTTCTCCTTCTCCTTCTCCTTCTCCTTCTCCTTCTCCTTCTCCTTCTCCTTCTCCTTCTCCTTCTCCTTCTCTTTCTCTTTCTCCCTCTCCTTCTCCTTATCCTTCTCCTCCTCCTTCCCTGTGCCCTTCCCCTCCTCCTCCTTCTTCTTTGTTTCATTAAAATATATCAAGGACAGATGACAGATGACAGATGACGACAGAGGTGACAGTGATTACGACAAGAAGTGCAAAAAAGCACAATCGGGAAAGCAACGGCTTCCCACGTGTCAACGCAGTACAGAGACAGTTGTGTAGACCTTAATGAGCTACAGTGCATAGTTACGTCAAAAACCATTGCGCCGTCACGAGGCTAACATAGCAACCCAGACAGACGCACAGACACATAATGACGTCTTAAGTAATGCAAAAAGTAAGCGCGCACGGACTGATGTCAACACCCGCTGAAATAATACGCATATACCAAATCGGTGGAGCCACCTTTTCATCCAACTGCCGTTTAATCAACACACTGGATAAATTTTGATTTCAGAGTTGGTTTAGTGCCTTAGTCGTAGGGGCGTAATCAAAATGTCAGCGTTGTCTGTCAGGCAAGTCGATCTATATATAACCTGGTCGCTGAAAGACTACCGTATTGCATGAACCGAGGTGATTGCGATGAGAAAATGTATTTGGCCTCGGGGACTGGACTTTCTTCACCGTTATTCAAGAATGACAGATAGTTCTTTCTGGAAGCAGCCGGCAGGGGCCTCTGTGATGCGGTGACTGGGGTTCTTTTGACCTCTGCCCTTTGATCGCTCTCTCGATCAAAGGACCCACTGGCACGTCTCGCACGAGACATTCGACAGAGCTCCTCATTATCAATTAGTGCCGTTATACATTGGCGCATCATCATAGCTTCCATGCCTCCTGTCCACATCAAACCCCCCCCCCCCAAATCCCCTCACATCACTTCGCATCCCGCCGCCCGTCAAATCCCTGGACCCAACCCTCCACCACCCCCAAGCTTAGCAGGTGGGGGACCCAAAGGCTCGTGCTGGAAGTAGACAGTAGTCTGCCCGGACAGTTCTTAATCGATTTTCGGACTCCATTTCGTACTGACAAAGTCGGCTCGTCACCTGGAGGGGATAAGGAAGGGGGACTCAATTTCGTCCAATGTCCGAAGCAGCAGATCAGAATTGAGCCAACACGGTGGCTGTGCTGAACGTTTATACCTCGGTGAACCTTCCGTTAAGCTGACCTTATATAGGCCCGTAGGAAACGATACACGAGTACGAGTCCAAAAGGGATCTGCCCGAACATTGCATCAAATCGAAGAAAGTCTTCACTTTCATTAGACCTATGTGCGTTCGCCTAGAGACCAGTGAAGAACCGTACTAAAGCACGCTTGATATTGCCCGCTATAGACTGATTTTTTTTATTTTATTTTTTTTAATCAAAAATCACCCAGACGGCTGTGTCCGAATCGCAGTCTTGTCAAAAATGCTTTGCTGTTTGCATTCATTATTTGCTGATCAACTAATAATTCAAATACGAAAATAAAATTTACATTCTTATTTCACTTTTAATATAAGCTGCCATATCAAGATTCGCAAGTGTATTCAGATGTATTTTGTCACCGTATTTTCATAGAATGATAACCTCTTCACAATAGAGTATATTGTAGAACCTTCTTTTTTTTCTAAAAAAAAAACCACCAAAATTGATAAAACTCAAGAAAAAGAAAGAAAACGCTTCACACATTCTAATGCATTATTGTAATGTCCACAAGCCCTGCAGTCTTAATTTGAGTTGAGTTTTAAAATGAGTTTTTGCAGTCTGTGAATAGCGTAGACTTAATCTGAATCTCTTTATTTTGGGCAAAAACTGACCATAAATAATTAAGTTTTAGGCTTTGTGGATTTTTCCAGGTATCTTATATGGTACGATATCTTCTCATCCGTTCGTTTTATGTGTATATTTCTCCAAATATCCTATTATTTTATTCATGCAAGATGTTTGTCTTAAGATACAAAACTATGTATAAATGAATATTGTATTTAATTCTCGGGATTTTGCTCTGGGAATTCTGGAACTTCAAGATTAAATCTGTAAAATGAAGAGAACAGTGGCTGCCTCTGGTTTTCCTTGTGCGTTGTGGAGCCTTGGACTGTGCTCGCGTGCGGTGGCAACGGGATGCTACTGGAAAAGCGCTCAATCATCTGACAAATCATAGGTGGACTGACGCAACGACAACACCAAAAACAAGACTTTACATAGTGGCCAGTACAGCACTAGATTTAATCATTCATCCCATATTCAGCAGTGATGGCGTGATTGAATTATGCATGCAAGTCGAGACCTTTTGGCGTATGCACTGCGCAGTATTTTTTTTCACCGCAGCCTGTTTTTCCCCTGTACGTAGCAGTGTAAATTCGCGCTTGAAACGAGACTTCAGGTAGTGCCGCGTTACGAGATTAGCAAGTTGGGATTTCTTGTGAAGGGCGCAACGGTTGATCGTGGAGGTAGAAGTCTGCCACAGAAATGAATGATATCTTGTTAATTGCAACACTCTATAGCTGCTGTTGAATACTCAGCTGCACATGGCTGATCGTGTAACGCAGGGCTAGTCTCTTTTCAAGCACGAATTACTATTTACTATACCGCTTGAAGTTGAAGCTTGGGATAGGCTTTCTGCATTGCGAATAAGGCTTTCTGCACATGCACAGCGAATACAACGTATACATATATACACGTGAACGATGTGAGTGACCTGAGATATGAATTCTTCATACTTGTTTGTGCACGTCGTATGGGCGCACAGGGAATAATGTGGTACCGGAAAAAAATCGCAGGCAGCACATGCCGGTAGTCTGGTGCCCCTTGCACGACGCGGAGATTGCGTTGGTTCACCGCCAGACGGATACTGGGAGGTTGGCCACGATCACGGGTGCGTTGGGTCCATGCACGGTGGATGTGTCTGCTGGGGTTACGCGCGGCATAGGCTTAATCTGTCACACCGACGCGATTGTACGATTGGGAGGCTGCGCCAATAGACCGATTTCGCGACCACTGGTTACATGCCATCCCCTGACTTATAGTGGGTGGTTGGTGCTTTTTATTATCTCATTTGGCAAAGAGCAGTAATGGAAACATACAACGAAGAATGTGGACAATGTGATAGTCTTCTTTGCTCATTTTCACTCCTGTGAAAGGAAAAACAGGAAGCCTTTGTGCTGTGCTATGCCAAGTCCATGACGTCACGAGAAACATGTCAAACTGGTCATTCTACAGAACTTCTTTTATTGAATTTGTTTACCCTTTTTTCGCCATTTCATTCATCAGAAGCGTTTCCATGGCGGTCAATAAAGCGCCCTCGCTCGTCCAATAATGTCCAGGAGACGCCAACACGTGACATTGCGTATGTTAAAGAGAGGGAGGGGGGGGGTTATTGCGGATCGGTGTGAAATCATCGTTTCTAGGTAAAGTCCGTTATAGAGCCGTACACACTGCGTCGCGGGCTGGGCCTACTGCAAGTGGCACATTGTAATTAATGGCTTTGTCTTATATCATTATAGACAATGATTAATTTATTATCCACATAAAAACATAGAAGTTTGCCTTCCACTTGAAAAAAAAACACGTTACAAAATAAAACATGTGATAAAAGCATATAAATACTGTAAGAAATCATTAATACACAGATTACACATACACATCCAATGCAATTATAGAACTAAACTCACGGATACACCAAAAAGGCACATAAAAGCATTAACATACGCAGATGCAACGTCTGTGGCAATAGGGGGGGAGGGAAAGGCTCAGCCATGATATATAGTCATCTACCGCTTGGAGTATCTATTGAAAATGGGAATAGCGTTTGGGATGAACGACTGCCTAAACCGGGAGCGAATAGTCTTGGGGACACACAAGCGATCGCCTGATCGACTGTAACACAAAGATGGGATAACCTTTCAGCGTACCTGACCGTACCCTGACGAGTGTTGATCACGTCGAGCAAGAGCAAATTCCTCTATGAATTATCTTCGACGGAAACTTCATGTTACATTTATGACTACATTTACCTGCATTACCATAGAGATAATATAATTATATAATATAATTACTATAGTGATACACAAATATGTTGCAAACTGCTTACTGACCGAAATTACCAAAATGCAAATCTCAAAATTTTGTGGCCTGACGTTTCGATCCTAAGCAGGTCCTGCTATAGCATCGAAACGTCAGGTCCACTAAATTTTGAGATAATATATTTTACAATAATTATAGGCTAGATATACTCTACAATAATGGTTGCGCAAAAGTAGTACATAATGGTGCCGTGTACCCGGACGTTCGGGTTGTCTTGTTTAGTTTTATTGAGGGGGGGGCGGTAGCCTGATATTATTCTTGTGCCGGGACTGCTACAGGTGACGGGCGGTATCACGATAGGGCCTATATTTAGCGCACCGATGACGTTTCTCGGCTGACCGCATTCGCTGTGTGCCGCTTGGCGCGCAAATCCGCCCATAGCCGCCCGATGGGAGTAAACCGTTGCGAGTGGTGTGTTACCAAGGTAACGCCTTTGCACTGTCGCCAACCTTGGCTGTTAATGGACCAGTAAATGCGATGCTTCGCGTGTGAAATTTACGGAGGGGTTGTGGGCTGGGGGAAGCAAACTGATTTATTATGCATTCATCTCATTTAAAAGCCCAATACAACATTGGGAAGATGTCCACAGATTTCCTTCTAATTTACACAGTTGGTAGATGGTTATGATAGAATCCTCATGTTAAACAATCTTACGGTCCGGGATGCTGTACTTCCCTAGAAATCTTCACTCAAACATCGACAAATAGTTTATTACTCGCAAGTCATGAACTATTTCTTACACTACAGAACGGTGCAAAAACCGTGACGGTTTTTTTTTTTTTTACCTTTTTCTACTTTCTCAGATCACCATTATTTTGAGCTAAAACCTTCGCATGATTGCTTTTTTGGGATGTTTAATGGTTTAACACAAAAAACTGTGGCAATATTTTGACCTTTACCAATGTTTTATTGGCCTTTGAGCAGCTCGTCTGAGGAGAAGGATGGATTCCCTTTCGGAAGAATAAATACGGGCGAGATATTGCTACCAAATTGTCAGTCAATCTCGTCTAATCTCGCACTTACTATCTAGGGTCAACACGAACTATAGGCGGCGCTATTTTAAAACAACTTAGGCCTATCGGTTTATCATTGCTTTAGGAACATCAGTGAGAATGAACCGTGTTCTTTATTTTGTATCAAAACTTCTCTACACAACATTGGCAAGATTGAAAAACAGAAATGTTCACAGATTTACATGAAACTTATACAGTTTGAAGATGGTTATAGTAGAAACCTCGCACTGAAATATTTCTGCCTAAAAAAATTATTTGGGGAGAAAATAGTAAAACAAATCGTTAACGTCTCACCGAGATCTATAAACTATTTTTCGGAACAGTACGGCGTTGAATGCTGCATTTTCGCAAAACAAATGAAGCGGTTTTCATGATTTTCTCGAGACTCGGTTTGTGGATTGAGCTGAAATTTTCACAGGTGTGCTATTTCATGCATGTGTTGGATCAGACAGCGTACGGATGCTATTCTTTGACCTCGACCAATGTTGTGTACGGGCTTTAAAACAAGAAGACTCCTTGCTTTCTGGCCATTTGAATGCACCCTTTTTCATTATTTTGCACATCCTCGAAATGATGAGACTGCATGCTGTAATTATTACGTGCAGTGCAGCACAGGCATCCGCATTGGCGCTGGCAACGGGCGACCAGGTACGGTCCGAGAGCGTGCGAGAGGCCGACCCGTGTCCGGCAGCGACGGGGCGGATCTAACGGGGAGGCCGGGGTATCTCGGCGGTCGAGCACGGGGACTCGTAGTCTTGTCCAAGGCGGTCTCTCCGATACGGCTCCGGGCAGAGATCCGGGCCAAACGTACGCAAACCAAGGCACAATTCGACCCTACCACGCCGGATACAAGCTGTACATTGACATGTACGCAGGCAGTTTACGAAATGAAGGCTTAGCGCTCGGGCTTAGGCTTCAGGCACATTTCTCTTTGTCCCTTAGCCTATACAGTTAATATTCTGTAGTTATCAAGACATCCGTACTAGAATTCGGGAGTCGCGGGTTCGAATCCCGCCCGAACTGCCTGAAATATTGTTATCAGGCACCGGGTAAAGTATACTGAGCATTCAGTGTTTATCACGTCGAGCAAGGGCAAAAACCTCTTTGAATTACATTCTCCTCGACGCAAACATCATGTTATAATTATATGTACCTATCAAGCCAACCAACCTTCAAAATCGGCGACAAACCACAACCTGGATTCTCAGGTTTTGTCAGACGGAGACGATGCCTGAGCCCAAGACCTAATCTAAGGATTCGTATATAGGGTCTATGTGCACGAGCGTGTACGCAGTCGTCATGGCAGCCCTCGGGTGGCAAGACCAGGAAAAGGCCCGCACTCAACATGTATACTATGCATGCAAGCTACAGGCGGCCGGGAAACGACGTGCACAAGCTATGACTGTGAGCGGAGAATGGGGCTGTATTTCGCTCGCAACGGTAGCATTATTGCTTGAAGCAGCATAGTTTCTTTTTCTGAATGCCGGATTTAGATTTCTATATCGTCGGTAAACGCCTTGATCCGTGCTAGGGGACTCGGGCGAGATTTTTTTCTACTTTTTTTTTTAAATCGGGGCGACATTCCGCTAATCCTGTCACTCACTGGGTTGAACATTAATCGTAGGTTTATCCTTAGTCAGGTAAAATTATGCGGAAGCATGAGGGTGACAGAAATCCACCATGCCCGCCTGTACTGTATATCGCTACATCATTTCCGTTCATGTATCTATGCATAATTTATGCCTATCGTAATGATTATGAAATAGGCCCTATGTTTCTCGTAATAGAGATGTGGAAAGTGCGAGACGTATAATATTCGCCTCATGTTGAAATGCCTTGACAATGAAAACTCTATGGTTTATTTTTTATTCAAGGAGAGATTGAAAATACTTCTTTAATAAGGACCTTTCCCTGTCATCTCGGACTTGGGAGGCAAGTTGCAGAAATTCCGTGATGGGTTGGATTGGCCTATCAGAAACAATTAATCCGTCCTTCCTGATTGTATATCGTGATTATAGTTAATGCATCATGTTTTCATGGTAACGTGGAACAATTATTCGTATCAATTGAGACATTAAGACCAGTTTCAGCTCGAGTTCGGTTGTATTGGACGTGTATGGGCCTATGAAACTAACGTAGGCCCTACATGGCATTTTAAAGAGTAACACACAATTCGACTCGAGTTTAATACCATTTTGAATCCACTTCGGTTAATTTACATTTCAGTATTGATCGAGTGAATGCGGTTCAAATCGGTAATAAAAACGATTGGTTCTGCGCCATCACATAAAATATTATATAAAATATTATAACAAACGATCTATTGTCATTTTAAGAGCATACTCATAATTACGGCACCACGGTCCACCACCGTAAGTGGATCCGTCGTGGTGATTGTGGTCAATGAAGTGTCTATTTTGACTTATCAAGGTCCTTTCAGGAGCACCGTACGTCTGGGAGCGAGCAGCCACAAGTCACCGGAGCGTGAACTAATTAGCGGCCACGGCGACACGGCAAAGGAAGGGACGACTAAAGGCCAAGGACACGGAATTACTATACACCGAAAGGCAGGCAATAGAGCACAACAAATCAAGTGGGGTAGTTGCCAAAGCATTCCCTATACCTGTTGAAAAAAAAACCACCACCGTGACGTAGGCCAATGCCTGATATACGTTTCCACGTGTGCAAAGGGATGTATTGGGGATGTCAGACAGCGCCACCAACGAGTCAGCCTACAGGTAGAGAGCGACTGCATGTACAGCAGAGAGCCTGGAGGGGAGTGCCTGAGAGGGGGAGGATCAGGGGTGGGGAGAAAGAGAGAGATGAGAGGTGGAGATAGAGAGGAGTGAGCTAGAGAGATGAAGAGGGGGGAGAGAGAAAGGTAGAGTGAGAGTGAGGTATAGAGAAGAGAGGGGGAGGGAGAGGGGAGAGAGGAGGGGAGAGAGACGAGGAGAGGGAGAGAGATGGGGAGGGAGGGATAACGAATGAGAGAGGGAGAGGGGAGGGCGGGCGGGGGCAAGAGAGAGACAGAGAGAGGGGAAGAGAAAAAGAGAGGAATAGAGAGGGGGAGAGAGAGAGGAAGAGAGAGCGAGAGGGACTCGGGGAGAGAGATGAGAGAAATACAGAGAGAGAGACAGAGACAAAGAGAGAGCATCATGAGCAGCAAACAGCAGTCGGCCTTTCGTTAAATCGATGGGCCTCCTGATTCGATGTCTCATTTTCTATTAACCCTCGCATGTTTAAACCATCACAAACCAGTGAGTGATGCATCGCGCCCGTAGAAGACACGCTTGGCTTAGGCCTAATGAGATGCGCAGAAAATGTCGCAGCAACCTCACGCTCCTCTTTCCATGCACAATATTGAAGCTGGCACTGTCCCATTGCTTCACCGTCCTCTCGAAACAACTGGTTCGTGCGTACAACTTAAGGGTACGGTGGAGTGCATCATTTTGCGAAAGACGAGGAATCACATCCATTTGTTTAACCAACCCAGCACACATGAAATAACACATCTGCGTATGGTTTGGCTCAATCGGTCAACCACGTCAAGAGAAAACACTCAAACGAAATTACATGTAGGCCTACAGTACGGTAGGCCTACATGTATAGGCATATGTACGTGTGTTTATTGACACCTATTGACGTTTTCGTATTGTTTTTTTTTCATACATCTCACTCCCAATCCAGTCAACGTTCTCTTTGCCATTTTTCAAAATTGTGTAAAAGTTCACAGCCATTTCGTTCCCCTTTATCTGAATGACCTTTGTTATATTCTTATTATTATCATAGCTGCTGTTGTCCAAGTGAATGCTATTACGAGGGCGGGTCTATCGTTTACACGAAAGCTGGAATTTAAGAGACGCACAAGACACCAGCGTCATCCCAAAAAAATACTGTAAAAAAAGACAGTCATAAGGATCGACACGTACGAAATCGACATTTTGACGGCGATACATGTGCAGCCTGAGGGGAATGATTCGAGTTAGAACATAAAAATGTCTCCGACAGTCAGTCTCTGGATTTGGTTTCGTACTCAGGGATCGAAGCAAGCTCCCTGGAAAATGTCACTGCTCGCCGGGACCATGGTTACCGCAGGAGACCCCTGGGATGGGAGCGAATAGCCCGCGTTCGGACAAGAAAACATCAGTTTCGTGGAAAAGAAAGCAGACATCGATGCGTATTGCTTATTCATCCATGGGTCCCCATCTCCCACACGAACCCCACCCCACCCCCTCACCCCTCCCCGTCCATCCTCTCCTGCATAAAAGGCCCAGCTTGGTAACTATAAGAGCTATGCCGTTGCTATCGAAACAGTATTGGTTGATATCCTGGAGTATGACGTATTTCTGTGAGCAAAGAACACTCCCCCCCCCCCACACACACACACCCAATGTACTGTACAATCATCAGCCTTGTGCCTTGTCAGCTGAACCGCAGAATGGAAATTAAGCGGGACTGCGTAAAACTTATTAGGGCGTGCATCCTGATTGATCGCCAACCGTTTCGTCCTGCTCGATGAGCATAGAATCGGGGGGTGGGTGTCGCATCAACCATAAAGCAAGGAAAGCATCAATGTGCCCGGAACCTGTCGACGAACAAGAAAAGAAAGGGAAGAGCACCCCCTCAAAAAAAACACAACAACAACAACAAGGGGTACAGTTTGGGCAGGTGGCCAGGAAAGATCACGATCTCAATGGACATGACCTTGGCATTAGGGACGACCGGGCAGGTTTGCCACGCCTCATGGCACGCCCTCAGCGACAGCGACCGCAGCGCGCGGGGAATGATCCGGCAGCGGCCGTCTTTGATCCGCCGCCGCCCCTCCCGACCTTCCCCTCTCTCCCCCGTCAAACACGCTCGTAGGACGACAATCGCGTGGCACACGTACACAGTAATTATACAATCCCTTGGTCACCATAGTGCCGCTGTCTGTTTTCGCCGTGAGAAAATATGGATGAAGCGTCTTCGGACTATTCAACCACATGGTCTCAACATCCAGGAGGGTAATGACTAATAACACCAAGCAGCTTTCTGATAATCCTTCTTTGTGTTCACTCCTCCACACTTCTTTTTCCCTCTTCTCACTAATCCCTACACTACTCCTTGCCCTTCCCTTTGATCTCACCCTACCAGCTTTCCTCTCTGTCCTTGGAGACGGTTTTCGGTTTTGATTTTTGCAAACCCGTGAATGTTTAATCACCTTTGTTTTTGTTTTTGTTTTTCATATGAGTTAAAAATGCAAAAAAATAAGGCAATAGACCGTGTAAGTTGGCCTCGAGAATGTACGTGTTACCGCGAGATTCCTGACTTCCTGGCTCCTCGAATAGGAGGTAAAGCGTGGAGCGTCGAACGCTTTTGTTAATATTTGGTATCGCGCCGATTGAAGCAGTTTAAACTATTAGAATAGTCTATTAGCAATAAAATATTAAAATACAATGTGTAAAGTACGTGATTTTGCACGTTTTCACGTTTGTCTTTTGATTTTGTATTATTTTGTTTACATGTATATACGGTATCCACATACAAGGCGCTTTTCTTGCCCGAATGCGAACCACACCAACTTCGGCTCGATACAAGTAGTAATGCTCACGTCGCATACCACAGTCGGGCCGTATTCGCAATACTGCACTTACAACCGGAAGATGAAGGTCGGGTCCTATTTATTTGTTTTCTCTGCCGTATTCTCATTTTGTGCAGTTTTCTTTTAGCTCATTCTTATAATTACGCCCACGCCCCCCCCCCCCCCCGTAGCTACGCCGCTGAGCAGTTTGCAACATGTTTGTATAGCAATTATAAAATAATTGGCAAACAGAATGGACACAGCGCTAAAGGTGGAAAGGGAGAAAGATGAAGAAGGTCGGGGCATGATCATTAACGACTTCTGAAAATTTAATGACGCACACGTGCGAGTATTCGCAACGGGGCCTTCACAACCAGGGGAACCGCAGCACGCACGTGCACGTGTACACACGACCCAGCAGTAATCAGAATAGCTATTTTTAAAAGTGGGAAAAGCCACATTATCGTACCCTGGGCGTGTTCATTGCAGTTACCGTTATTTTGTTCCTTGGAAGTATTCATCGAATCCATTTGGAATTTTAAAAGTTCCCAGTCAATATTTCCCGGTTTCTTTGAATTAAATTGCAAATGTTGCTTCAACTGTTTGTGTGACCCCGAGCTGCTGTAGCCAGCTTTACAACAATAATTATTATTACTTGTTTGCCATCGGAATGAAAGCGGAGCCTGATCCCTGGAGATATACGGCAGCTCATGGTTGTGACTAGCGCCCCCAACCCGTTGTCACGGTCTCATCTTTCCCCCGTGCTCGGACTTCCAGAAGAGCGCACCGGATGACTGAGCACGTTACAGCAATGTGCTTGATTATCCGGCGTGCTGATCTGTCCAGTCGTACACACACGTACGTGTGCATGGGATGTGCGCGTACAGTACCTGTACGCATGTACATGTACTGTACATGCATCTACACTGTTCGTATATGTCGCGCGCTGGTACTGGTACACTGCTTTCACACTTCACCCGCAAGGAGGATCAGATCCCGCAAGGGCGATCAAAGGGCGATCAACGCAAGTGCGAACGCTTGCGCGATCAGGATCAGATCCCGGGATCTGATCCTCCTTTTGGGAAGGATCAGACCCGGGTCTGATCCCGCATGCGAGATCAACAATTCAATGCGGGATCTGATCCTGCGGTTTACAGCGACCCCATCCGGCCTATGCCTGGAAAAACGCGCGAAAACATGACTTTGTGTAAATGTATGTGTTTGTTTATGTGTTTCGCGCGTCATGGCCTAGGCTGGTTCCCGTCCCCTACATGGTCTCCAGACGTCTCACGTCCTCCGAAATGTACATTTCGGAGGACGTGAGACGTCTGGAGAGCAGGTAGGGGACGGGAACCAGCCTAGTCATGGCCGTGCTGACGTTCTACTGCGCATGACTAGTGACCTACGTGGATAACCTTTGGAGAGCGTTTCCGCTGCTCAATGCGCGATCAATGCAGGATCAGGATACAGTGTGAACGCAGCACTGGATCAGATCCTCCGTGACCGCAGGATCTGATCCTCCTTGCGGGATCAAATGTGAACGCAGTGGTAGTCAGCGGTTGAGCCATGGTTGAGCTTTGCTGTGGTACATAAAAGGGAGCGCCCAAAATAAAAAGCTACAGCGTAAATGTACATGTACAATTACAGTGTATTATGTTCTGTACGTGGGTGCGCACGACCGTACCCTGCTCGACCGCAGTATGTGACCCATGCGTGTGTATGTAAATTTATTGACCTTTACTTGATATAGGAACTCAGCACGGGGCATTACTGCGCATACGTTCGGGGCGTTCGGCCGCGTTTTGGAAATCCGAGCACGGGGGAAAGATGAGACCGTGACAAATGCAAAAGACTAGTTGAGTATTTGGGAAGGCTACTGTCGACACAGGGTGGTCCCAAGTAAAGTCTGGGGTCCTGCGTCTGATGGTTAAGTTCGAAATTTGCTCGGAGAACACAAAATGAATCCTAGCAGACAGCGGTTTCCAGTTGATCATTCACCTTGCCTCAAATTGTTATTACTCAACGGTCACACATACAATAATTATAAGGGTTGTTTGAAGGAATTATTTGGACTCTACGGTGGTTCTATATCCCATGAATTTGTGACAACGCAACGACCCACCGGAACAATTACAAGTTGAGGGAAAAGACAGTAACGACCACGCAACAGAATTTAACCATCACGGTAGAATCCAAACAATGCACAAGAACTACAGTGAGAAACACCATGAGGAAGCTTTTAGTACAATATATAAAAGGGGGCTTCTTAGCTGGATTGCAGCTCCTCGGAGCGACTAGCCGCAGTGATGGGGCTTGGGGTACGCAGATGGGCTCTGGGTACGTCCACCACCGAACGTCAGTACAGTCCGTCGAGAGAGTTGACAACCAGGAAAGGGGGGTTGAGAGCAAGGGCCAGGTGGAGAGGCGAACCGGGTCGGCTCTCCAAAGCGAGACCTGGGGACAGGGTCTGTATCAACAGAGCACGGAGTGAAGGGATGCGAGAGTAGTTAGGGAAAACCCTAACTATATAGGGAGTTCAGCGAGTTCCCAAAACTCAAAGTCGGAGGAGAAAGTGCTAGACGGGGGCACTTATCTGACGAGATCCTCTCGCATCTAGGCCTTCTTCGCTTCTTGATTAAGATCACTGGGTGGATAACTTTTTGGGCTTACTAACTAAATCGATACCGATTTAAAGAATATACAATTACAATAACGTTGACTAAGCGTGGCAAGATTGAGATTGGGATTTTGCATTATTCTCGACGAGTCAAGTGAATCGTAAACGAGAAGTGAAGTCATGTCACACGGCATGGTCACCAGGCATTCCCGTAACTGTGGGGAAGTATACTGATTCGAATTCGGGGACAGGCGGTAGAGATACATAAATTACAAAAAACCAACACGTACACGGGGGAATAGGACCGATCGAGTAGCTTGTTCGCATTGAAGGTCAACTAAGGGTAGAGGGCATAATTGTGGTGTGTGGCAGCGAACAGCCGTCGTCTAGCATAAATGGTCAATGGAATGTGTCTGGCCAGTGGTCACATGTGGCACAGTCCCCCACGAAGAACTAACTTCGGGGCTGGTTTTCCTCTGACGTGGACATAAGCCTGTGGTCAGGAGATGCGCCTGGTCTACATAACAGACCTATGGCACGATTAATAGTACAACAGCGTCTTATTTAACAACATCAATGCAATTATGAGAATACTCGTATATTAAACTGTCCTCTTGGGGCATGTTCAAACGAAGACAATGAATAGGATTCTATGGATCTGCCACCAACATATCGACAATGTGGGACTTCATCTGACCAGAATCTGACCGACAGTGGTCAAACCTACTATATACTGTAAATCATTAAATACAAATATCAGATGTGATTTGGCGGAACGGATTTCGTCTCAATTGAGTCCGGTCTACTCAAGACTCAGCGTATAACAAGCGCGGATGACAAAACTTTCCAATAATTGATTAGGCAACAATGAAATAATGGTCACTGCATAGTAAACTTGAGAAAAGGTTCCAATAATGATTCTCATACGAGAACGTTCAACTTATTTACACATCAATACAGGATGTAGCGAATACAATCGGGCGAATACAAGCCTGAACTTTCGCCCTTACTGTCGGAAACAGTATAGTGCTGTCTCTCGTAGGGCAACGTCATGTCGCAACCACATCAAACGCATGAGCGCATCATTTTATACAATAATAAGGGAGACGCTTACCTGTATCAACAGAGCACGGAGTGAAGGGATGCGAGAGTAGTTAAGGGAACACCTAACTAGGGAGTTCAGCGAGTTCCCAAAACTCAAAGTCGGAGGAGAAAGTGCTAGACGGGGGGCACTTATCTGACGAGATCCTCTCGCATCGAGGCCTTCTTTGCTTCTGAGGATTCTCGGCGAAGGACCGGGGATAAAGTCGCGAAAATAACGCGCTCGGAAGATACAAAGGGGCAGCCCTGATTGGTCTAAGACCAAGACAAATGCTCGAATTTCGTAAGAAAGAGGGATTAACTAATCAGAAATTAACAAATAGTCTAAAAGTTTGGGGGGTATAGCGTGATCAGCCCTTTCCACCGTCAAGTAAGCAATTCCCATCACATGATCGGACCATGGGCTGTGGTCATACGATGGTCTGACAACAACGCAGCACCGTCCCATCGCGTGATGGTCCGACTGGTCAGACATGGGCCTTGCGTAGGAGTGGCGGATGTCTTGGGGCCATTCCGACCAAGCCAAATAAGGAAGTTGGATGTGCAGATAGGTTAAGAAATAAATCAGAAAGCAAGGGATCGATAATCGTCGTACCCAATTTTTATTCCCTTCCACTAATTTCCAATAATTTTAACAGGGTCCGACACTACCATCTAAGGGCTGGATAGCTCAGAGATGGAAGAGCAATGGCAGGCAATATCACAGGTCTCGGGTCCCCGATTTTCTTCGTAGGAGGGCTGGGGGCAATTATCATAAAATATCATAAATGGGCGTGTCGAATTGTTCTTAATGACAATTACAACAGAAGAAGATTGCGAAACGCCCATTTACGATCGTTGCCCCTAACCTTCCTGCGAAAAAAAAAGCGTCCCGATCCGGTCCATTTTTCAATTCGAATTTGAATGGATGAAGGTCAGAAAGGGCAGAAAATCAAGTCTTCCATCCTGGGGCTAATTTCACAGAGCCGCTTAAGCGCCCAAATTTGCATGAAAAAGCATGAAAAACATTCCTGGATAGAATCAGGTTGCCAGGCAAAGGTCCGCTTGTATTTCATGTAAAGCAACCATTATTATTGGAATAGGAGTCAAGTACAATAAGCTTCAAGTGGAATTTGGTTGGTAATCTCATTTTAACCCTTAGCAGATTTTCACGCTTAAGCGGCTCCATGAAATTGGGCCCTGAGCCGAGTCAAAAATATGGAACTCATATTGGCTAAACCTCCATACTATGCCGTCTGAACTATACAAGAAGACACCCAGAGTGGATGAGCTTTCTGAAGCATTCACGCTGACTTGTTGAAAAAAGGAGCATATATCTTTGACATCAGTCGTAACCCAAATCTCATGCCAATGGGTTGCTCTTAGTAAAAAAAAAGGGGGGGGGGTCCTTAAATAGCCTACAACATTGGGAAAATCCGAAAACATCGATGTCCATATATTTCCGTCCAATGTACACAGTTTGTAGATGGTCATGATCGAATCCTCGTGTTGAAATCTTATGGTCGGGGATGCTGTACTTCCCGTGACCGTTTGTTGCCTCAAGTTTTTCTCCTTTCTCAGATCACCATTTGGGCTAAAACCTTTGCAGGATTTCCTTGGTTCAACACACAAACTGTGGCAATCTTTTGACCTTTACCAATGTTGTATAGGACCTTTAATCCCAGACGTATACTATTTTGAGGCCAGAGGCGGACGGGAGGATCAATAATCCGATTCTAATCCGCGGGGGGGGGGGGGCAAGCCCGCGTCGATCCCTTCACAAACATCCCTCGTTCACGCTTTTGAGTTCAAGATAGAAAATCACGTGTCTGTCACACTCTGTTATTTCGTCTCTCATTTTATTTATGGCGCATTACTTTCATCGTCGCCATGGCAACGACGGTCCGGATTGCTAACGAAATGCAAGGAACGTGAGGAAGCCTCTTCTACAAAGTCAAGCAAAGCACTCGAGTATTTTGGTTCGTGAACTGGAGGCAAGTCCCCCCAAAAGTCGGAAAATAATTTACGCAAACAAAAATCAATATAGTAACAGATTATTGCAAATGGCAAGGACTATTGGACGAATGAAGGCCTTCACCTCTTTTAGAATTAAAATCCCTTGTAAAAATAGGTTGAATTTAAACTGGTTTCTTTAAAAACGCCAACCCTACCTGAAACCCCATAATTACCTCAACCGCGTTTGATTTACAGTGTCAGGGATATCATCATTAAAATCGTTACAAATCATAACCAAAATATTACAGCTCATATCCATCTATTATATATCTAATATCTATTTTTTATATCACATTCAACGCAACGTCATCGTTAGAATCAGTGATTGCATTTGCTTTTGAGAAAGGTCCCACCAGGATTGAAACACCAGGACCTGTAACTATAAACCCCCCAAAATAGGTGATTTCAGGCCAATTCCAGTCAGCACGCAGTTGGCAGCCTGGTGTCGACTGAATGTCATCAGCACAGACACGGACACTGGTGGGGACGCATTGCCTGCATGCAGAGCACATTGGTTCATGCACAACCCAGCGAGCTGCCTCTTTCTGGCCATCTTCATATCCCTGCAGTTCCCGGCATGCAGGAGCCAGCAAATGCGACGTGCCATACCCTCCAACAACGATCCGCGATCTCTCTTCGATCTGCATGTATTCCGGAAAGCTCTAGTCTTTCTCCCAATCCCCCCCCCTTCCCAACCCACCCACCTACCTAGGGCGTATGTCTGGCCGTGAGCAACTCCCCAAGCAACAGCGGTCGCACATTTTGCCCACTACAGCACTCCCCTCTCCTCCATCCCCCACCGCAGCACGAGCCTTGGCACTATTAGAAAGGCCTCATGACTCATGGGTCCTCGGCCACCCCCTTCTGTTTCTGCCCTGGGGTGACGAGATACGAAGCAATCGCGCCCAGAGTTTCGGGTTTCAGAAATCAGACCGAGGGGCTAAACCAGCCCATATGCTCAGACACTACGGTCAGGTAGACCATAGGGTAGACCCTGTCGCCAGTCCCTAACAGCTGAACCAAGACGCCGTGTTTTATTTGGTCTGTCTTTGACGTCTTCAAGTTACCACATTTTAAAGGGCGCATTCGTGTCGTCAGCCTGTTTCTGCCGCTGTGGCACATTGCTACGTGGCCATCGAGGCAGGCGAAGCGGTTAGAGCGTTTGTTTGCACAGCAGAAGGTTGCAGGTTCGAATGCCGCTCGGACAAGAAGCAGTGGGAAAACAAAGTTAATAATTTGATGCCAATGATCAAAACCCAAACATAATCAAAATATACGGTGATGCTGTTCTACAACAACGATCACAGACATGATATGGTTTGGTGTCAAGGAGAATGTACCTCAAGAATTTGTTTTTTGTCCTGCTCGACATGCTAAGTCATATTACATCTATGATGCAACGCAGTACCCGCCACTATACAGATTCGAATCCACCACACAACCTCCACCAGCTCAGTGGTCCAGTGGCTATTAGACATCTGCACTCGCAAAGCAGGAGTCCTGGGTTCGTGTCCTGCCCGAGCTGCCCAACTTGTTTTTGTTTTTTTCAAGCAGGCAATCGGGCAAAGCACTGAGTGTGCTCAGTGTCTGGTTAGCGGGTTGAGTAGGGGCACAAAAGGTGTTGAAGTACAGCAATGATGCTGTGGACCTATAGTTCCTGATGATGCCTGCGATGTCGGGGTGCCGTTAAGCCGTCGATGAAGACATCCATCCCTGGATGGACGTCTGGCTGCCTCCCCCCTCCCCTCCCCTCCACACTAGTAGCCCCGGCTGATCTGAGCCTGCAGCACCTGGTAATGCTGCAGCTCCTGCTCAGAGACCGAGGGCACCAGGGTTCCCAGGGCCGACAGGAAATCCTGCTCCTCCACAACCACGCCAGAGTCCTCCTCACACTCCCCTGTCCAAGCCAAAAACGTGAGGGCATGACTGTCAGAATTCTTCTTTTGTAATATGATGATTTGGAGCTCCACAGGTGCCCACCGCGCTAACCGTAGGGGCTCAACCCTTTGAGCCTTGTTTCAGGGCGCAGGATTGAAGCATGCATATTCAGAACGAGTTAACTTTTCCTTTCAGATTACAACCCAGGGCCATGGAGTTTCTTTTGGAAAGATCAAATTTGGTTATGAATATAACCCACTGCTGGCACTGAAAATTACAATGAAAATTCCACAAAATTCTTTGAGAAGGCTCCTGCCTAGGATTGAAACGTCAGGCCTTTCTCATTTGCGATACCGGTATTCGCTTCTTGGTCATTTTAGTCAGTAAGCAGTTTGCAACATCTTTGCATATTACTGATACACAGGAAGTGCCGAAAACTGCATCCCGACGCGAAAATGTAGAGGGCCTGATGACCTTTTGATCCTGGCAGGACCTTTCTCAAGTTCCTGTGACTGGGACATATTATACACGTCCCCAAAGCTGTGTCCAAAGCAATTTGAAAGTTGGAAATACTACAGTGAAGTAGGTGGAGTGAATGGAGGGAAGGACTAGCACCAGAGAATTGCAAGGGAATGGGTTTTAGGGCAACTGCTTGTGTGCAGTCTGCTCACTATAAGAAGACCACTGTGTACTGCTGTCCATGTGACCACATGGATTTGGGATCAGAAGTATGACAGGAAAAAAACAACAGAAAAAAAAAACCAAAATACATGTAATGGGTAACTATGAACTTTATTGAACAAGACCCATATTTTTTCTTACCCTCTGAAGTAGATAAAATACACCATAAATATGCATTAAAATGGCATGATTACAAGCATGAAAGAAAAGGTTTCCTACTGTGGCAGGGGGGGCACCCGCCATCTACAACCACCCCCCTCCCCATTGCTCACTCCACAAGTTCAGCCTCGGTCACTTCGTAAATGTCCCCCCCCCATCCTCCCGCCCGGTCTACGCCCTCAGTAAAAGCTCCCACTCACCTGACTGCATGGCAGCGATCTTCCTCTTAACCGCATTTAGCATGGCGTCCGAGCACAATGCGTAAAAGTCCGCCCCGGTCATGGTCAGAGGGCAGCACCCGGCGATGGATTCCAGCGAGATGTCCGCCGACAGGGAAAATCTGAGCAAGGACGGACACATGAAGGACTCATTGCCGGCGGCCGAGAAACAAAGTCACTTGTCTATGGGGAAATGCCTGCAGCCACTAAGCTGGCAGCTGCCGTGGACTCGTGCATACGTTTTGAAAAGCCTTCGGTCAATTTCACCCAACTCACCGGAACTTACGAGCAATGGCAAAACGATGATGCACAGAAACCATACGGCCTATCACAACTTACGATGGGTTATCAGTCGTGAGTTGCTGTTACGATGCATCGTAAGGCTTTGTGAAATCCGCCCCAGGGCAAATGAATTTGAAGACTCTCTACGCTCGGCCCAGTCTTTACAGAGCAGGGTACCCTTGGCTCTGGCTCAATAGATGGCAGTCGATTGCCTCAAACTGTCAACACTGCAACCCCTTTGTACACAACTCAACAGCGTTCAGAGTATCGTCACCCCCTTTGTCTCTTAGATTCATCATAAAGACAAACAATTCACAAAGTCTGCCGGTATCGAAGACCAGAAAAAAGGGACATCCGAATTCTCTGTAGAAATCTGCACGAAGGAGAAACAGAAAAGCTTTGTGCTTTGTGGTTGTGCATCATGAGGATTCCGAAATGAGCCACCACGCAAGGCTGACAAACACACAACTTCCCTCCAGCTTGACCACTTCGGATTCGAAGCGCCGGTGGTGTTGCTCTGCGTCGGGGCCCTTCGAATTCAAAGACTCATTACATTCTGCGCCTTGAACACCCAGTAAGGTGGATATGTGCGCATTACAAGTCTTTATTATTATGATTACTATTACCACAAAACAATGTACAGCCTTCGCAGATGAGAAAAGCCACACAGATGTTCAATTGTGCCTTGTTTGACTCGCGTGTACACATAAATTACTTATTGATTTCTTTAGCAGGTTTTTATTGTTCCCGCTTGAGTTTTGGAAAATGTCATAACCCCCCCCCCCCCTCCCTCGTGGGCCAGTCATGGGTGCTGAAAAGTGGCCCGGTACAAAGCAGCTACAAGAGGGACCCCGAAACCAGGTGGACCAAAAAAATTAGCTTGGGCCAGCCATCCAGACTAGTAATGCGCGTTATACCCTCCCTCATGTGCTCAGCTAAACTGGTCCCCAAATCCTCCCCACTTACTTTCTTGTCAGGGCCTGTATGATCTTCAGCTGGGACAGACGATCCCGGCTCACCCCCAGATACAGTAACTTGTCAAACCTGCGACAAACAAAACCAACAAAGCCCTTTCAAAGACAAAAAAACCCAATCCGACCCACCTTGAGCTTTTATGTGTGCTATTTGTATGTGGTTTTCTTCATGTGTTTCCTCAATGTGTTTTCTCAATGAGTTTTCTTTATACATTTCCTCAATGTGTTTGCTCAATGTGGTTTTGTACAATTTTCATGGACTTTAGCAACCGAAACGTCGCCACCAGCAATGACACATCGCGTGACTTTGATCACCCTTTCCACTTTAATATCTACACCACCGCGATGAACAATCCTTTCATTTCTGTTTTCATGGACTTAATGTATCTTTTTCTTCAAAAAGAATTGTTATGACTACATCAAGGAAAAGAAATGTGACAAATAAAACATTTGAATTTGATTTTGGCAATGCAACCTTTTCCTGTTGACTTGCATCTTAGGAAAAACAAATTGACTGAAAGTAAAGATTTATCCCATTCATTGGTTGGGTGGTTTTGGGTTGTTGTTGTTGTTTTTTTTGGTTTTTTTTTTTTGGGGGGGGGACATGCTGCCACAGGACTGCATGGGCAGCTTCTGAGAGGAAGATGTCCTCAGTGGTCTATGCTGGATTAAGTCCAGCATAGACCACTATGGCAAAGGTGCCCATCATCTCGGTAAGTTTTCTGAAAAGTATTAGGACAGGACCTTCCCATCTCCCCCCCAAACCCCCCCCCCCCAAACAACCAGTGTTTAGTTTTTGCTCATAACATGCCCCGTGCTGGACATGTCTGTGTCAGCATTCCTCCAAACACTGCTGATGATGGAGTCTTGCATCCGTCAACAATAGAGAGGTTCCACCAGCGGAACAATCCGTGTACACATACGTTTCACTAAACCGCACCCGTCAATGGCCACTTTTGATGGCACAGTTTGCAATCCCAACACTGTGTAAAATAAATCTAAAATGAAGTCTATTTCTGACACCATGCACCCACATTTTGATAGCCGACATTGGGACTACAATGTATTAATCTTTATGTCTTTCAAAGTCTTTGAAATATGGAGAAAAAAACAAGACGATTTACTAGAAATTTGAAATTTCCAATGCGTTTCTTCCTTACGTGCAGCCAGAGAGATATCCTTGTCATGTTTAGCGGATAGCAAGTAGCGTATGACATTATAATTGATGACGTATGCATTGCACTAACCGTATCCATTCACTTGTGAAATCTCTCTATTATCAACAAGCATCCCAGTACAGGTGGGGAAGGGGGACGGGGGTCAGTGGACAATGAGGGAGGAGAGTGTCTGACTGACCTTCCAGGTCTGAGGAGTGCTGGGTCCAGCAGGTCAGGCCGATTAGTGGCGCCGATCACAAAGACGTCAGTGGCCTTATGGAGTCCATCCAACTCTGCGAGGAGCTGCGAAACGACTCTGAAAATACAGAGAGAGAGAGGGGGGGGATCCAAAGGCTCTGCATCAAAGGGAACAAGTACAGCTCTTTATTCTTAGAAAGTGGCCTCCTTTACCGATATTTCCGACCAAGGAAGAGAAGGAGAAGAGCTACTTACCTGTCCATCACTCCGCCAGAGTCCCCACTCCTGCCTCGATTCGGAGCCAGTGAGTCGAGCTCGTCAAAGAAGATGACGCACGGGGAGGCACTCCGGGCCCGCACGAACACTGTCATGGGCACCCAAAGGCAACAAGATGCGACATTAGAGCAGCACCTTTTAAAAACTAGAACAGCGAAGCTGCCATGGCTCGCTGCAGCCTTTTTATTAACTGTAAACAAACTGAACTAGATGGGAATCAAACTCCTTGCTTGAACACATCAATCATGCTAGGGAACCCTCACACAGGCAAATTACACATTTTCTTCAAAGGGTGGTGCAAACCGTATTACCAGGGACAATAATACAGAGTGAGTCTCGACGACGAGGACGAAATATAATATACTGCAAGTTACTGCAACCAAACTCAGTTCCACCCAATCTCTACCCGAGCCCACATAAACAGTACATGTACAGTCTGGAATATGTACGCGGACGGACGGACATCGGCATTACATAGAATATGTACATGTATTGTACAGTATTCTAAAACTTTAACATTTTTATGTTGTCTTTCCTGATAATCAAAGTCTAAACTCTAATTTTAGGTTGCAGAAATTAATGTTATTATATTCCCAAAAAAATAGAAGCACTGAATCGTATGAAGGGTTTCCTATGAATGAAAAAAAACCTTTAACGGCCGGACAGACGGACGGACGGACGGACGGACGGACGGACGGACAGACGGACGGACGGACGGACAGACGGACGGACGGACGGATGGACAGACGGACGGACATCGGCATTACATAGGCTCGCACTGCTTCGCAGCTCGCCAAAAAGAGCCGTTGCTACAGCAACACCTCTGACCATGCCCTTGGAAATTATCGACACCCTGTGCTTGGGGCCAGCGCTTTGGATCAAACGGCCAAACTTTTGTTCTTTTCTTTTTTTTTAGGGGGGGAGGGGGAGGGGAGGTGGTCCCTAATTCCTGTCCACTCTGCCCTCTACAGTCATGCGAGGACATGAGGATAGACACAAGCAGACAGACTAGCAGAAAAGTTATATCTGTCCTGAAAACAGATTGGCCGTCTCAAAAAGAGATGTTTGACATGGTGTCACTGCAAACCTTTCACGAGGTGTTTCCGAATTGCAGCTTTTTGTCGTAATGAAAAAGGAAACCCAGTTTTCAGTAGAACTCTCCTCTTTTCGTGTCGCCATGTTTGAGATGGACTCTAGAACCTTCGTCCAACAGTTTGACTTCTTATCACTACGGCAACAGCAATTGCCACATGCTACTTTGAGTGTAGAATAAAATGATATGCTGTTTTGCCAGTCTGTGACTTGTGAGAGTGAACTTGGTTCATATTGTACAGTCCCAGGTTGGCAATGTGAAATCCAGAACAATCCCGATGCTGATTGTAATGATTAAGATCTATTCTAAAGATTCTTCTCTTTCAATCACATAACTTAAAGGGGAATGCAACCCAGCGAAGGCTTTCTCAAAAAGATGGCTACGTACGGAAACGCAAGTTCGACCTACAATTCCATGAGTTTTCTCTCTTCATGAAAATTGTACGTGAGTGACACATAGGTAATTGTAGGTTGTTTTAACACCCAATCAGATAAGCAAACAGAAAATATTGTCTTTCCAGATTCATGACATATTTTTATCACATTCGTTCTGTTTGTCCAGCACATTTCTCATTGTCTAGTTTTGTATAGACATTTCAATACAAGCCTCTGGGCTTCTGAATGTGTCTCCATATCGCTTAATAGTTGTTTATTTAATTTTTAAACAATAAAAAAAAGATACATATTAGTTTATTAGAATTTTATTTATTTCTAGTTAACTAAAGTTCACTATCAAATGTTGTTAGTACTACATGTACATGCTTTGTGGAAATAAGCATTGATTTGATTTGCTCCTACAACACGACAGAAGCCAGTTTTCTAAACTAACTAGTATCTGCTTTGGGCTACGACACATACCTTCTCTTACGTTCTCTTCACTCTGTCCGACGTACATGTTAATCAATTCTGGACCTTTCACACTGCAAGTAAACCAACATTAGAGAATTTGGTTGTTGTTTTTTCAAAGCACCTAATCTAAATGAAGACTCTGGGTTTTTACACTTTAAGTGGAGTTGTCCCTAACCTTTTCTTGTGGCTACATGTGGGATAATTTTCTGAGTTTGTGGAGCCTTCATACCTTGGACGTAAACAAATGAGTTCAGAATGGTTTCTGTGTTCATTAGTCGCAAAACCAACAAATGCTCAGGGTCCCCTGCAACGAGGTTGCCAGTTGAGACGAAAGACAACAGAATCATGCCACAGATACGATAGGGTCATTTAGTGAAGGTTTACCCTACACGACAAGACGTATAAGTTAGCCCAAGCTGCCTGGGATCTTTCTTCCTTTTTGTGTGTGCAGAAAATCGGGCAAAGCACTGAGCACACAGGGCTGACCTTAGTCAGGCAAACCAACTTGATTGAAGAATCCATCCAAATTGTGTTCTTCCCCTCCTACCCCTCTTCTCCTCCCATCCTCCTCCTATTCCTCCTCCTCACCCTTCTCCTCCCCTCCTTCTACTCATTCTCCTCATCCCCATCCTCCTCCCTCTCCCCCTCCTCTTCCTCCTCCTCCTCCACATCCCCTCCTCCTTTTGCTCCCCCTCCCAACCTCCTACTCATTCCCCTCATCCTCCTACACCCCTCCTCATCTGTATCATCTTCCTCCTCACTCCTCTTCCTCCTCCCCTCCACCTCTTCCCCCTCCTTCTCTTCCTCCTCCCCCTCCTTCTACATCTACTCCCCCTCCTCCTCCCTTCCACCTCTTCCTCCTCCTTCTCTTCCTCCTCCCTCCTCCTCCCCTCCTCCTCCTACCCCTACTCCCCCTCCTTCTCCCTTCTGTCTCCTCTTCCTCCTCCCTCCTCCTTCCCTCCTCCTCCTACCTGTACTCCCTCTCCTACTCCCCTCCACCTCTTCCTCCTCTTCCCCCCCTCTTCCTCCTCCTCCTCCCTCCTACCCCTACTCCCCCTCCTCCTCCTCCCCTCCACCTCTTCCTCCTCCTCTTTCTCCTCCTCCTCCTCCTCCTCCTACCCATACTCCCCCTCCTCCTCGTCCCTCCTCTGTCTCCCCTCATCCCTCCTCCTTCCTCCTCCTCCTCCCGCTCCTCCCACTGACCTGAGGAAATTCAGAGAGCACTCAGTGGCCACAGCCTTGGCTAGTAGTGTCTTGCCAGTTCCCGGCGGTCCGTACAGGAGAACGCCGGAGCGACGGAGGCCCGCTGAGAACAACTCGGGATGCTGAAGTGGTAACTGAATGGTGTCCAGAATCTGGGCACGGACCTCGCTCAAGCCGCCAATGTCATCCCAAGACACAGACGGAATCTACACACAAAAATAACCATCCCCCAACAAAAGTAGGGAATAAACGCCGGTCACAATTCTATCACACAGGTGGTCGATTTCGCCAAACTCATCGTAACTTATGATCAATCTCAAGACGATGAGGGATGCACAGATCACAACTTAGGATGGGTTATCCATCGTAAGTTGTTGATGCATTGTAAGGCTGTGTGAAATCTGACAATGTAAGGGTAAGAAAGCAGCAGGTAGACCGCCACATAATTTAAAGATAGTATTATTTTCATCTTTGACACGACACAGTATTAGCACTCTACAGATTCAAATCCACTGCATGACATCAAACAGCTCGGCAGTCAAGTATTTAAGAAGTCTTCACTAGAAAGCAAGAGTCGCTGGTTCGAATCCTGCCTGAGCTGCCTGCTTTTTTTCCATTCTGACCTTTGCTATGGTAACATGGCTTCACTCTTCAAGGAGGAACATTTACAGGTCAGTGGAAAGGACAGCTACCTTTAAGTTTAGGGCATCACTTTTCTGATTAATCAGAGAAAATCAGAGGATGGTAAATCATGCTCCCATCACTGAGGACAAATGGAAAGGTTCATCAGTCCCCACAAAAAAAGCCCTTTCTTTTTGCAGTCCTGTGAATGGTCTTTACCGATTATTCAACAACTAAAGACCTATAATGTCACTCTGTCAAACAATGACGGACACTATAATTAAAGCCTTTTGTTCTTGTAACTACCCAACCAATCCACCAAATGGGTCCCCAACAACCAGATCTGCAAAGCGGACCCTCCGTACGGGCAACTAGTGAACCACTACTTGGGCAGTGACCTGTGAGCATTAACTTTCAAAACTTACCCAAACCTGGACAGACATGTTTGTTTTGGTGCCTTTAACAAACTAGGAGCAAAATAACGTGATACAGCTAACTTCATCCAATCAAACGAGCAGATATTGCCACTGCAGATTTTTCCTGATCAGAGGGCATAGTCCGATCTTGGATTGCAAGAGGCTGTCCGCAGCTGATGCTTGCAACCGTAATACAGCCCGGCCTACCTTTGGAGCGCCGATTGCATCTGCGTGCGCTGACTGCAGCTTGTTCAAGGCGGCCTCAAAGTCCACTTGTGTCACCTGTATCCCGGCCGTGCAAAGATCTCTCTCCTCCTTGAGAGACAACTTGCTCCCCACTGAACTGGATGGGGTGGTGGGGGGAGGGGGTTGGAAAGAGAGAAACAAGAGGAACAATAATAAATGAACCATTTACTTCATAAATATTAATAAAATGACACCAAGGTAACATGTTGACAATATTCGGAGACACCTTTTCCCATCTTAGATGCAAGTCAACTATTGCACTTGGTCCTTTGCACCTTTGCATTGCTGTCACCTGACCATCTTTCCAGCGACTCTCAAAAAGACATATCTCATACATGACAGGACAATAGGGGCATTGTATTGGCCACACTTGGCTCAAATGTCGTTTGATAGATAATCCGTGCAGAACACCGTAAGCGCTTTGTCTGTGGACTTTTTTAGCACAGCATTGAAAAGCAAATTTGGGGTAAACTGTGCCATGGCAACGGACTGCTACAAGCAGTTTTGGTGAAATACGTGTGATGACGCTTGCACTGAATCATTCAGATTCATCTTTTCTTATATTTTGGGGTGTTTTTCTTGTGTGTGCGTGTGTGGTTTGTTTGTTTGTTTCGTTTTGTTTGGTGTGGGGAACCATTCTCTGCTCTTCTCTGATTTCTCTGCAAACAGCAGTCCAGTCAGACTCTCAACAAACACTTGACAAGAAGGGGGAGGTGGGGGTGGGGGGGGGGGGAGTGCCTGCTGCAGGGGCTTTGTTCAAATTGCCTCCAAAGTACACAATTTCCCCCACACACCCCCACCCCCTCCTCCCCCACAGACGAACCATATACAGCCCCTCCGGAGACACTGAGACTTAAATTGTTTACATTGGGTCATCCTGACGGTATTTGTTTGGAGAAGCGTCTATCAGAAAAGGAGCTTTAGTCTGGATTCCCTTGAGGCAAGTCTCAACTACCAGCCCCCATTCCCCCCATCCTCCCCCCTCCCCACCCCGCATTTTTCCCTCGGAAAGACATAATTTGAAAGACAAAAATAATTTGTGTCTGACTCTGGCCAGCACTCTGTAAGTCAAACACGGCTGTAGGTGATTTGCGGGGTGTCTGGTAGTGTTAGGGTTAATAAAGGACACGTTGCCAATGTGACCATCTCGGGGGACGACGTGCGTGATCGATCCCATCAGGTAAACCTAGCCGGCCGAGATTCCGGTTTGTGTAGCCCTGGGGGGGGGGGGGGTGAGAGGCACAGCGATTGAAAGTCTGAGATGCAGACAAGCGGGATTTGAAGGTTTTCATGGTGAGAAAACCTGGGCCAACCTCATTACATTTCTAAACGGTGCATTTTCGTTGTGGGCAATTTTTATTTCTAGGGGTGCTGCACTCCTAATTCTGAACAAGTTTGAGATTTCAAGGAGCAGGGAGCCTACTGTACCGGCCCATTTCGGGGGAAATCTGAAGCCAATGAATTCGTCCCGCAAACTACATCAGGAGATATGCTCCCCTTGAGATGTGGAAACAATCGGCTTGCTTTCAGCACTATCAACATGTGTGGAGAGCTACACTTGGGAGAAGAATTTGGGGCCTGTACGGTAGCTTGGCAAAAAAAGAGTGATCTGGCCTTGATCTTGGGCAAAATGTTTTCTCATGGGTTGCCATTTCACCTTCCAAAGAATAAACGAGTTCCTGTAAGGACAGATGGCTTTGGGCATTTGGTTTAACTGCTACGTGCTTAGCTTAGCTGCAGCTATCATACTGCCACGGGGAATTGAGGTGGTTTCGGGAGTGTTCATTGGACCGATGACCTGTGGTTGATAACATCAAAGCCATCTGAGCCACTTTGAACCAGGCCATTTTTTCAGTGCCACTTTCAGTGCCAATGACCACCACACTGAAACAGTTGTGAACAAAATATACCGTTGCAATATGTATCATTAAGAGTACGCCATGTGATGAGTCAAACCTGGCACAATTGGAAGTCTGTGCACAGTGTGCAGCTTTTGCCATGCTACATATTGCTTTGTGTTTAGGCTGAAGCGTCTTTGTTTTAATAACACTTGGACAATGGTGGAGCCTGGATTTGGAGGGCCTGGTGTATGGCAACAT
Organism: Luidia sarsii; assembly: GCA_949987565.1. Lineage (NCBI taxonomy): Eukaryota > Metazoa > Echinodermata > Asteroidea > Paxillosida > Luidiidae > Luidia > Luidia sarsii. The sequence goes on along the minus strand of OX465101.1, from coordinate 9,759,088 downwards.
ACTGGTACAGTGTAATACAGTGTAATACAGTGTAATACAATGTAATACAGTGTAATACAATGTACAGTGTAATACAGTGTAATACAATGTAATACAATGTAATACAATGTAATACAGTGTAATACAATGTAATACAATGTACATGTACAGTGTAATACAGTGTAATACAATGTAATTCAGTGCCTGCTGAAAAAAAAAATTGCCTGCTGGAGAAAATACAGGCAGCTCAGGCTGGATTCGAACCTGTGACTCCTGCACTAGAAAGCAGAAGTAGATTACATTCTCCATGGGCTAAAGTGACCGCGGCCATCACCTACCACGCGCTGATGACCCTGGCCGTAGATGACCTCACCGTGTGCGACAGCAGGGCGCAGAGGTCGCCCAGCACGAACCCCTGACAGACATTGGAGAGACGAAAATCAAAACCAAAAATAAGTCCCAACTTAACGTGCGGCAAGTAAGCCATCATTTTGGAGGCCAAAACCCACACCCATCTCACTATGAACATCTAAACTGTGAAAAAGGGGTGAAAATGTCAATTTGCCATGAAACTAAACATTCACTGTGATTTCAAGGAGCATTTTACAGTGAATAAACCATGAAAAAACTGCCTCTCTGCCCAGATAAGGCCATCTCTAGGTCACTAAAGAGACCGTGAAAAAAACGTTAATATATATAGAGTGGCAAGCTGCAGTCTTGAGGGATGGCTAATTCAATTGTCAGTAGGAGCCCCCAGCCCCCAAAGAGGTACTGTATGGGGTCATTGTAACTGTCACTCACAGATACTTACCACCAGCCATTTACCACCAGGAATTATATGGCCTTGGAGATCACTGTTAAAAACACAGTGAAAATGCCTTGGCAAAGTGTGTGCCGTGAAATAATGTAGGGGTGAAAACACTGTGAATTTTCTTTTCACGGCTGAAGGACATTTTCACCCCTTTTTCACAGTTTAGATGTTCATAGTGTCTATTGCAGTGCCGCTGCTCCTTTAATAGTATGGCAAGCATCATGAATCGGCCAAACGTTTATAAAATCTGAATACTGGCCAGTTCTTAGGTCAGTGACCCTTGGCTTTGTTGATCAGATATCCTTAGTACGTTTTGAACGCTTCAAGGAAGAGAGTCATTAACAAAGCCATTGCCTGGTAAACTGTTTGATTCAAAGGGAGGGTCGTACACCATTTGCAAAGTGCCCAATTTACGGACATTCCAAATTTGAGAAATTACACTCTCACTTGGAAGTTAGCAATGGTCGGTATCGGTCATTCCATGAAAATTTTAGTGCTCGAAAATCTGTTGCTTTTGAGGAAAGAGGAAATTTGGAACAAGGAGTTCCTTTTACAAATACCGCCCTCTATGTCTGAGAAAGGTTATCATTTAATTTTGTTTCCCTGTTTTTTCTCATGACATTGTTGAAAATTTGAAACTGACCCAGGTGGAATTTTTTGTATGTATACACTGGGTTTGACAAAGTATGGAAGCGATTCTTTGACCTTTGCAAATGGTGTACTGTACCCTTCCTTTAAACAGGAATAGAATCTTGAGATCTACATGTACTCGCAATTTGAGTCACAGATTGAATGGACTTTGTTCTTCTCAAGTACAGGAGCTTTTCACTCAGGCACCATACTATGCACTACGGCATAGTACATGTACAGTGCAAAGTACCCAATTCCCGGTAAGTCTGCTTATTCAAGCAGAAGTCTGGGCACTAGACGGTGGAAGTGCGTGCACTCACAGCGGTCCGTTTGGCGATGTAGGCGACGTCGACGTCTGTGGCGAGTGGCACCCTCTCGCAGAGTGCATGCACAAGCTCCATCCTTTCTCCCTCTTTGGGAACCTGCAATCAGCCCGAGAAAACATCAACACGACTGTCTTGGTAAACAGGAGATCATCCAAGCTTCGTATACGCACTATTAAAGCTAATGGGAAGACCTAAGGCAAGAAACATCAGTACATTTATCTTCTATGCGACTGTGAGTCTCCAAAACAATGTACCTCTTTTCGGCATTGGACAATTTATAAAGACTGCATCTACTTTATGTGATCCCGAGCTGCTGTAGGCAGGCTTACAACAATTGATTGTTTGCATCTGAATGAAAGCAGGGGGCATGATCCCTGGAGATACACGACAGTTAATGATTAAACACTTCTAGCAGGTGCCCCCACCCTATCAAAGACTGAATAGCTCAGATGGTAAGAGCACTGGTACGCAAAACCAGAGGTCTTGGATTCAAATCCCAGTCCAGTCAAAGTTTTCTTTGCCATTTTCAAAAATTGTCTTTAGATAAGATTGGAAGGTTTGAAAGGTGGAAGTAGCAAGTGGAAGGTTTGCAGTGACACCATGTACTAACACATCTCTTTTGAGAGTGTGGCTCTGCAAAGAGCTGGTAGCTCAACGTCGGATAAAATAAGCATTTAAGCACCTATGATAGTTGGAACCCATCCTGATGACGGGCAGAGTATACACTGCCCGAAACGTCGAGTTATTGCCTGTTTTCTAAAAAGAGATGTGCTGCATGGTGTCACAGCAAACCTTCAACTTAGTTAGTCTTTATAAAGTGCTTCCACCGAGTATTGCGATGCTCCTTTCCCATCTTTGTCTCCCATGACCAAAATGGTTCTACCAAATGGGGCGCAAGCAAACCCACCTTCATTTCCAGATGGTGCAAGAAGCAAGAGTGCAGGTCCGTCAGGACCGACTTGCTAGAGGGCGCCGTGGCAACCACGATGACAGGGTACTCCTGATCGTTGCTCGACAACGACTGGATGGCCTCCCGCAGCGAAGCGGCAACTCTTGCGTCTGATTTCGAGAGGACAACACTCTGCCACGTGAATTGGGGAGCAATTGCATAATACCAGTTTCTGTACGAACACAGTCTGCTTGCAATGGCGTTTCCTAAAGTCCATTCCTCCTCTGCCTCTATCCATTCCTAAACCTACTTGATAAACACATGGCTTGGTACATGCAATGGTCTTCTTCACCGAAAACATCTTTGGCTTTTTTTATCCAGCAAACAATTTCAGGATCGGGAAATATTGGCTTGTTGGTCTCAGTATTGTTTTGCTTTTAAAATGCAGGGGAAATGAAAGCATACAGCCATGCCTGGCAACTGATCAACTGGCTATCCCCAACAACTGGACACACCCATTAACTGTATACACCCATTAACTTTACACACCCAACAACTGGACACGCCCAACAACTGGACACATCCAACAATTGGACACGTCCAATGAGTGGACACACCCAAAAACTGGATGAACCCAACAATTGGACACGCCCAACAACTGGACACACCCAAAAACTGGACACACCCAACAACTGGACACGCCCAACGACTGGACACACCCAAAAACTGTACACACCCAATGACTGGACACACCCAACAACTGGACACACCAAACTACTGGCCCAAACCAATGAATGACAGGTCACACCCAACAACTGGACCCACCCAAATAAAACTGGACACACCCAAATACTGACCACACCCAAAAACTGGCCACGCCTACCTTCGCCGGTGCCATCCCTGTCTCGGGCGAGCACGTGAATGTTTCGCATGACGAGTATACATGGTGCACACATTCCACCTACACGGAAAAAAACAAGACATAAGCACAAAAGGTTGTTCATGGCAATGCTCTTCAGAACAATCCTCTTCCTTTAAGAGACCTGATACATGGTGTCACCGCAAACCTTCCTATATTGGCTCTTCATGTAGTTCAAATGATCAAATTGCACAATATGGGCAAATTACCAGCTCCCTGAAGAACTGCACCAACCCAAATAAAGAAATTCAGTATGAAGTGCTATCACAAGTGTTTTGCATTACTATCATCAATCATCAATGCCTTCGCCGCATCGGTTGACAGAAAAATGATAAAAAGAATTCCTCATTCAATGAGGGTTTGCCCAACTCGATGTAGTAAGCACTGCATGCCAAGTGCTTTGCCCGATTGCCTGCTGAAATATTGTTTTTATATGAATAAATTGATTCAGACAGCTCGGGTGAGATTTGAACTCGCAACTCAACAGAGTGCAAAATACTATGCCGTGTAGTGCAAACCCTCATTCATGTACCTTCTCTATCTAAGAATTTCACAAAAGCAGATTCAAGTACCAGAATTGACATGATAGGCGAGATACACTTCAAACCCAATATTTGAATGCAAGGTCAGATTCTGCCAATGAGAGAGATCCTGGTAGGCTCAAAGTTTCAAGCCCTCTTACAATTTGTTTAGATTTACATTTTGGTCATTTGAGTCAGTAACTCAGTGTGTAATTACTTCTTTTTTTTTGACTGAAGTCAAATGTGCTTGCATGAGAGCCTCTAGGCCTTGGACCACAATGCTGCAGTTGCAATGCAAAGGTAAGCAAGGTAGGCCACCTGAGGGGACCAGTGGTCGATTTCACCAAACTCACTGCAACTTACGATCAACCGCAATTTGATGACCGATGAGCATAAAACCACACAGCCTGTCACAACTTACGACGGGTTTATCCGTCGTAAGCTGAGATAAGACGCATCGTAAAGGCTTTGTGAAATCCGGCCCAGGGCCGACAGTGCGTCGATCGGATTACTGGCTGTACACCGAGAAAGCCTCGGCTGACCTTTTCACCTTTGAACATGAGGTTCTTGACCTTGGCCTCGTTGGAGGCCGTGGTGTCGGCACAGAGGTCGTGGCAGTTGGCCAGCACGCAGTGCAGGTTGAGGCGGCGACACACCGACCTCACCGCGGTGACCTTGCCGCACCCCGTCGGGCCGGAGAACAGGACGGAGGGGGTCAGCCGGCCGCACTGGGACCTAGTGCAGGGGAACAGTCACTCGGTCAGAGCAGAGGCTAGTTTGAAGTCTTCAGACACAAACAAGCAAAATACGAAAGAGTTCCATCTACTGAGGGGTACTGGGGAAATGGAAACAACAGACAAAACTCTGATCTACATCCAAACCTGCGTGAAGTGAACATGCTCTTAGTGGTAAAAATTGGGCTACATACTAAATTCTCGGTGGTGTTCATTGCTTTTTGGCACATGGTTGTCCAATACCTGTCTGAGTATACTGATGCGTGGGCATTTGACCTTTTTTAAACCATCAAAGTTTTCGGTGAAATTATTGGGGTTTTTTTTTTCTTAAATCACCTCATGCCAGGACCTCCGAAATCAGAGCGGCGGTGGTGTTGCTATGCGCCGGGCCCTCAGAATCCGGGCACCACTACTGTCCAAGTTTGAAACAAACTCTTTACAGCCTACCACAAAGACTCTTTACAGCCTACCACAAAGACTCTTTACAGCCTACCACATAACAATATGTAGCATGACAAAAACCGCATAGCCGTCCGATTGAGCCAGGTTTGACTCGTTGTTAATGATTTACTTCAAAAGCATTTATTGTTCTCGATTGCTTAGGGAGTTTTGAAAAAGGCTCATTAGTAAAAAAAAATAATAACTTGTGACAATCATGGGCACTGAAAAGTGGTCTGGTGCATAGCAGTTAACACTATCACTGCTGCATTTGTTACACTGTCATCCTTGTACAGCAATGGCGGAAACCAACCTAAAAATGATTCCACCGTGTTACCTGTAGTTTCACACTGCACAGTAGAAATATTACAATGCTTGAACCAACAAGCAACAAACCACTGCATTATTAGCCCAAGAAACCTCGGGCATAGCACTGCGCTGTGGGTGAGTGTATGCCGAGAATTCTTGTGCTTAGCAGTGTAGGTATTAAGAGCAATTTTTATGCCCCTGTGAAAACTACTCTTGATTATGACAGAATGAGGTATTGGACCAGTCCATGTTTTTGGCTGAGCCGAGGGTGAGATCGGAACCCCTGCCACAAGGGTGGCAGATCAGAGGGTCTCGCTTACTTGGGGACCAGGTAGGGAACAATCAGGTCCTCCAACTGGTCAGCATAGGCCCAGATGCCGGCCGGGCTCGGAGATCCCCAAATGGGCTCCAGTCTGCTCCTCACATAGGCATCTATGGTGGCTGGGACAAAACTGGAAACTGGTGCACCCTAGATTAATCAGCCCCCACAATAAAGAGAAGAAACAGTCCAGTTACTCAAGGGACCTATCTATTGGTGGCTTGCGAAAAGTCAATAACTCATGATGGATTGGATACAATTTGAAGAATTGCATGGTGGAAATACCAAGTAGGAGATTTTTGTTCACACAAGGAGTGTGGCTCTGAAAAGAGCCAGTGAACTCAATATTTCCAATATGCACCGCATGGCAAATAAATGCGATTATTTAGAAAAGTCTCACTAATACTGGAGTCCGAATTGCTATCAAAATCTCACAAATTGTCACATTTAATTTGTCCACACACACAAAACTGGGTCAAATACGGGTAAATACATATTCCAATTCAGTTCAACAGTGACAATGGCAAGTCAATAGAGCCAAACTTGTGAATCAGATCAGACGCATCAACTAGACAGACCAAAGTTGGTAGAATATATCAAATAATGGGACTGCCTGAAGGAGAACAGGCTTCACTGAACTCTTAAAGGACGTACCTGAAATACGGTTGTGTGCAATGTGTCTACCATGTAGGACACGGCGCCATCTACAAACGGCTCAATCTTGACGACTTTGTAGTAGACGAATGGGCAACGTGCATGGACACCCTCGCTAATGTCATGCGTGTACTCTGGAAAGTCTCTGGTGGACAGAGTGAGGACATCACCGAGAGAAACGATCCTGCATTGAAGGAAAGAAACAACAACAAACTTTAATGTCTGTTTGCAAAAGAAACAGAGCATAACCCTTTTCCGCATCTGTGTTCCAATTTTGGATACATATCGCATTCCAAGACAATTGGATGTTTGATTTGTGGGTGAGAAGACTGTGAAGTTTGCCCCCTTTTCAAGCACTGTCACATGACACGCGATGACAACATTTGGGCCCAAAAGAGAGTTTATCAAGTCTGTTTCATTTGTTTTGCTTTGTGGCGGATGGCCATCATGTCATAGACAGTCCCAACCGACAATTTTTCAAGAGAAATCGTGATTAAACTCATGAAACTGAAGCTTCGTGTCTAAACTCATGAAACTGAAGCTTTCAGCTTTCTCAAAATCTATGAAGAACATTCCGGAGTTTGTACTTTAGACCTTACTGGAAAACCCACTATAAGTCACGTGATGACATCCCGCAATTGGTCTATTTGCATTGCATCTGGTGCCCCATCAGAAGAACTAAGGGTGGCACTATTTTCACCAGCTCACAAAGAGTGTGTCAGAACGCTCATCAGGGGGCAAGTTCCCCAAGTGGAACGCAGCGGCGATATACCTTGTATCGGTGAAGTACTTCTTGATGACGTTGTCAAACTTGCTGGTCATGGGGTAGTCCGGGGACTTGACCAGGGCCAGGTGGAGCTCCCGAGCCAGGCAGGGCTGGCAACTCCGTGATATGCTCTTGGAGCTGGCAAGGACGCCGTCACACTGCTCCAGCTCTGTCCTGGCGAGCTGGCAAATCAGAGAGACACATATTTGTGACTGGCTCTGCCAAAAGAAAGGCCCTAGTCAGAACAAGCATGGAATGATCCTTTTTTGCAAGTTTGCAAGTTTTTGCAAGTTTGACCTCTGTTCCATACCCGAGATATATCAAAATTCATGTAGTGATCTGTGTCACTGAAATGCCTCGTGTGGAGAGTTTGGCTTTTTTTAAAGGCCTTATACAACATTGGCAAAGGTCAAAAGATTGCCACACTGCTTGTGTGTTAAACCATTAAACATTCCAAAAAAGCAATACTGCGAAGGTTTTAGCTCAAATGGTTTTAGCTGAAATTACTCGCAAGTAATAAACATTTGTCGATGTTTGAGTGAAGTTTTCTCGAGAAGTACAGCATCCTAGACCGTAAGATTTCAACATGAGGATTCTATCATGACCATCTACAAACTGTGTAAATTAGAGGGAAATCTGTGGACATGGTTTCCGATCTTCCCAATATTGTATTGGGCCTTTAAACAATTTTACTGCCGGATAAAAGTGGAAAGGTGAAGCTCAAAAAATGCTCTATTTTTCGTCGTTATTGATGGAAATTAACGGTTCCTCCAACTGATTATGAAACAATAGACATCAACCGTATCAAAATATTTAAAAAAAAAAAAAATTTAAGAAGAAAAACCATCCTGTTAACTGGAATAGCCAATTACACACAAAGAGTGACATGCCGCAACTTAATAAGGGATTTTTTTGTAACGCAGTGGCTGTTGTTACGGCAGTCGTCCGTGTGGTTCCCTGACTTCACAGTTTTTGTCAGGATGTTTAGCTCTTGGAACCAGACTATCAGCTAATAGACTGGTTCAACCAGCCTGCAATGCTGACGAAATACAATCAAGTCAGGGAACCACATGGACGACTGCCGTAACAACAGCCACTGCGTTTTTGTAAAGCCAGTCACATTTCTGTTTGCAAATTGTGACCTAAGATGGCACATTATGTGGCATATAGACCATGAAACAATGCCGTTGCCGGGTGAATATACACTTCTTGAACTAAAGTCCTGGCGGATCTTACTCTGATGGCCACCACTGCCCCAGGCTGGATGAGCCGGGAAGGGTGAGTCTGGATATTGAACCACAGCCGCGGAGACAAATACAGGGCCTCATCGTCCGGCAACAGCTCCTCCGCCTCCTCCCTCCCGGAGGATGCGCCGGCGCCGCCGCCCGCCTCTTCGTCCGACGGGCTACTGCCACTGTCCGTCCCAAAGTGCCCCTGGTTGACGACGAAGACCTGGGCCAGACAGGCGGACGGACCGGGGGCGGAGGTCCCTTCCCCACCGGCCGGCCGAGAGCCGTCGGTCGCTCCCTGGCTCTCTTCTTGGTGGCCATCGTCGTCGGTCGGTGTCTCCTCGCGGGAGTCCGGGACTTGCTCCTGATCCCCGCTGGCGCTCCGCTCGTCTTCCTCCCGCGGCATGAAGACGACCACCCAGCTCCCGTTGAACGCACCGAGCTCGATCAGGGCGGCTTTGGTGACGCCCACCCTCAGCTCCGTCTCGCACTGGTCGGCGGCCGGCGTGAGGTGATTGACCGTTGCCGCCGCATGCGTCGAGAGCTTGGGCAGGATGACCGGCCGCAGGTAGAGCACGTTCGGCGGCTGCTCGCCTCGGATGTCCGCGCCGCAGGTTGGCGTCGACGCTCCGCCCCAGCGGTACAGCTTGCAGGCAAACTCGGACACGAGCAACGGCTCGGGGAACAGCGGGGCGGAACCGTTTTGAGTTGCCGGGGGCAAGGAATCACCCCCCCCGGGGAGTCTGGCGCCCTCTGCCCCGGGGCGCCCACTCTCGTCGTCGTCGATCTGCGTGATCATGACGGAAGTGTTGACGGAGATGATTCCCTGTCGGACGGGCTCGCACTCAAGGGCCACCAGCTCCCGGTAGTTGGGCAGACTGTGCGCCTCATCGCCTCGCAGCGAGGACATCACCGGGGCCAGGAACTCGTCGCCGGAGCGGACCAGGACCTTCTGCTGACAGGTGGAGACCAGGAGCTCCGTGCTGAACAGCCGGTCGCGGGCCCAGTCGTAGCAGCGGGCCGAACGGGCCCCGAACACCACCCTGGTCAGGGGGAAGGCCCGGACCAGCCGTATGAAGACGTCCTCCGAGTCGCATATCCCGTAGTGCTGGTGGAAGCGCTCCGTCGAGTACAGGGTGAGCAGGCCGGGGCTCGTCGAGGACACCTGGCCCAGCGTGGACATCGATCTCCGCACGAGGTCATCGCCCACGATGTGCAGGCACACGAACAGCTCCACGTCGCGCCCGCACTCCACCGCCTCGCCCGACCGGACCAGGGACGCGATGGCGTAGTTGTCGAACTTCTCGCCGCGGAACAGGCTGGAGGCGCCCCTAGCCACGCCCAGGTGCAGGGGGTTGTGGCTGATACCGAAGCTGAATCGCGAAAACCTGGCCGGTATTTGCGTCGGATTGCCCCTCAGCTCGGCCATCGTGAAATCGGAGGGAGGTGTCCAATGGCAATGGCTCGCAGCTGTTGTTTAGACGGGTGTCGTATTACTCCAAGCTAGGCAAAACATAATAAACGCACTAGGCGCTAGACTTCGATCTCGGATTTAAGACTGGTACCCCCAGACCCATTTTCAATCTGCACTTTTAATGATGGGCGATACTGGGGAATGGACGATCCTTGGATTGTTCTATTCCTGACCAAACAGGTATAAATTGATTTTTTTTACCAAAATACCCACATATGTTTGCATTTTTTCCACATTTTGTTGAGAAAGTACAATTACTGTATTACTTCAAATATAAAATTTAACATCATTTTGTCAAATTTGGTAATTCATTGATGATATATCGAAGACACAATTTTTATTTTACCCTAAAAAAAATGTAGCAACCCGCTTCCCACAGTATTTACTTCTTGCAAGCGCAGTTAAATTCAGAGCACATGCTGATCAATCATCTAGATAGACTAGCACAGAGCAGAGCTAACTACAGCCTAGAGTACAGGCACACATTTGTATTGAATTAGTTTTCAACATGAAGTAAGGACTTTCTATCAATAATTGTAATTTAACTCTACTAATACTAGTAATTCTATGCGTTCAAACTAACATTAATAACGATTTATACTACCGTACCAGTACCATAGCACTTAGCAATAGCAGTAGTACCAGTCGTCAGTACTCAGTAGGCAGTACCACCACTACCACAAGTACCAGTACAGTAGAAAAAGTACTACAGGCTGTACTACTACTAGTGCCACCACCACAGACCTGGCACTAGTGTTGAGTAGTGCCAGTGGCAGTGCATAGAGCGAGGAAAGAACTTGAATAATCTTGAAACTTTGAAAGGCTTGATATTTTGCCAGCACCGGTGTCATGTCAAATACTAAGTGTCCGCTGCCAAATACTGTCCGCTCATTAGCATAATGATCGCTGATTGGTCCAATACATATAATACTCAACCACCGTGGTTGGGGTATGGTTGCGCACTATATACACACGTATGACACATTGTGTATGGTTGCTGGCCTAACACACGCAACGTTGGGCACTTTGGTCCCGTTTGACCGTAACCCTAACGCTAACCCTAACCCAAACAACCCTAATCCTAACCCTAACCCTAACAACCCTAATCCTAACCCTAATCCTAATCCTAACCCTAACTCTATCCCTAACGCTAACCAATCAGCGATCAGTATACTAATGAGCGGACAGTATTTGGCAGGGACACTCTTTGGCATGACACCGGTATTCTTCTGCAAATGCTATTTTGCTGTTCCCGAATAAACCTTTTCGACATTCGCAAAGTATCCAGACGAACATTCTGAACTCCATCTAGGTTTTTGAGAAAAAAAAATAAACAAATCATGAACTTGAGTTCTTTGCCATAAGTAATAATACGGCGAGTTTGTCATCTATACCCATGATGCTTTTGCGAATGTCAAAAAGGTTTATTCTGACGGGCCAATTTTCATCACTTCATACCGGCCTTCTTGCTCTTCCGACAAATAACGATTCAAGCAGGCCGGCATGATGAAATGAAAATTGGCCAATCAGAATTACAGTTAAGGAGCGAGGGTTAGGACGAGGGTTACTCTTACCGCAACTACCCTAATTTGTAATAATTATTCGCTTTGGGGTCATTTTAGTCAGTAATTTGCATATTAGTGCAGTAAGTGCAATCTTAATGTGTAATGTAGATGTATTTTAAACAGACCTGGTGTTACAGGCTTTTATTGATTGTTTAAATGTTTGTTGTAATTTTAAGGTGCTTTTTAATGTTTTTATTATATTGGCTGGGACCCAAGGGAGATCAGTTTTGCACTGATTGGGAAACCTAGGGTAAATAAAATAATAATGATAATAATAAAAAACTGAAGTAGCTAAGAATTAGGTACCGGGAGATGTTTTGTTTCTCTATTAATTCATTTTAGCTCCAAATGAAATTCCTTTGAAAAAGCTGAATAGCTAAATGTTATTTGTACACAAAAATGGAATTGGAATTACGGGATGGGATCAGGTTTCACACTTTTTGCACATCAATTGGTCAAGAAAGTTGGCTTTTTGGGTGCAGCCACCACCGTGCGTCTTAGGGATTGGATACAGGTAAGAGCTATGGTACATTAAACCGGGGTTCTTGGTGGTTCAGACCCGGTCCCATAAAATCTTCTTTGCGACTTTTCAAAAACTGACCAATTCTTTGTATTTATGAGGCTATTATGTAATACATGTATGAGAAAGTCTTTTTAATCGGAGGAGGTTTTAAGATGTCACTTTTGTGAGGTCATATCTGCTGAGCAGCTCCTAGATGGGACAGGGTTGGACAGCAGTGAGTCACCAGAATAAGCGCGTCATCTTTCCTGGTTGGCTCCTCTTTTTCAACACTTCCAGGCTGAATGTGGATGGCTTGCTGGTGTACTTCCCCTATGATTACATTTATCCAGAGCAGTACACCTACATGCTGGAGCTGAAACGATCCTTGGATGCCAAGGTAAAGTAAAGCCACTGGCATTCTTCCCAATGCCGAACGCGCCCCTAATGAAAACGGTCGCCAGTGAAATATGATGCCAGGCTAACCGAAACTCTGTTAGTTTAGTGGCATGGCTAGCATCCTTCCCCCCCCCCCCTTCCTCTCCTCTCCCTCCCCACCCCGGAAAACAATATATACCCACATAACCTGAATGCACTATCATCCAAAAATGTTTTGTAGGTCTGGACAACCAAATGTTACTGACTGCTAAATAATCAATTTGGCTGTCAGTTTATCCATTTTGCCACAAAATGAGCTATCTAGCTAGAAAATGGCCCATTTGACCACCAAATGATCAAATTGGAATCAAATGACCCGATTGGCCACTGAGCCGCTCGATTGGCCACTGAGCGGTTCGGTTGGCCACCAAATGACTTGATGCCACCAAATATTCCACAAAATGAGCCCCTTGACTCCCTAATGTCCCGATTGGCCACTGAGCGGTTCGATTGGCCACTGAGCGGTTCGATTGGCCACTGAGCGGTTCAATTGGCCACCAAATATTCCACAAAATGAGCCCCTTGACTCCCTGATGTCCCAATTGGCAGCCTTTAAATTACTTCTATGGCCCTGTGAGCTTCCCAAAGAAAGACAAAAAGTGAAAGGCAAGCCTCAACAAAAACCTGAGCGGTAAATTGCTCAAGTGTTTTTGGCAAAACTCCTGGACTTGACTGTCACCTCTTTTTTTGGTGGGTAGGGTCATTGTGTCCTTGAGATGCCCTCTGGCACGGGAAAGACAGTCTCTCTCCTGTCGCTCATCGTTGCCTACCTCAAGACTCACCCCTCGGAACTCACCAAGCTCATCTACTGCTCGCGAACCGTGCCGGAAATTGAAAAGGTAAGCCGGAAAGGTTCAAGTCCCAATGCAGTCCATGTTTTCTCTGCCCATTTTTCAGAATTGTTCCCAGTCGGTTATTCTTTGACTTCGTTTGACCACAAAAAAAATTGACAGAGAAATGAAATACCGGTAAGCAATGTAGTAGCCGTCCTCAGACAAATCTGAGGCAAGAGATGCCTCAGTCTAGCAGATGCAGATTTCAAATTTGGGCTAATAGACTTTGATAGTCTTAATTTTGATGAATGGATTCAATGGACTTCTCGCAGCTTTTCCCTATTAATGAGCGAATCGGAACAGGAGCTCCCGGAAAGTCTCAATGCCTTTCGTAGAACAAATCTGCAGCTCAAACTGTAAATGGGTCTCCTTTCTACTGGGTAGGTGCTTGAGGAGCTGAAGGGACTCGCCGAGTACTACGAGAAGGAGACGGGGCAGCCAGCCAACATCCTGGGCTTAGTGCTCAGCTCCAGGAAGAACATGTGCATCCATCCCCAGGTGAGAACTCTCAGCCTGGGTCGCAGCCGGCCGGACTTGTCCGCCTCATGACTCAGACTCAGACTCAGGCTCTCATTTTCCACGACTCAGACTCGAGTCACGATTACAAATCATGACAATGTGACTTGGACCCTTTGACATGTTTGACGTGTTTGGCTCCATTTGTGTGACTTGTGATTCAATGGGGGAAAAAAATCAGTTTGCAATAAGTGGTCATTGTGAAACTCTAAGATAGACTGTAATGATATTGATATCAGATATGAGTGTACTGGGCATAGAATCCCTTGGTCACCGTAGTAATGCTGTCCGTCTTAGCCTTGAGAAAATGTGGACTTTTCAACTACCGCGTACATGGTCTCAACATCCAGGAGGGTAATGACTAACACCATGCAGCTTTCAGATGATCCTTCTTTTGTGTTCACTCCTCCAGACTTCTCTCTTTGATCTTTCCCCCTCTTCTCACTAATCCGTACCCTATTCCTTGCCCTTCCCTTTGATCTCGCCCTACTAGCTTTACTCTTTGTCCTTTGTTTCTCATCCGGCATGTCCTTGTCACTCTCTTCCCCCTTCCTTCGTGTACATGTATCTCTTTTGTCCTTGTCACTCTGCCTTTGAGAAAGGTCCTGCTAGGATCGAAACGTCAGGCCCACTAAATTTTGGGATAGACTAATGGGTAGTTTTCAGCTCGTGTCGGGGTATCGGAAGGCACCGTCATCATTGAACAGTTTAGAATGTTCGTCTGCAGTGCAGACGGTTGCTGGTTCAAGTCCTGCTCAGACCAGAAGTTGGACAATTCTCTCTGTCCACCCAGCAGGTACCTGGCTCTCTTTAGAGCCGGGGGAAGGTTGAAAGGCGTCAAGGAAAGGAACTTGCAACTCTTCCTCACCATGCCGTGGCCTTGTACATGTACATGTGCTTCTCAACATGTGCAACATAGCTGTTTGCATCTGAATGAAAACGATGTTGAATGCTTCAGACTGGCGCCCACACTTTGGCAACGCCTAGTTGAATATTTGGAAGGCCACCATCTAAGGGCTGGATAGCTCAGATGGTAAGAGCACTGGTATGCAAAGCCAGCAGTCTCAGGTTGCTATCCTTCACCAGTCTAATTTTCTTTGTCAATTCTCAGTTATAAATTCTTATAGCTATAGCTAAAAGAAATGTAAGTAAAAGGACTACAGTTACCTTTATGCTCAGTCAGTCACAATAAATCCCACTGGCACAATGTCTACACCAACGAGTATGGCAGTATAAGGTGTGTTTTCCGTATTTCTGTAGGTGAGCAAAGAGCACACGGGGAAGCTGGTGGACTACAAGTGTCACGAATTGACGGCCTCCTTCATCCGGGATAGGCACGGCTATGACCCCACTGTTCCTGTCTGCTCGTTCTTTGAGGTGGGTGCGCGCGCGTGTACGTTTAGGTAGATTGCACCCTTTTGAAGGCTGGGTCCAGACCCCAGACCTTGTCCGTATGTCGTCGTCAAAACTCACTGAATAATAAGCAAGCTCGTAAATATTGACGGGGGCATCCATGAACATCGACTTTCTTTAAAGAAATATGCAAAACATGCTGCAAACTGATTGCTGTTTTGACCAAATGCAAATTTAGGAGGGCCTTCAAGATTTTTCCTGCTAGATCCTGCTAGAAACATCAAGTCCATCTACCGGTAATTTTTGATGCAGAACTTTTACCTAATTCAATAGATATATTCACAGGAGTTCTTCAAAACAGTGAATCTTTAGAGCCTCTCAGATTTGGCTGGGCAATATTCCTGGCTTAGATGACCCTGGCTGTTATTGGACTTTGCAAAGTATCCATGGGCAAAGCAGGCCATACAGTCCTACGGCGTGCGAGTGTGGAGGAGAGCAGACGACGACTCATCTGCTGGTCTGCTCTCTCCTGCCTGAGATCTGGGCGGCCTCAGCGGCCAGGCCAGGTAGTGTGTGGAGCGCTGGAGATGTGGTGCATCCCTTACTTCACGAGATGTATAAGAAGTCAGTCACTGTGTTGATTTGCTCCTCTCTATCTTTTTTCGTTTTTCCTTTTTGCGCGTGCTACAATGTCAGGAGTTTGATGCCCACGGGCGGGACACGCCCATGGCGGCGGGCGTCTACAGTCTGGACGACCTGAAAGACGCGGGACAGGAGACAGGCTGGTGCCCCTATTTCATGGCCAGGCATGCGGTGAGCCTCCCCTCCCCCGGCCCATCCTCACACTGCTGTGGACACCGTCAAAAACCAGTGGCCCAATTTCATGGAATCCGTTACCGTTAGCACAAAAAATCTTTGCTTACCGCAGCTGATATCCTGTGCTTATGGTTTTCCTTATTTCAAGCGCCAAGAAACTTGTAATCCATGAAATACTGTAGATATGCACTAAATGCTGCCCGTAAGCACAGATTTATGCCGTAACGGATTCCATGAAATTGGACCATGGGGCCAATTTAATTTCAAAACCTCAAAAGTTGCTTCCTCACGAAAAAGACCCTGGCTCAGTCCAATCGCGTCGCAAGCCAAGGTGCCTCCTGTATTTCCGTTTAGGCTTAAGCGTCAACAATTTGAAATCAAGTAAAACACAGAAAGCACAGGGGTGAAGTACGGTTGGTGTTCTTGTTTGAGCCGGAGACAAAATTATGCTATTATAAAGCGGGTATTCGAGCTTCAGCAGCTTTATGAAATGGAGGCCATGGTCCTGTTTGTTGAAGGTCCCCTCTTGTCCAAAGATGTCCCCAGATAGCCATGTCAGTACGACTGATAAATACGTAGTCACAACTCATGGGTAGCGCTCGGAGTGAAACCAGTTGGGAAGAGTGCACACGCTTTCTTAGCAACAACTACTTTGTCATACACAATGTCCAAAGTCGGAGATGCACAAACGAGCACACTTAGACGACCCCTGACTGACTGACTACTGATTCATCACTGCTGTTCCGAATTCAGAGGTCCTGGCACACAGTGGTTAAAGGGAAGATATGAGTGCATGTATTTGCAAACTTATCTTACAAGCTCTATTTCGTTTAGCTCAGATAAAAACCACGGCATCGTGTCAAATTCCCCATTTACGGATTGCAGCCCTCTCTCTCTCTTTATGAAGATGTTTCTCTGACCTGTTGCATGCAACCTCCTCACCTGTGCAGATATTCCACGCCAACATCATCGTGTACAGCTACCACTATCTCCTGGACCCCAAGATAGCCGAGCTGGTCTCCAAGGAGCTGTCCAAGAAGTCGGTGGTGGTCTTTGACGAGGCCCACAACATCGGTGAGCGTCCATAACCCTCTAGCATGGGCTGCAGGATGAGATGAGACTGAAAGGTTTTTGCATTGGTGGAATCACATTGTGGTGGAAAAAAGTTTGCGGTGAAGGAGCATGGCTCTGAGAAGAGAGCCGGTAACTCAACTTCTCGAACAGTGAGTGCCCTGCCCGTCATCAATAGACTGGAAGATTACAAACATCTAACCGTCTGTTTACCCCAGGTGAACATGAGACATCCGATCCCTTGGACTGGTTATGTGGTTGCACTGTCTAATGGAAACAGCAGTAGTTGTTAAACTTGCTTCAACAACTCAGTGGACGTAGCTTCTCAGAGTGTATTCATGTAGGAATTACAAATAAAGGGAAAACTGACTGTTTGTACCAGGACTTGACTTGAACCCGAGACCTCTATTTTTGCATACCAGCTTTCTTACCATCTGAGCTAACCAGCCCTTAGATGGTGGCCTTCCCAAATAGTCAATTAGTCTTTGCTGGGGTGGAGGGACTAGTCAGAAGCAATTCAACCATTTGCTGCCATGTATCTCCAGGGACCACCCCCCCCCCACCCCCCCGCATTTTCACGCAGATGCAAACAACCAATTGTTTTAAACCCGGCTTGAGCAGCTCAGGGAGGGATCGCACAAAGTGGATGCAGCTTTTTCGATTTAAGCCAAACGAAAAGGAAACAAAGTGACTGGGAACTATTAAACAATTTGGGAAAAATGGCAAAAAAAAACAAACATTTCCATGAATGTAGGAATAACATTACAGAGGTGAATTTGAGTGAATGGGTGGGTTCTGTGTTTAGCTCTCAGGAATTGAAACACATATCGTTCCCGCACTGAGACATAACGGACATCACTTTGCCAACAGATAACGTGTGCATTGACTCGCTGAGTGTGCACATCACCAGGAGGACCCTAGAAAAGAGCCAAAACAACCTGGACGCCATCAAAAGAAACATTGACAGGTTAGTGCTCCAGGCAATCCCAGTCTTTGAGAGCATCAGCTAAAGTCTTGTGAGGCTCGCGGGCTGCAATCTTTTCTGGACCGGGACTTGAACCCGAGACCTCTGGATTAACGTACCGGTACCAGTGCTCTTCCATCTGTTTGCTTGTTAAGTACAGAGCACTCGCCAAGAAACTGGGGCCAAATGCTTGTTTCTAGATGCCTGTGACATTATAACGGGTAGGAGAAATGTGACCAAAGCCCGAACCTAAGCCTTCATTTCGTAAACGGCCCTTGTACCTCAAGATATCCTCGGGCAGATGCAGCAGCCTTTGGCTAGTGCAGCCTTTTGTACTTGGCCCAATTTTTTGACATGTTCGACAGGTCCGCTCCTGTCAGATTTTTCAGTTTTTGACCCAAAATCAGTTTTCCAAGATTTCTCTGAAAATGACTCCTCAGGTATCTGAGAGCCCTCTGACATGGATTGGACTTTCGGTAGACCAGTTGAAGTCATTTTTATCCCCCTCAAAAAAACTAAATTTTTGTCCCAATTTTTGACATGTTCGACAGGTCCGCTCCTGTTTTTTTATTTTTTAAGTTTTTGACCCAAAATCACTTTTCCCAGATTTCTCTGAAAATGACTCCTCAGGTATCTGACAACCCTCTGACATGGATCGGACTTTAGGTAGACCAGTTGAAGTCATTTTTATCCCCCTCAAAAAAACTTAATTTTTGTCCCAATTTTTGACATGTTCGACTGGTCCGCTCCTGTCAGATTTTTTAAGTTTTTGACCCCAAATCAGTTTTCCCAGATTTCTCTGAAAATGACTCCTTAGGTATCTGAGAGCCCTCTGACATGGATCAGACTTTTGACTCCTGTCAGATTTTTCAGTTTTTGACCCAAAAGAGTTGGGTATGCCCTGCATGCACTTTTGGCTGGCTCCCTCTACTAGCTCTGTTCACACAGCAAGGAGTCCACTTTGTAACCGGCGTCCAAACCCCCACCCCCTTGCAGGATCAAGGAAACAGATGCACAGAGACTAAAGCAGGAGTACCAGCGGCTAGTTGAGGGCCTGAGGGATGCCAGCCAGGCAAGAGATATGGACGCCCAGATGGCCAACCCAGTACTGCCTGATGCCATCTTAGAAGGTCAGACATGGGGGGCATAGTTGAATGAGTGGCTAGTGAACTAGACACCCAGTGCTGATCAGTGATGTCTTAGAAGGTCAGCCATGGGGGCATAGACCCAATATAAGAGTTAAATGAGTGGCTATTGAACTAGACACCCAGTGCTGACCAATGGTGTCTTAGAAGGTCAACCATGGGGGCATAGATCCAATGTAAGAGTTGAATGAGTGGCCAGTGAACTAGACACCCAGTGCTGACCAATGGTGTCTTAGAAGGTCAACCATGGGGGCATAGACCCAATGTAAGGGTTGAATGAGTGGCTAGTGAACTAGACACCCAGTGCTGGTCAGTGATGTCTAAGAAGGTCAGCCATGGGGGCATAGACCCAATGTAAGAGTTGAATGAGTGGCCAGTGAACTAGACACCCAGTGCTGGTCAGTGATGTCTTAGAAGGTAAGCCTTGGCACCACAGTCCTAAAGTATGAAAAAAAAATACTCTCAGGAAACACACTCTGTTTTGAATAAGACACCAGAACTTCAACTTTGACGAGCAACACCAGTCTGTATTTTGAGCTGCCAGAGCTGCCTGGATTCTGAAGCCAGAAGATTAGGGTTTTGAAAGGGACGGATCTCTTGATCGCAAACATACTCTGCTTGATGCTTGTCCCTGAGAGAGATAGAGAGGGATAGCAGGAGAGGGAGGGAGGAGACATGGAGGGGAGACAGGGAAAGAGGGAGGAGAGAGAGGAAGAGAGAGAGAGAGGGAAAGTGAGAGAGAGAGAGAGAGAGATAGAGAGTGATAGAGAGAGAGGGAAAGAGAGAGAGGGGGATAGCAGGAGAGAGAGGTTTGAGACATGGAGGGGAGACAGAGAAAGAGGGGGGAGACAGAGGAAGAGAGAGATAGGGAAATGGAGAGAGAGAGAGATAGAGAGGGGGAGAGAGAGTGGGGAGAGGGATACAGAGAGCAAGCGAGAGAGAGAGATAGAGAGGGAGAGAGAGAGGGATAGCAGGAGAGAGAGGTTTGAGACATGGAGTGGAGACAGAGAAAGAGGGGGAGACAGAGGAAGAGAGAGACATGGAAAGGGAGAAAGAGAGAGATAGAGAGGGGGAGAGAGAGTGGGGAGAGGGATACAGAGAGCAAGCGAGAGAGAGAGAGAGATAGAGGACGGAGAGAGGGAGGGATAGAAGGACAAAGAAAGGGGATAGATAGATACAGAGATGTAGACAGATGGAAAGGGAAAGAGAGGGAGAAAGAGTAGAGATTGGGGGTGAGGGAGAGCATCCAGTTTGAGTAGAATTTCACTTCTCATTCGTTGAAAACTGCAGAGGCCGTCCCTGGCAACATCCGCAATGCTGAGCACTTTGTGGCCTTCCTGCGCCGGTTCGTGGAGTACCTCAAGACCAGGTTGCGGGTGCAGCACGTGGTGGCCGAGAGCCCCCCTGCCTTCCTGAAGGATATCCACGGCAAGGTCTGCATTGAGAGGAAACCCCTCAGGTATGAGGCTCTACTATCGGAATCCTCCCCCCCCCTCTCCCATCGATAGGCATGGCCGACCAACTGGAGTGCACATATGTAACCCACTCTGCCAAAAAATTAGTCGCATTTTCTCAAAATTATGGTTCACACATGGGTGGAAAGGCCATTTAACAAGCTTTAATTTGATGTATGTTTGAAGCCTACAGCATATTGCATTTTCAAGTTATTGGGAAATGTGTACATTCATTCTCAGACATTTTTTTTTAATGACTTGAGGAGAAACAAGCCATTTAAAAAAGAAAACAAGGATGAAACCATTGATCAGACTTTTGACATGGAGTGGTTTTTGGCAGAGCGTGGTTTTTGGCAGAGAGTGGTTTTTGACAGGGTGTGGTTTTTGGCAGAGAGTGTTTTTTGACATGGAGTGGTTTTTGACAGGGTGTGGTTTTTGGCAGAGAGTCGTTTTTGGCAGAGTGGTTTTTGACATGGAGTGGTTTTTGACAGGGTGTGGTTTTTGGCAGAGAGTCGTTTTTGGCAGAGTGGTTTTTGACATGGAGTGGTTTTTGACAGGGTGTGGTTTTTGGCAGAGAGTGGTTTTTGACAGGGTTCGGTTTTTGGCAGAGAGTGGCTTTTGACATGGAGTGCTTTTTGACAGGGCTTGGCTTTCGACAGGGCGTGGCTTTTGACAGGGCGTGGTTTTTGACGGCTTTATTTGATGCAGGTTCTGCGCCGAGAGGCTGCACTCGCTGCTGCGGACCTTGGAGCTGACGGAGATCCAGGAGATGTCGGCACTGACCCTGGTGGCCAACTTTGCCACCTTAGTCAGCACCTACACCAAAGGTGAATCTCTACGGTCGGCCCGCAGTTCCCCTCGCCGTCGCGATGTGTCGAGCCCATCTGACAAATGGAGACCTTCTGTGCGAATTACATCAGTTTCTGTGTCAAACACTAAAGCCGCATTTCCACTGGACCTATTTTGGACAATCTCAATGAGACGATGGTTATTTTGCCCATTTGAAATCCAGTGGAAACGGCCCGGTCAAATTTACTGAGATTTGCGGTTTGCGGTTACCATCATGTGGGAATATTCTCTTTATGTGAGTGTATGTGGTTCAGAGAAGTCCATCCACAAGTTCATTGGCTCTCCTCAGTGCCACACATACCCACCGAGGAGCTAATCCCACTTGGTATCACTGCAAATCGTCGGGTGCCCGGCAAAAGGGCAAAAGTGCTTTCAGACGCTATAAAATCACTTCATGCCCTTCTGCTTTGAACAAATTCTGTCTGGTCCATTTTATGACTGTTTCAAATGAGTTTTTACATCATCATTACTGTGATATGTGAACACAGAATGTGGATAGGATTGAAGCATGTATGGAATAGAATATAATGGGTCTTTAGAAAGAAAAAAGACCTTTATAGTGACCTTCTTTTTACCCAAGACGGAGACAAGTTTTTTGATTTCTCCTTCCAGGCTTCAGTCTGATCATCGAGCCCTTCGATGACAAGACGCCCACCATTTCAAATCCTGTTCTGCACTTCAGGTGAGACTCATGGCTGGGAGGCCAGCTCCTTCCAAAGGACAGTGACCCAACCCTTCTACTGCCTTCTGGTTTGCCTTCCCCCCCCCTTCCTCTAAATCCGTTAATAAATATCTTCTTCTCATTGCAGTTGTTCCCATTTTCTGTTTTGAATCTCCAAAAAACAGAGAGACATTTATAGGTTACCCCTGCTCAAAAAAATGACAAATCAAATTGATGGAATTCAATGAGGGCTTGCCCTGCTTGACGTAATAAGCACCGAGCGCCCAGTGCTTTGCCCGATGCCCGATGAAAAACAATTCAGGCGGCGGGATTCGACTCGCGACTCCTGCTTTCTAGTGCAGGCGTCTTGACCACTTGACCACCGAGCTGGTCCAGGTCGTGTGGCGGATTTGAATAATGTATAGCGGCGGGTACCGCATTGCATCATAGATATAACATGATGTTTGCATCAAGGAGAATGTAATTCAATGAGGTTTTGCCGGCCCTGCTCGGCATAAGCTCTGAATGCCCGGTGCTTTGCCCGATGCCAAATGAAATAAATGGATCAGTATTCGGGGAACGTACCGGTACTCCTTCATGGTTCAGGTCCAAGAATGAAAAACTGAAATTTACTAAAAGAATCCTAACTAAGCCGTACCAGGTCACAAATCTTTGTCAAAATCTCCCTTTCCATCTTTCTCGTTTCTTGCTGCAGCTGTATGGATGCGTCCATCGCTATCAAGCCTGTCTTTGATCGCTTCCAATCCGTCGTTATAACCTCAGGGGTAGGTCATATGGTGTCTTGGAATCCCTCATCCTGTCACAGCAATGCAGCCATTGCATGCCGGGCCCTCCAAATTTGGAGCGGCAATGGTATTGCCGTGCACCAAGCCCTCCGAATCCAGGCATTACTTGTTGTCCAAGTTTTAAAACAAAGGCTCTTTTCCCAGCCTACTACAAAACAGTATGTGGCATGACAAAAGCCACACCAATTGTGCCAGGTTTGACTACACATTGTGTGCTCTTATTGATTTATTCCGCAGGTATTTATTGTTCCCAATTGTTTGCTAGTTCTAAAAATGGCACATTGTTATGTGGTAGTCATGGGCACTGAAAAGTTGTCAAGTGGCTATCACATGCTTCTTTCATATTTTTTTTTACATTTATTAACAAATCTTAAAATTTAGTGGGCCCGACGTTTCGATCCTAGCAGGACCTTTCTCAAAGAAAGGTCCTGCTAGGATCGAAACGTCGGGCCCACTAAATTTTAAGATTTACATTTTGGTAATTTTAGTCAGTAAGCAGTTTGCAACATTTTTGTATATCACCTTAATTTATTAACAAAAATAAAAAATAAGAAATTGTGTTCATTAGATAAATACTGACTTGGACATTTTAAACAATTAGAACATCCATTTCTCTGTTTTTTTTTAGTATTAAAAAAAGGTTATTGTATTTTACTTTTTGAAACTTTACTTTGCTATTCAATTTGTTTTAGCCAGGTTTACATCAAATTGGTTGTTTGCATCTGAATGAAAGCGGGGGTGTGATCCCTGGAGATACATGTATGCAGCAGTTAATGGTTGAATTGCTTCTGACTGGCGCCCCCACACCCGGCAAAGACTAGTTGACTCTTTGGGAAGGCCACCATCTAAGGGCTGGTTGGCTCAGATGGGAGAGCGCTGGTATGTTTGCTTCTGAAAGCTGTGGCGTGATCCCTAGGGATGTACGGCAGTTGATGGTTGAGTTGCTTCTGACTGGCACCCCCACCCCAGCAAATACTAGTTGACTCTTTGGGAAGGCCACCATCTAAGGGCTGGATAGCTCAGATGGGAGAGCACTGGTACGTTAATCCAGAGCTCTCAGGTTCAAGTCCCAGTGCAGTCAAAGTTTCTCTTTGCCAATTTTTAAATTTGTTCAACTTGTTTTCGTTGACAGACGTTGTCACCGTTGGACATGTATCCAAAGATTCTTGACTTCAGGCCAGTTACCATGGCATCCTTCACCATGACCTTGGCTCGGACCTGTATTTGCCCCATGGTGAGTATGCAGCTCGGCGAGAGAGGTCATTGCCCTCATCTGGCCTTGAAGCTTCCTGTCTCTGGTACCAGAGACCACAATGTCAGTGACCCTTGACCTACTTTGCCCATTCACAATCACAGCTATGCGTATAATGAATTATGTTTAGCTCATGCATCATGTGCTATGCAGTGCACCCATTCACAGCCACAGCTGTGAATGCAATTATCCTATTCATTTTATACATCTTGATCTTATGCATCTTGTCATTCAGTGCACCCATTCACAGTCACAGCTGTGGATGCAATGACCCTATTCACCTTGTACACAATGGGTCATTCAGTGCACCCATTCACAGTCACAGCTGTGGATGCAATGACCCTATTCATCTTGTACATAATGGGTCATTCAGTGCACCCATTCACAGTCACAGCAATGACCATATTGATGGACTTTTCTGTGTACCATAGTGCCAGCATTCAGTGCTGAACTGGACCTGACACTTTGACCTGCAGAAATTATCTTTGTACCGGTACATGTATCTCCAACCTAGTGGTGAAAGCACAAACATGTAGTACATTACACAATTGCAATATGCAAGGAAACATGTTCACATACAACTATCAATGTCAACTATGTATAACCAATGGATAACTGCACTCCGGTTACGGTATAACGAGGTTCAGGTTATAACGAGGGAATTGCTCAAGGCCTGCGGACCTCGTTATAACATGAGTCGACTGTATTTCACTTTTTTGTTTTGTTCAAAACTTGACGGCCTGTATTTCTTCACTTCCATTCCCTCACTAGATTGTTACCAAGGGTAACGACCAGGTGACGATTTCCTCCAAGTTTGACACCAGGGAGGACATTGGTAAGTCTACCACTGCGGCAGAATAGAATGATGTGGTGCGATGGGCTTCCATTCAGCAAGGTATTGGCGTACCCGACGTGCAATTAAACACTGTGGCCTCGGTTCTTTGCCCAACTGCCTGTTGAGAAGAATACAGGCAGGCACGGGCCGGGAATCGAGCCAGCAACTCCTGCTTCCTAGTGCAGATGTCTCAACTACTTGACCAGCGAGCTGGTCGAGGTTGTGCGATGGATTCAAATCTGAATAGCGGCAGGTAGCGTGTCGCATCATAGATATATGATTATAATGGGATGTATTTGCTGGACTTTCTTGAAGTCTGCCCTATGGAACGTCAATTGTCAGTATCGAAGGCCCGCATGGAGTCACATCTTGAAATACTCTGCTTTACAAGATTCCTCATCCCTCTGTTGTTGCTGTCTGAATTCCCAAGTGTTCCAAACCCTCCGAATCCTGCTGTGTCTTCGACCTGACGAAATGTTTTTTTATGACCCATCAAGGAGGATCTCTGCACAAAGGCATCCAAAATGTGCCTCATGCTGTCATTGTTAATGTTTGCCTCATCTCAATAAACATTGTCTCCCAATCATAAGGGCCATCAACACCCCAAAAAAACATTCTGGATAGGAAATTCAAATTCATGATTCTGGATAGAAAATTAAATTCAGATTCCAATCACGATTCAAACTCCACTTTTTTGGGGGTGTCTAGGTGTAAATGTGGACACAATAATCGTGATTATTAGTGGGATTTGAATTGCGATGCGACATTTCTAAGCATTTTGCCAAGCGGAGTGTGTGAACTTTCCACAGAACAAGAATTCTTCTTTTTTAATCCCACAATGATAATTAGATACACACATCTAATAATACATGACATTTGTGAAGCGCTTAATATGGCTGTTTCTAAGCGCACAGTGCACCGCTCGCATGCTGACTGACGGGAAGTGCTATGCTTGTTTATATGACTCCCTGCATGGGCCACCCTCTAGAAGGATGCATTTGAACACAATTCTAACCACGATTGGGTCAGGATATTTCGCGTCGCGATTGTCGATTAAATCGCATTTGTCCTCCCCTTTTCTTTTTCGGCAGCCGTCATACGGAACTATGGAAACCTGCTGGTTGAACTCTGCAAAATAGTTCCCGACGGAATGGTTTGTTTCTTCACCAGCTACATGTACATGGTAAGTGAAGTGCTGTCCAAAATGTGAAAAATGACAAACTTGTCAAAATCAAGGTCGGTAGAGAGAAGATCTTTACTTACCTCTAGAAAAGGAGGGGGGTAATAAATGGTAAGCGAAGTGCTGTTCAAAATTTGAAAAATGGCAAACTCATCATCATCATGTTTGGTAGAAAGAGGAACTTTACTTATTTCTGGAAAAGGTGGGGGGATAATATGCTTGAATAGCATTGAGCCAGGCTTGACGTGACTCCTTGACCCACAGGAGAACATTGTGGCCAGCTGGTACGAGCAGGGCATCATCGACAGCATCCAGAAGAGCAAGCTGCTCTTCATCGAGACCCAGGACAGCGCCGAGACCAGCGTGGCCCTGCAGAACTACTACAAGGTATTGTAGCTGCCAGAACAATTAGAGCCCTCTCTTGTGCAAGGGGCAGTGCGGAGAGTTTGCAAGTCGACACCGTATGAGTCGTCCTCTTCTCAGAAGGAGGATGACAGTGAAAAGAGCTTGTAACTCAATGTTTCGGGCAGTGAGTACTCAGTGTCACTCACTGAATAGAAGTGGTAGGCAATCTTGTTATTGCCCCCTATGAGCAATCAATGCATGGAGTACAGACTGAGTTTGCAAACCGTGATTTCCCGTCCCAACACTGTGACCCCGGGCTTGCCGCCCCATTCCCACCACTGTGACCCTGGGCTTGCCGTCCCATTCCCACCACTGTGACCCTGGGCTTGCCGCCCCATTCCCACCACAGTGACCCCAGGCTAGCCGCCCCATTCCCATTCGTATCGCTGTTTTGTTGTATCGCTGCTATTGAAAAACCTTGCCATTAGAGACAGTTTGCAAGTCCCAATTGGCTATGCAGTTGACCCTGTGCAGTGTTCTCATCATAGGGTCTGTCTGAGACCTGAGAGGTAGAATGACAGTGGAACAGTGTGCATGTACGTATCGCAGGATACCAGTGAGCCGTCCTTCATTTGATGAACGGATCATGGTGCGAGGTCCACTCCAACACTGGTGCCCACACCACTTTACAAGCCCTTCCACTTCACATTGTCCATTTTTGCCCTCTACTCACCAGGCCTGTGAGAACGGTAGAGGTGCTGTGCTCCTGTCAGTGGCCCGGGGGAAAGTCTCGGAAGGAGTTGACTTCGGTGAGTTCACAGTCTTACTCGGAGACAGTCAATCCCAGGTGTGGTTGCCGTTCCTGCCATGTGATGTTTATCTCAAAACGCGGAGAGAGTTTAGGCCAGATGGTCGGGGTCAACTCTGCCGGACAACTGCTGATATCTGGCGTCACTGGTTAGCTGAAATGTAAAACTAGCGCAAAGCTCGATTTGTCTGGCTCAACTACTTGTACTTTCAGAATTGTTTTAGATTTACAGTTGCCGCAAATGTAGGAATGATGAAGTGCATGTTTTGGACGCAGTCATGTATCGGTACTAACTGCCGTTGGTACACGTGCATCACAAAATCATGATTTTGGTGGCAAGTGGTTCTGCCAGACAATGACTTATGTCTCCACAGCAACAGGTAGTCTATTGTGGATTTAGGTTTTTTTTCCACCCATATAAGGTGTGTGGGTATTAAACTGAAATCTTGGATTTGGATTTGTTTTGTTTCCCTCTGGATTTTTGTTCTCTCTTGACCGCTTCTCCTGTTGCGCCATTGCTGTGTCGTGGGTCAGATCACCACTACGGCCGTGCTGTGGTCATGTTTGGCATCCCCTACGTCTATACGCAGTCGCGCATCCTGAAGGCGCGGCTGGAGTACCTCAGAGATCAGTTCCAGATCCGAGAGAACGACTTCCTGACCTTTGATGCCATGAGACATGCTGCCCAGGTGAGAACAGTAGGAACCCATAGAGACTGATGCTATATAGAGGCACTGCCTAAATAGGAACCCATAGAGACTGATGCTATATAGAGGCACTGCCTAAATAGGAACCCATAGAGACTGATGCTATATAGAGGCACTGCCTAAATAGGAACCCATAGAGACTGATGCTATATAGAAGCACTGCCTAAATAGGAACCCATAGAGACTGATGCTATATAGAAGCACTGCCTAAATAGGAACCCATAGAGACTGATGCTATATAGAGGCACTGCCTAAATAGGAACCCATAGAGACTGATGCTATATAGAAGCACTGCCTAAATAGGAACCCATAGAGACTGATGCTATATAGAAGCACTGCCTAAATAGGAACCCATAGAGACTGATGCTATATAGAGGCACTGCCTAAATAGGAACCCATAGAGACTGATGCTATATAGAGGCACTGCACAAGTAGGAACCCATAGAGACTGATGCTATATAGAGGCACTGCACAAGTAGGAACCCATAGAGACTGATGCTATATAGAGTCACTGCACAAGTAGGAACCCATAGAGACTGATGCTATATAGAGTCACTGCACAAGTAGGAACCCATAGAGACTGATGCTATATAGAGGCACTGCACAAGTAGGAACCCATAGAGACTGATGCTATATAGAAGCACTGCACAAGTAGGAACCCATAGAGACTGATGCTATATAGAGGCACTGCACAAGTAGGAACCCATAGAGACTGATGCTATAATTATAGAGGCACTGCACAAGTAGGAACCCATACAGACTGATGCTATATAGAGTCACTGCCTAAATAGGAACCCATAGAGACTAATGCTATATAGAGGCACTGCACAAGTAGGAACCCATACAGACTAATGCTATATAGAGGCACTGCACAAGTAGGAACCCATACAGACTGATGCTATATAGAGTCACTGCACAAGTAGGAACCCATAGAGACTGATGCTATATAGAGGCACTGTCCAAGTAGGAACCCATAGAGACTGATGCTATATAGAAGCACTGCCTAAATAGGAACCCATAGAGACTGATGCTATATAGAGGCACTGCCCAAGTAGGAACCCATAGAGACTGATGCTATATAGAGGCACTGCCCAAGTAGGAACCCATAGAGACTGATGCTATATAGAGGCACTGCCCATGTACTGTACAAACCATAGTAATGTCCATTATGTTTCCTGTTCCTTGCTTGTTTTTCTTGAATCAATAAACAGACTCTCTTTCCTTATCACAGTGTGTTGGGCGAGCCATGAGAGGAAAGACTGACTATGGTATCATGATCTTTGCTGATAAAGTGAGTTTCGTGTGCTTCCTTTTATTACTGTAATGATTCAAATTTGACTGGACTGTGATTTTCACAGAATAGTACATGTACCCTATTGAGAGTAGAGGGAATCGGTCTACTTATCGTGTATTATTTGTATTTTTGTTTGATTTCTTTTGGTTTTGCTCGGTTTGTAACTTGGTTTGATGCCTTGGTCACGGCAGCGGTTTTCCCGAGCAGATAAGCGAGGCAAACTGCCCAAGTGGATACAGGAGCACCTGAAGGACAGCGTGCTGAACTTGTCCACCGATGAAGCCGTGCAGATGAGCAAGCGATTCCTGCGCCACATGGCCCAGCCATTCAGCAGGGTAAACAGAGAAGGGCTCTCCCCTCCCTCTCTCAGTCTCCATTTCTCTCTATATACATGTATCTCTCTCTCTCTATCTCTCTCTATCTCTCTCTCTATTTCTCCCTCTCCCTCTCTCCGTCTCTATTTCTCTCTATATACATGTATCTCTCTCTCTCTCTCTCTCTCTCTCTCTCACTGTCTCTCTCTCTATATATATATATATATATATCTCCCTCTCTCTATGTATCTCTCTCATTCTCTCCCTCCCCTCTCTCTCTCTCCCTCCCCTCTGTCTCTCCCCCTCCCCTCTCTCTCTCCCCCTCCTCTCTCTCTCTCCTCCCCTCTCCCTCTCCCCCTCCCCCTCTCTCTCTCCCTCTCCTCTCCCTCTCCCCCTCCCCTCTCTCTCCTCCCCTCTCTCTCTCTCCCTCCCCTCTCTTGCCCCCCCTCCTCTCTCTCTCTCCCACTCCCTCGCCCCCCCCTCCTCTCTCTCTCTCCCCCTTTTCTCTCAGCTGATAGAACTCTTCTTTGGATCATCATATCTCATCTGTCAGGCCGATTCTCCTGAGATGAGCCGATTTCTCCCTTGTTTACCACCATGCTTGTGTTATTCAACTCGATGTTTCAGGGTCTTGTGGAGATTGAGATTTTTACAGAAAAGCCATATCATAGGAATCTACTGATATGTGACAAAGGGGGATAATCTGTGAGCTTAAGTCTAATCTGTCAAACTTTGCCCGGGGTAAAAAAAAAACACAATGAATAGAATAAGTTTTGGAGCTAAAGCTTAGTGTGTACTAAGTGCTTGTCAAAATAACAGTCAAAAAGCAGGTCCAAAATACTTATATTTATCACACAAAAATATGGTTGCTAATCCTATGGAACTCAACAAGGGTTTGCCCTGCTCGGCGTAATAAATGCTAAGTGCTTTGCCCGATGCCTGATGAAAAAATTGTATCTACATGTATGTATAATCCTATGGAACCCTATGGAAGCTATCTATATATCTTATGGAAGCAAAGGATGCCATTTGGGGCAGATGCGTGTGCTCTGGAGAATGAGGCCCCGTCGACTTTCCTTTCTCCCTGTCTGCTTCAGGACGACCAGCTGGGGCTGTCTCTCCTAACCCTGGAGCAGCTGGAATCGGCGGAAATGCGCAAGAGAGTGGAGCAGACGGCCCACCAAGCGTGACACACTGACTTTGTCTGACCAGTCGGGGGCGCCAGAGTTGTCTTGGCCCAGCGCGGCTGGGCGAGAGCGGCTCAGGGAGGGATTTGGGGATCTGCAGTGCCGCCGTTCAAGCCTCTGTCAACCACCTCATGCAGTGCCTCACTTTGCAGTATAGCAGTGACCAGCATACGGGGAATTTGGGATAATGTGCCATTTTCAAAAATTAAGTAATGGAGGTGTACGACAGTTAATGGTCAGATGCTTCTGACTGACGCCTCCCCCTCCTTGCCTATTTGGGAAGGTCGCCATCTAAGGGCTGGATAGCTCAGATGGTAAGAGCTGAAAACTGGAGGTCTCAGGTTTGAAGTCACGGTCCAGATTTCCATTGCCATTTCTCAAAAATTTTTCAATAAAGCATTTTGTACTGTGTTGTAATAAAAAAGGTAGATTTCTGCTATGGTATGAAGTGTTAAGTAACATTTACTTTTAGTTATTTTCGGAGATATTTTTTCCCTTACCACTCCTGTCACCACCCCGGGCCCTGCCCCCCACCCTGCAAAATATGACATTGTTGGGAAAAACTTGTAATTTTGACATAACAATGTCATGCATAAGGTATATAGTTCTAGTCCGAGTATCTTGTACCCTTACAATCGCCCTTTTTAAAAAATTTGAGATTAGGGGCTCTGTGAGTGTGCGCGCGCATACACGCGTTGAGCCCCGGCGACTGTTTCCTGAAAAGCGCAAAGCAATGTCTGGACATCACGCGCTGCATGCTGATTGCTGTGAACCGAATTTTCGAGACTCAGAGCCCCTTAGACTGTGCCCCCGGTACCCAGACGTACTGTACGTACATACTATACGCCGGCCGCGTAATTTTTTTCCCAGGATGGGAAAGGCCAATATTAGCATAAACGTGCGCTATTGGATATATTTCATCCACGCATGCTGAATTATTCATGAATTGTAGCGCACCCTCGCACGCGTGTACATGTACATTGTGTACATGTACTTGTATACATGGAAACCATTTGGAAAATTCCTTTGGTCTGATCCTAGTTTCCATGGCAACAGTGCCTGGCTCTGTACTGGTGTGTCATCCCACATTCTTAAATACTCCCAAGAGACCAAGTCTGGTAGTGACCACCTCTGGAATGTGTAGGTCACCCACTTTTGTATGGTCACTGGAAAGTGTGTCTGGGCAAGGAGGTATTAGGCTATCATACTATGAGGCGCCAAGTGTAAATTTATTATTTAACGCAATTATTTACAAATAATTCATTATTTAACATATAATCCATTATTTAGCCAGAGTTGTTTTTTTTTATTTAGATATAATGCAGTATGCACCATATCATTATATATATATAATTGTGTGCACACCATCATTATATATATAATTGTGTGCACCATATCATTATATATATATAATTGTGTGCACCATCATTAAATATATTATTGTATTATATATATTTAATTAGTTCAGCACCGCCGATTTATATATATATAAGTGGATGCACCATCATCCTCTTATGTAAATAAACAATTATATATAAATAATGCAATTGGGCGAGGCCGATAACCACGCCCATATCTAAATATTCATGTCGGAACGTGCGACTTTGCGATGGTCAGGCACCCTCTTCCATCTTCGTTCACAATGTGCGCTTCATAGTACAGGTATAGTACACATGTACAATGTACATGTACCATCATACATTTTTACAAAAATGCTTTAACCCCTAGTTTCACATTGGCGCTAATGCGGAATTTTGGTTGCTGTGTACCTAGATGATGGTTTTGCGGTCCCAAGGGGGCGGGACTCTGAGCAGGAACACCTCAATCGGGCTAGACAAATCTCAGATTACATACGTTCAGACCTCCTCCGTGCGGGTTTTATCTAGTATAACATAAGCAAAAGTGTCTGGTCACCGCAATCTTCCCTTGTTTGGTTGGGTACGAAATGGGACCCGTCACACGGTATACTGGAGATCACGAGCAAACGTATAGAAAAGCTTAGAAGCTGCATCACCCACGTGGTCCAGTCCCCTTGCTATACCTTCGGGATTTACAGTCTGTTGTAGGACAAATTATCTCTCTTTCTCCCGTGGTTGGGAATGTGGCTAGATTTATGACCAGAAGCTGTCAAATTCTCATTGCTAGCACTAACAATGTGAACAAAGAAATTGCTCTAGATCATAGAATGATGCCTAGACGAGTTGAGCTTCTGGCGGGATAACGTTTCGAATCTTAACACACGTTATATATTTGCCTCGCCTAAAGTTCGTTCCATTATCTGTTCAGATGCTAGCTCAGTTGCCTCCGGTGCCATAATTTCAGTTGGAAACAGTATTGCTCATAAGAACTGGGCTCCCTTAGAGAAGACACACAGCTCCACCTGGAGGGAACTGGAAGCCATTCGGTTCGCTATTAATTCATTTATTCCCTTGATGGAGAATTCACGGGTTAAAGTTTTTACCGATAGCCAAAGTGCAGCCAGAATAGTTGATGTCGGGAGCATGAGACCCGATCTTCACTCAATTGTAATTAACATTTTCCAACTTTGCCTCACACACAGAATATCCCTCGGAGTCCAATGGATCCCACGCTCCTTAAACGAGCAAGCAGATTATATTAGCAAGTGGATAGATACAGATGATTGGTCTATCACCGATGTGTTCTTTAATGCCATCAATGACACTCGAGATCCACTCACGATTGATTGTTTTGCTTGCTTCTATAACGCCAAACTGCCACGATTCTTCTCCAGATAGG
This sequence comes from Luidia sarsii, assembly GCA_949987565.1. Classification (NCBI taxonomy): domain Eukaryota; kingdom Metazoa; phylum Echinodermata; class Asteroidea; order Paxillosida; family Luidiidae; genus Luidia; species Luidia sarsii. The sequence goes on along the minus strand of OX465101.1, from coordinate 9,725,441 downwards.
CCTACTGGAACCCCGGTGTCCTGCCAAAAAGTGTCCCTGCCAAATACTGTCCGCTCATTAGCATACTGATCGCTGATTGGTTAGCGTTAGGACTAGGATTAGGGTCGTTAGGGTTAGGGTTTGAATTAGAATCAGGATTGGGATTAGGATTAGGGTTAGGATTAGGGTTGTTTGGGTTAGGGTTAGCGTTACGGTTACAGTTAGGGTCCAACGGTACCAAAGTGCCCAACGTTGCGTGTGTTAGACCAGCAACCATACATAATGCGTGTGTAGTGCGCAACCATACCCCAACCACGGTGGTTGAATGTCATACGTATTGGACCAATCAGCGATCAGTATGCTAATGAGTGGACACTATTTGGCAGGGGACACTATTTGGCATGACACCGGCGCTGAGGCAGTTGATGCTTTTGCGCAAGAGTGGTCAGGGGAAAATGTCCTTCTGGTTCCTCCAGTAGCCCTAATCCAGGCCGCACTGAATCACTTGTACCTCCACCGAGGACGGGGAGTCCTAGTTTTCCCTTGGTGGCCCTCAAGTTCGTTTTGGCCCGTACTGTGGACAGATTTTCGGCCCTACATCAAAAACATGGTTACAATGGCCGGGAATATAGCGCTCAAACATGGTAGAAATACTAACTCGTTACTCGGCTCCCCAAACTATGACGGTATTATGGCAGCAGTAACTATACAGTCACGCTAATTACTTCCAATTATTTTCTCCATGTCATCCTCGATCAACCCTTTTGGAAGGAATTTCCTAACTGGTTGAAAGGATCAAGGACCCAGACGTTGATGGACGTCTTTAATGGCAAGGCGGAGGGCACTGTCAATACGTACGCATATGAAGCACGACATTTTATCAGGTGGCTTCATTCACACCAGTACCCTGTAAAACTCCCTATTAGGGACGAAGTTTTTACAAACGCAGTGGCTGTTGTTACGGCAGTCGTCTGTGTGGTTCCCTGACTTCACAGTATTTGTCAGGATGTTTGGATGTTTAGCTCTTGGAACCAGACTATCAGCTAATAGACTGGTTCAACCAGCCTGCAATGCTGACGAAATACAATCAAGTCAGGGAACCACACGGACGACTGCCGTAACAACAGCCACTGCGTTTTACAAAATACTTGTGCGAGTTGAAATCCTCGGCATCATCTGACAGCACCATAACAAGTGCCGCTGCAGCCATTAAATGGCTCCATTCACTATCTAATTCTAAAGAGAACCCAGTAGACTCACCTATGGTACAACTAATCTTAGCGGGTGCCAAAAGATCCCTACACAAACCCCCAACCCAAAACTGTCCCCTAACCTTAACCAGGTTACACTCAATACTGGACGCCTTTGTACGACCTGATAGTACGCTTATGCAACTTCCCACTGCCTGTTATGTATCCTAAAATACGCTCTGTTGTTCCGCCATAATGAGATGTCGGGCCTCAAAGCTAACCATGTCCTCGAATTGCCCAACCAACAAGGTTTAAGAATCTATATTCCCAAATCCAAGACGGATGTATTTAGAGAGTGAGATTTCGGTTATGTCTTTGACACTAAAGATCGTTATTCACCAGTCGCAATATTGAAAGTGTTTTTGGAAGAATCTGGAATATCTATCGGGGAAGACAAGTTCGTATTTACACCACTAACTTTTTGCTCTAAAGCGAAGATATATACACGTACCCAGAACAAACCGTTGAGTTACACTCGGTGTCGGGAATTATTCTTCGAAGCTCGAAAGAAAATTGGGGTGAAGGACGTGAAACTGTATGGTCTACACAGCTTAAGGTCAGGGGGTGCATCTCACCTCGCAAACTAAGGGGTTCCGGAGGAACTTATCCTCCAACACGGTCGCTGGAAAACAACTACAGCCAAAAACAGATACGTACAACGTGATACGCAACAACGCTTGTCCGTAGCAAAAACAGTAATGACGTAATATCAAAATAAAAATAATCAACTGTTCAAGCGAACTTCTTTTCTCGAAGAGGTGTGTATCCCAAATGGGATAGTACCCCCTTGGGGTGAGAGCCAGAGGTGGTGATTGTGGATAATTATAACGTAAAGAGCCAAAAGTGGCGATTGTGGACGATTATAATGTAAAGAGCCAAAAGTGGTGATTGTGGACGATTATAATGTAAAGAGCCAAAAGTGGTGATTGTGGACGATTATAATGTAAAGAGCCAAAAGTGGCGATTGTGGACGATTATAACGTAAAGAGCCAAAAGTGGTGATTGTGGATGATGATGTTAAGAACCTAAAGTGGCGATTGTGGATGATATAATTACATTGTTAAGAGCCAAAGGAGGTGATTACGAACGATAATTGTATTGAAATATGTAACTTGTGGACACTGCACGTGGTCGTGCGCAGGCCAACACCCTATGATGTATTATATTAAAATCCGAATCAAAGGTCTTGCTTATGGTGTGTCTTTCCTGGTCGTTTTGTATAATCAAACTGTTTTTCATGCGTATGAGCGCAGCGAAGTAGCATGAAAGGGCTTTTTGGCTCTGGCGCCCTGCACAGCCTGAACAAAAGAGTGGTCCATTCACAGGAATTCCCTCCCGGTGGCGTGGATACACTTAAGCGAACATACCCCTCCTTCCCCCCTTGGGACTTGCATTCTCCTGTGGGGTATAAAAGCATATTGCAGGTTTGGGGCGTTGGTCACATTTTGCTTTATCGTCGGCGATACCTTGGTTGCTTTCGTTCTTTCTGTTGGCCTTCGCCCTACCCCAGCACCACTGCCAGCCTGGGTTCATTTATGTAAGTTAATTTTCCCCTCTGCTCCCCTGTTATTAAATTTTCTTTGGTATATATGTTTGTATTTATCTTAAAATTGAGTGGGCCTGACGTTTCGATCCTAGCTGGACCTTTCTCAAAGGCAGAGTGAGAAAGGTCCTGCCTTTGAGAAAGGTCCTGCTAGGATCGAAACGTCAGGCCCACTAAATTTTAAGATTTACATTTTGGTAATTTTAGTCAGTAAGCAGTTTGCAACATTTTTGTATATCACCTTATGTTTATATTTAGTTAGAATAAATGTATTTCGGGAGGCGCCCCCAAAATCTGTCTGTGTGCCCCATTTATTACATGTACCTGTAGTTGGGTTTTTTTCCTAGGGTTCATCATTGGTTATCGGCTTCACCCATACGGGTGCAGTTGAGCCAAGCCCACTCCAGAGGGTTGAGGCCCGTTACAGTACACACGCTCGCACACATGGACTGTGCATGTACATGTACATGTACTATGTACTGTACATCAAGTCAAGAATAAAATACTGATGTGGGTGGTTGCGTAAGGGGAATGGTTATCATGAATAATTCAGCATGGATGAAATGCAACCAATAGCGCACGTTTATGCTAATGATGGCCTTTCCCATCCTGAGAAGAAAAAAAATTACGCACACCGGCCGTTATCTCGATTTAAAAATAGCAGCATTTCGGCTCGTCCGACGGGAGGGAATCTTCTCGGTCACCTGAGGGAAAATTTCTCCTTTTTCCGCAAACGTGAGTAAAACAAAAGGCCAGTATTGAAATCGGTGATTCTCACTTAATCCAAAGATGGGTGCGTGGGACGGTTTCACGGGTGTTTTCGGGGTAAAATCTGTGGGTTTTGGTCGGGGGGTAGTCATGGAGTCGAACACATACTTTGACGGGATTCCGAGCAGTTTTTCTTGGACCCCACATCGCCCGAAAACTCTTTTTTTTTTTTAAAGGGCGATTGTAAGGGTCCAAGTTACTCGGACTAGTTGCAGGTAGAAAAATCCATAGTGCGGCAGTGCGCGGGAAGAAGCTAGAGGAGTACTGCTTAGTATTAGCTTTCGATGCAATAATTGCATACGAGTGCATACGTGAAGTGAAGCACGCGGTACGAGCAATGGGACGATTTGGAGGTACCAAAGCATACCATGCCATTGGAGCATCGTCCATGATAGTATCTATAGAATATGGGGCCAATGATGCCACAAACTGACAAAGCGACGGTGTGGTAGAGGTTCTAAGGGAGAGGGCTGAACCCACCAAATTTGAAACGCGTCGCTGGATTCTGGAAAATCCTGGAAAATTAATGTGCACCACACATTCAAACGGTGTATTACAGCACCTGTGTTATCACTGTGAAGTAGAGATGGGTGCAGTAGTTCAATGTTATAATTAACTATTCGAATGACTTCGACCTATTTCCAAAAAAAATTGCATTTTAGTAAAATGCAAGAAATGTTGAATAACTGACTAAAATGACCAAAAAGCGAATATCAAAAATTAGGAGGGCCCGATGTTTCGATCCTAGCAGACCTTTCTCAAAGGCAGAGAGAAAGGCCTTTGAGAAAGGTCCTAGGATCGAAACGTCAGGCCCTTCTAATTTTGGATGTACATTTTACTGTAGATAATTACCATAACGATGAAACTAGTTTTATTTTCTGTGCGTGTGGCGTGCAATACTGTATGTGAATAGGCCTATTACTGGAACTTTCAATGTAGGTTGACTTGGCAAACACTGGTCATGTGTGGCGTGACATTATGCACTAGTACATGTACTATATATACAAGCGCGAGGGGGCGCCCTCACAATATGTTCTGTCTGGCTATTGTATAATTCTGTGAATTGAATAGTTACATATATCGCAATGCCTCAATAAGCCTGTGTAAAAATATAGATACCGTGGTAAAACCAGAAAAGATGCCAGCTGTGAAGAGCATCCCCAGGTCGGTTAGCATGGTGGAAGCGACGAGTGGAAGGTTTGCGGCGGGTGCGGCTCGTTATACTCCAGTGCGCCAGAATGAGGGGAAACTCCATGTGCTTTTGGTTCTAATGACGATGATCCAACATGAAATGCACATTTCTTTTGTAATTGTTTGCATAAACTAAATGTATTTAATTTGTCTGGGATTCCTCATCCAGAACCGAATGCACTGTGCGTTACGTGCCGACTATTGTTCTTCCCCTTGAATAGCTTCCGTTGCAGCTGAAAATTGTGCGATAGTAAAAAAACAAATGCAGTGCAGATTAACGACGTCGGTTTGGGCAGGGAACACTTAAGTTGACACCAATGCGGTAACCGCTTCTATAGTATACATGTTGTATACCTTCTGATCGTCGCTTTTATCGCACGCCTATAAAAATGAAGAGCCTCTTTGATATTCATACCGCTACCTCATCAACCGCCTGGTAACTGTCCAGGTGCAATTCATTCTAGTTATGGAGATATTTCTGCTGGCAGAAACACTCTAGGCAATTATGCGGGTGCGGGCCTATAACTTGCGCACTGAAATAGGCCTCCTAATGGGCCTCGCCGATCACTCGCCAAACTCAAGTCGGTCGGGAAACAATGCGACCCGGAACGAATGTATACGAACGAACTTGATAGTATTCACTGCCGACAGAGTGAGAATTCAAACTAATTGGCCGGATTCCAGCATTAGATTCTGGTCGAGTGATCTCGACAAATATACTGCATCAACTTTATGCAGACTTAAAGTGAAGGGAAAACAAACCATGACATTTCACGTGGGAGTGGGCCTATCACCATTAGTCTTCGAACCAGAAGCGCAAGGAGTTTCGTGCATTGAACTAGACCTTTCGAATAACCGTTCCCGTCGATCGCTTCACGCCTGCAAACAATAAAGTGGGTCGGGAATAATGCTGTATCATAGTGGACATTGAGTGCAGTCTACGGGGCGTTTCTGGTATGTTCGACCTTTCGTAGTGTCTGCTGGAACGTGAGTAAGTTTCTTCGTTTGGTGAAATCGTTTCTTGCCTGTAGCTGTTCTGTGAACTTGTGAAGCCAAACTCCGTGTGAACAGTATAGCGTGCCCGACTGGCGAGCCTATATACCTTTGGGCTCGGGGGACGTGGTCGACGCATGCCCGGCCCTGCTCCACCAACCCACCCGGACCGGAGTGTGTCTGCCGGGCGGGCAGCGGCAGGTCCGGGCACGCCATGGGCGCGCCGCCGTCAGGAGGCGGGGAGACGGTCTACGGCTGGGTGGTGGTGGCGGGCAGCCACGTCGTCTTCATGTTCTGGGTCGGCTTGCTCAAGACCATCGGCGTCCTGCTGCCGTCACTGACCGAGCGATACGGGACCAACGCCTGGGTCATCGGATGGATTGTGGCCGGAGTGTGCGCCGCCAACAACATCGCCGGTAGGCTAAGAACCTGGAAATGCACTATATACCCACCCCTCTCTCTATCCCTCTCTCTCTCTCTCCCTCTCTCTCTCTCTCTCTCCCCTCTATATCTACTGTATCTATCGCTCTCTCTCTCTCCCCCCTCTATATCTACTGTATCTATCCCCCTCTCTAACTCTCTCCCTCTATCCCCCTCTATCCCCCTCTCTAACTCTCTCCCTCTATCCCCCTCTATCCCCCTATCTCTCTCTATCTCTCCCCCGCGCTATCTACCGCATCTATCCCCTCTCTAACTCTCTCTCCCTCTCCCCCTCCCCCTTTCTATCTATCTCTCTCCCCCTCTCTATCTACCGCATCTATCCCCTCTCTAACTCTCTCCCTTTCGCTCCCCCTCTCTCCCCCTCTCTCTATCTATCTGCCCCCTCCATCTCTTCAATTGCAAGACAAACAATAGTGCGCTTAGAAATAACCGTATTAATTAAGCGCCTAAAAACAATGTATAGATTATTTGTTTGTCACTTTCGAACAACAGAATGAAAGGTCTTATTTTAATTTATGCCGGATTTACTGGGGATCAAGCTACGTCCCGTAGCCTAATAGATATCGGGGGTTTTCCTGGACCGCTTTCTGGAGTAATCCAACCTTTACCGATGACCCGACATTGTCATTTGTCAAGGTGCTTCCTTTGGAATTGTATATCTGAGGCATCCACTACCAAAAGGACACCCTTAACCTTGGCATCCCACAACTTACGCAAGTCCATGCATCAGATACTAGATTGAATATGATGTAGCGTCAGGGATGTGGAGCAACCCCTCATATAGAATTGAAATGCATTTGTTGTTCACTGTCCTTTGCAACCAACTGATGCAGTTTTTGTGAAAGGTCGAACAGTATTAACTTGAAATTGGTGTTCTGTGTGATTGCCACGGTTGCTGACAAATCTATCCAAATCAAACATGACTTCCTCTGCCTCAGTGACGAATCATTACAGTGATTACAGTGATTTTTTGTTCTTTCCTTTTTTTTCGCTCTGGCAATAGCTGTTTTCGGGAGCGTGTTGCGCTCTGTGATCGGCGGTCGTCAGGTAGCCATCCTGGGCGGTGTCATGGCTACCAGCGGCCTGCTCCTGGCTGCTGTGTCTTCCAAGCTGCTGCCATTTGCGCTCTCGCTCATTTCACTCACAGGTAAGTGCACACTTTGGGCCGTTTGGGCTCACGGCTACGGCTTCGGCTTTGGGTCAAGCTCTACGGACACCACTTCGAAGCGGCTGCACGCATCCAACCAACCCCTCGCTGACGAGCAGTTTCGAGGCGGCGAAAACGTGTCACCCCAACCTTGCACGTAAAAATCAAGACTGCATTAAAGCCCCTATACACAACATTGGTAAGATCGAAAAACAGAAATGTTCACAGATTTACATGAAACTTATACAGTTTGAAGATGGTGTATAGGCCTATAGTAGAAATCTCGCATACTGAAATATTTCTGCCTAAAATGGTATATTTTGGGATAAAAGAGCAGAATAAATCGTTTACCTCTCACCGAGGTCTAAACCATTTTTCGGAACAAAACAAATGAAGCGGTTTTCATGATTTTCTCGAGACTCGGTTGGCGGATTGAGCTGAACTTTTCACAGGTGTGCTATTTCTTTAATATGTTGGATCAGACAACGTATGAATGCTAGAATTCTTTGACCTCGACCAATGTTGTTTAGGGGCTTTAAGGAGGAGAGAAAAAAACCCAGGCAAGACCACGTGAAGGGACCCTTCAGATCGAATCCTTTGAAGGCACCGTGTATCATCCCCATGTCACAATGCGCATACAATATGTAGGACTGGCCTTGCCGTTTCCCCTTAAGGGGCCCCATGCACTTCAGAAGTCACCTTCGAACTCTGAGCTAATTGTGCATAAAAAAAAACGGGCTCGCAGGCTTGGCATACATTTTCCACGGAGATATACCTGACAACAATAAGTTGGCCGTTCTTACACAAATCAAAATGTAACAACGACGATATTGCTTCGTATTACAGAGGAAACTGGCATGACTATGCCTAATTTCTCTGCGCGGCGTCCTCGACTTTTTATCTGTCTGTATGATATGTAGGATACTCGGCGTTGGATCCCTAATCCTTTGCAACTGGGAAAGGTCGAGAAAGTTCAAACGATACAAAAAGCAGCCCTCCCAGTAAAACGACCCTTTTGTGTTTGGTATTCTTCCGAGTCAGCCGGCTGTTAAACCAAAAAAAAAATAGTAAACATACCAAGCTCCCACTGAGCACCGCCAAGGCGATCTGTAGAATGAGAACTTGTGTTCAAAGTCAATGGAACATGGCGCGGCAGTGGAACGAGAACTTTGGTTGAAAGTCAATGGAACATTGGCTCGGCAGTATAGAGCGAGCCTGGCTCGACAGTAGAAAGAGAACTCGCGTTCAGAGTCAATGGAGCACTGGCTCGTCAGTAGAACGAGACTGGCTCGACAGTAGAAAGAGAACTCGCGTTCAAAGTCAATGGAACATTGGCTCGACAGTATAGAACGAGCCTTGCTCGACAGTAGAAAGAGAACTTGTGTTCAAAGTCAATGGAACACTGGCGCGACAGTAGAACGAGCCTGGAACTTGCACGAATTAGATTCTTGCATATTCATCACTCTTTCTACTGACGGACCATTTTATGCTACCGCCCGGCGAGGGAAAGACAGTGATCATCGAACGTGATCATCATCACGCACGGACTGGCGACTGCCGACCGTCTTGTGCCATTCGATTAGACAACAATTAGATATAAATGCCTAGCTATGCATAATCATAGTGTTATTGCTCATTGCACTGGAAAGGCAAAAACAAATCAATATCAAATTTATATTCCATATTTTACTCAAAAAAAATGATAATGGAACTTTATAAAACAAAAAAATATAAATTGGCTAAGACAATAAACATTTGACTGGACCGGGACTTGAACCCGAGACGTCTGGGTTATCATACCAGCGCTCTTACCACCGAACTATCTAGACCTCAGATGTCGGCTTTTCAAAATTCTACTCATTGCAATTTTCCAAGTGAAGGTAAAATTATTCGTCCAATTCAAGCGTACATTATGAAAGTGGAAATTACTGGAAACATTTTCTAATATAAATTCGACCTGAAATTACACAGTTTGCAATTATAGGTCCTTATATAATAAATCATAAATTTGTTACTATAGAATGGGAGAAGTATAGGCCTACAGGTAAAAAACAGATAAGTATTGATATAATGAGGAGATTCTCTAGTGAAATTATAACTCGAACAATCAGACAACACACGTGCATTGTCAATTTGATTGGTCGAAACTGAAGGGCTGTATACGACAAAGCATAGCCCCTATCTCAACGGAAATTGGTGCATATTTTTATAGTTTGGCGTTGTGGGCTGATTAGAGACGGGTATTGGGCGTCATGCACTTGGCGCCACAGACATTATACTGGCCTATTAAGACGACCAACACAGTTCCACTTTATGAAGGCTGGCTTTTGGGGAAAAGGAAGCGAGTTTACACGACCTTCGTGTAGCCAAAACCCAGAACAATGCGACGGTCGATAGGTGGCGGGATCACGGCAGGTTCATCGTGATCATTATTAATGCTGCGTCGCTCAATGTGGATAAGGGTGACTCACTGAATGTGGTGGCCCACAAACGATCACTAATCGCAGTTTGTAGGACTGGGACTTGAGCCCAACAGACCATTCTGAAGAATTATTCAAACGAGTCCTTTTCACCATAAATCTGGCGTTTTCGAGAAGAGAAGAAAGAGTTTTACAAATACCGCCTCCTATATCTGAAAAAGGGCGGTATTTAATTTCGTTTCTGCGGTTTTTTTCATGACATGCATGGTTGACGGATTGAGCCAGAACGTACGCAGGTGTGTTTTGTCACGTATACGCTGAGTTTGACAAAAATATGGAAGCGATTCATTGACCTTCGCAAATACCCTATAGGCGTATATCCTACCTTTAAAACCCATTTCTCTTTCTGTTTTTCCTATGGCAGGCGTCGGCACTGGAGTAATTATGTGCATGTGTAAGGTCTACCTGGGCATATACTTCGAGGATCGCCTGGCCTTGGCCTCGGGTATCGCCACCATGGGCGTGCCGGTCGGCCTGATCATCTTCCCGACCTTGGCCGAGTTCCTCTCCCGCCTCTACGGCGTCCAAGGCACGCTGCTCATCTATGGCGCTCTCGAGGCCAACTTGGTGATCTGCGGGCTCCTCCTGCGCCGGCCGCGGGGCCGCGGCACGGTCCAGCAGCACCGGGGGAACGGCTACGCGCCGCTCGGCCAATCCTCGGCGACCGAGGTGGAGGAGGAGGGGGAGGAGGACGGCGGCTGCCGGCCAGGCGGTGGCTGCCAGCCGGGCGCCCTGAGGGTGCTCAGGAGCCAAGTGGTGGAGCTGCTAGACATTCGCCTCCTGACGAGGGCCGACCTGTGGCTGCTGATCTTAGTTTACACGTTCTTCTCCTTCGTCAACGACTCCTGGATGACCTTCCTGGTCTCCAACGCCCGGACCAAGGGCTTCGGCGGCTTCGTGGCCACCTCCTTCAGCGTCATCGCCGGCTGGACGGCGGTGGTCTTCAGCCTCCTGCAAGGGATGGTCATCTCGTACAGGCTAGCCGACATCCGGGCGGTCTCGGCGATGGCCGCTGTCCTGGGCGCCGCCGCCCTATTCGCCAACCCCTTCCTGGGCAGCTACCCGGCCATGGGCGCCGCCGTGGCCGCGTACGGCGTATCTCTGGCCGTGCTCAATCCCACCGTCTTCTGCCTGGCCATCGAGACGTACGGCCGGGAGCGAGCGGCCAGCGCCCTGGGCTGGATGGGACTGTCGTCTGGACTCTTCCGAATCACCTTTGGATTCTTGCCCGGTGCGTAGTTTGGGGCTTGGTATATCATCGATCCCTCCACCAATCAACCAATCGGTTGATCGGTCAATCACTCAAGCAAGCGAGCAACCGACCGACTGACCGACCCCCCCCCCCCCACACACACACACACACACACAAACACACACTAACCAACAACATGTAAACATCCCCGACCGACGGACTGACCAACCAACCAACCAATTACAAACAAACAAACCCTCAAACTAACCAACCCAGTATTTTTCAATCAATCCATCCATCAATTAGCCATCAATCAATTAATCATGACTTAGTCAGTCAAAGAAAACTCAACTTATTGCCACACAAAAGGGCCAAACGTTCCACAACAAACGCTATTTTTGTGTGCATTCAGTGCCTTTTTACAAAGGGCTAAAAAACGTTCAACGAAGCAGGTTTCTGATGTCTATTTCAAAATAACAAGACAAGTGGCAAGTGTTTGGCTACGGTCATAAACATTTTATGATTGATTGTTTTTTTAAATAATGCCAGTTAAAAGTATGCCTGGACCGGGACTTGAACCCGAGGCCTGTGCTTTTATGTACAAGCGCTTTTACCATCTGAGATATCAAGCCTTTATTTGTTTGAATTGTTTGAAGCATGTGCGCCCATATCCTTGTCCAGTTTACGGCCGTGTCCGAATTATTTTATTGGCTTTGGCTAGAAAAGTAACACGCACTCCTATGGGAACTGGCTGCAGCCGCTTAATTGTAAACGACTTCCATAGACTCGTGTGTACTTTCAAGCCGTATAGCCAAAGATTTCGGACGCAGCCTATACGGTGCCATAGTTCACAATGTTCCCACTCGTCTTGTGCCCTATATACTAGGTCTCCTGTATGACATCACGCGGCGCTACGACGCAACCTTCGTGCTGTTTGGGATCCTGGCCGCTCTCATTGTACCAGCGTTATACCTCGACAGACTGACGTCAACGTGCGTGAGTGTGACTCGGAAGCAATGAGAACTACCACTTGCTGTCCGACAAGCTTCTTGGACTGGTTGAAGCCGGTAAGGCAACATCCTTCAGAAAGTAGCCTGTCACCCTGACAATAAAGGCCACGTTTATCAACCGAATGTCTAGGCCTAAAAGCAGCGTGCAAAACATTGTTAATTTGCCCGTTATCGACGCCAAGGGTAATGCAAATAAATGATTGAACAATCATGATTCAAAGGGAAGCAATGCTGTGACTGTTTTAACTGTTGTCTGCCCGTCTATCTGTCTGACTGTCTGTCTGTCTGTCTGTCTGTCTGTCTGTCTGTCTGTCTGTCTGTCTGTCTGTCTGTCTGTCTGTCTGTCTGTCTGTCTGTCTGTCTGTCTGTCTGTCTGCCTGCCTGTCTATCTATCTATCTATCTATCTATCTTTTTTTCTTTTTTTTCTTTCACAGTGGAGTTCAAGACTCCATTTATTTCAACTCATAAAAAAACATATCTAGAAACACACAACAGAAGCAAGAAAATCATACAATAACTTATACGGTATTGTTACACATTAGATATTATAGATTACAAAAAATAAAGGGATTATTATAAGAAAATTGTTTCATTCGTCAGTAGGAGAAAAACAGATGGTTTCGTTCATTTACAGAACACAGGACATTATTTTTTTTGTATATAATAATTTAAATCTCTCTGCTGTCAATCTGTTTAGTTCACATCGCAAGCAGCTCTTTACATTATGTTTAAAATCCATAATGATATCGGTTTCAAGTACATTGGAAATGTTGTCAAAGGCTATCTATCTATCTATCTATCTATCTATATATCTATCTATATATCTTTCTTTTTTTATATCACAGTGGAGTTCAAGACTCCATTTATTTCAACTCATAAAAAACAAATCTAGAAACACACAACAGAAGCAAGGAAATCATACAATAACTTATACGGTATTGTTACACATTAGATATTATAGATTACATAAAAATAAAGGGATTATTACAAGAAAATTGTTTCATTCGTCTATCTATCTATCTATCTATCTATATATCTATATATCTATATGTATGTATGGATGTCTATTTATCTGACTGTCTGTATATCTATCTATATGTCTATATGTATGTCTGTCTGTCTGTCTATTTGTTCTTGCAAGTTGCACAATGCGGGCTGAGTGTAAGTACGGACAATCTTTGTGGGCATTTACATTGTAGGCTTTTGCCCACACTCCACCCCTTTGCATTCGGTATACAAAACGTTATATTTTTCATCTATTCATGACTGTATATCTAATATTTTTCGTTCTTAGGAGGTCACTATGAATCCAAAGGATCCAAGATGGAACAGGCCGGTGACAGCGAAGAAAAAGCTACAGGCCTAAGAACAACAGCAGCTACTACGAAATTTGAAGAAAAAAAATTACCACATTGCAACCCACTCTTATTATACCTAACTAAGCTGTCGTCTTATGCTCTTGCGGGATGTTATGGGTTATGCTAGTTGGAATCATTTGGAAGCCGCCATTGTTAGCATCGACCAAGAAAAAGCATTTGACCGCATTAATTGGGAATACCTGTACGCCATCTTGACACTAAATGAAGGTTCCGTCTAACCTAACTAAATGGATTAAACGTTTGTATAGCAATCCAAACAGCCGTATTATAGTTAATAACAGTATTGGATTCCCGGTATACATGTGCAGAGAGGGATACGACAAGGTTGCCCCTTGTCTCCTCTCCTTTATTCAATGTATGCTAAAGGTCTAGCCGCTTTAGTCAGAAACAATTGCCTCTTGAAAGGAATTGCTATTCCCATTGGAAAATGTTTTGTCAAAATTATCCAGTATGCTGGCCAAAAATAATTTCTCCTTTCTTGGCAAGCACTATCTTCAGGTGCATGGCACTGCCATGGGCACGCGCATGGCTCCTTCCTCTGCTTGCCTCTTCATGGGTGACCTTGAGGAACGCATGCTCAGTGAGGCTCCATGCCGTCCCTGGATTTGGTGGAGATACTTAGATGACGTGTTCTTCATTTGGACTAGGGACGGTAGCAGCTTGAATGCTTTCTTTGACCAAATCAATTCCTTCCATAGGACTATCAAATTCACATGGGAGCAGTCTCTTCAACAGACCCACTTTCTGGACGTCACCGTCCGGAAAGACCTCAATACACTCACTACGGACTTGTGAAGAACTCCATTGCTAAAGTCTATTCCATTCCCAGAAGTTCGGCACTAAAACAAAAGCCACCAGGTCCAAAGGACAAGCCCAAGGTTCCCTTAGTTACTTCCTACCACCCTTCTCTTCCTCCTCTCACGAAGATAACTAAGGAAAACCACCATATTCTCCACACTTCAGATCGTCTTGCTGATGCCATTCCAAATTCGCCTGTTTTGGCTTTCAGGCGCCCCCGTAACCTGCGTGACTTAATTGTCCGAGCAGAGGTTCCCCCTTTGGACTCTTCACCTCCAACTAAATTTGGTACATTTAAGTGTACCTCGAAATGCATTGTTTGCAAGACACATGTCAAGGAAATAGACTCTTTCAATGGACATTCTTCTGGAACTACCCACACGACCTATGGCTCTATCACGTGCACTACCTCAAACATCATATACCTCATCTCTTGTAGAGTTTGTAATATTCAGTATGTTGGCGAGACCAAAAACACCCTCAGAAAAACGGATCTATGGCCATAGGTCTACTATCAAAACCGGTAAAATGGACACCCCTGTTGGGTATCACTTCAATCTCGAAATGCATTGTTTGCAAGACACATGTCAAGGAAATAGACTCTTTCAATGGACATTCTTCTGGAACTACCCACACGACCTATGGCTCTATCACGTGCACTACAACAAACATCATATACCTCATCTCTTGTAGAGTTTGTAATATTCAGCATGTTGGCGAGACCAAAAACACCATCAAAACGGATCTATGGCCATAGGTCTACTATTAAAACCGGTAAAATGGACACCCCTGTTGGGTATCACTTCAATCTCCCTGATAATTCGATATCAGATTTGAGTGTACTGGGCATAGAATCACTTGGTCACCGTAGTAATGCTGTCCGTCTTAGCCGTGAGAAAATGTGGATGAAGCGTCTTCGGACTAATCAACCACGTACATGGTCTCAACATCCAGGAGGGTAATGACTAACACCATGCAGTTTTCTGATAATCCTTCTTTTGTGTTCAGTCCTTCACACTTCTATCTTTGATCTTTCCACCTCTTGTCACTAATCCCTACCCTACTCCTTCTCCTTCTCTTTGATCTTTCCCCCTCTTCTCACTAATCCCTACCCCACTCCTTGCCCTTCCCTTTGATCTCTCCCTACCAGCTTCACTCTTTGTCCTTTGTTTCTCATCCGTGTCCTATTCACTCCCCCCCCCTTCCTTCGTGTACATGTATCTGTTTTGTCCTTGTCACTCTGCCTTTGAGAAAGGTCCTGCTAGGATCAAAACGTCAGGCCCACTAAATTTTAAAAAGATAATCAAATTATATATTGTGTATGAACTGCTCAAGTGTAAAATATTGTGTGCAGCCTTTTTTTTATATCTTTTTTGGGGAGCCATTGGGTAATTTAAATGTTAAAATGTTAAAAATTTAAAAATTTAAATGCAGTTTGCAACATTTTCGTATATCACCTTAAGCAATTTAAATGTGTTACTTTTCCTTATCCTTCATTCAGGGAGTCACAACGTTGAGTTTTGCAATTTCTTTAAATTGAACTTCAAACTGATTTTTATGCAAAACCTTTCTAATGTAGACGCTCAATTTGCTGAATAATTTTTGTACTTATTTGCAAGTGTACAATTTGTATAATCATTGTGTTACGTGATGGTTTGGTTATTGTGTATGGAATAGAAAGTAATAAATGGAGCCTTGCAGTTCCCAAGTGAATACAAAAAATTATTTGAGAAAGGTCCTGCTAGGATCGAAACGTCAGGCCCACTAAATTTTAACGTTAAAAACAATTATATTTAAAAATGACTATTGATATTTCGCTCAATCAACCTGTCAACGTCTGTTCACATTAAAAAATAGGAGCACTGAAGCAATACGAACTAAACTCATTACAATTATAAATCTACAATCTCTCATGATAATACAACTTGTACATGTATACAGAATAACATAGACAGAACATAACAGAACACAGACCTACATTGTATGTGATGCAATTTACAGTACCACAAAAAGCACAAGATACCATAAAAAAAAATGTTAGAGGGCCTAGGGTTAGGGGCACTATATATACAGCTCTGTGCAGCCGCTTGAGGGCGCTATATTGATTAGCTTGTCATAATTATTATCCTCAAACCCGTACTGTAACGGTCTGATCCGGTGTGGCGGACTCAGCTGTCTGCCGGACTCAACTGTCCGCATTACCATATAAGGTAGTATGACGTCACTCCATGCCTGCGCACAGCGATCAAATTCAGTGCGTGTTTTCGGCTGGACTGAGATATCCGCCAAGCAGCTGTGCTACAAGTGTCATGGCGGCGCCCACAAGCAGTACGCGTGCGGATCGCTTTATTAAGCATCGCGAGGCTATTTCGAAGCTGGTCAACTTCATAAGAAGTGGGTCGTATGGATCTGATGCGACGGTGTCTGAGAAGAGGGTTCTTCGGCGCAAATCGCAGAATTACTTGCTCGATGAGGCCAGTAAGTAGATCATTTCTGACAGTCTGAGACTTAGTCTCAGATCAGAGTCTGACTTTGACTTAGTCCCACTTACTGGGCCGCTACTAACAGTGTAAGTCCATTTTTTTCGGCAAATGGTTGTACCAGACCATGGAATGTTGTCTAGTTTTTTCCCCAGACTTTTTACAGTGAGGTAGTCCCACTTACTGGGCCGTTAGGAGCTCCTCTTAGTCTTAATAAACAGTTTGTGTTTTGTTTTTATTTGTCGTTTAAGAATTAAGAAGAGCTCCTAACTGCCTAGTACTACTACTAGTAGTAGTACAGTAGTAGTAGTAAGTGGGACTAACAGTAATTAACAGTGAGGGTATAGTATTAGATCTTGCCCAGGCAATGCCACAGCTTGGTGCATTCCACACTTGGCACACTAATCTTATGCTTTCAGAATGAACATAAACAATACAATCTTCCTTCATGGTCTGATCCAGGATGTTTACACACTGCTAGCTGTTATCAGCCATTCATATTTACCACCACTACTCACTAAAACCATGCTAAAACTAGTACTGTACTTAGTAGTAATACTATTCTGTATCATGAGTGACCAGGCACACTACATGTGGCTGGTCCTTTATTTGCTGATCTGTCAATGTCATGCCTTATACTAAGTACTAAATTATAAATAAAGTTATAAATAATTAAGTATGGCTAGGCAATTTTTTTTTTAATCCTATCAAGTGGCAGACTTACTTGATTAGTATCAATCATAATTATTAAAAACTCAACAGTGACACTGCCAAATCTCATAATTCCGTATTTCTTTAATGCAAGAATTGTATATTGCATAAAAGATATTGGTTTTTTTTATCTTCTTCCTCTGATCACTGGCTAGACCCTGGAACCAGGGTGCTGTCCTCTCTTGGGGACTTTATACTAGCATGCCTGTCCACGTAAACACACAATTAATACTGCAGTGCCTCATTAGCCTAGCTTGGTCTAGTAGTAACTGTTTAATAATATCAAACTTCAAAGTGTATAATTGATTTCTCTTTTTAAATGTTATTCAGCATTCAGTGCTATTTGGTTGTACACTGTACACGGTTTTACTATTGTTTATTTTACTTTGGTATTGGTTATTTGTAGCAGATGAAGTGTACTACACTGGAAATAAGCCAGATGTGAAGAAGAAAGTTATCATGGAAGAGGAAGACGCTCTTGACATTCTGAAGTTGTACCATGCGTCTGCCACAGGAGGTCATAGTGGCATCAATGCCACTTTGGCCAAAATTTCCTTGTGGTATACATGGCCTGGAATCAAGCTTGATATTAAAGACTTTGTGAGTAAACTTAATTATTCTCTTTTAGAATCTTGTCTTGACACATTTAGGGCTCGACCTTAGCACTAGCCCAACAGTCATTGTCTAGTAAAAACAGCTGCGGGCTAGTAAAAGGACCCACTTTGCTAGCCTGGCGGACTCGTAAAAAGTAGGCAGCGGTGTGGAGAAAAAAAACAATGCGTTCTGGGATGAGAAAGTCGAAACTAATAATTTGTTTTACTTGGTCGATTCAATATTAATTATACAGGGCTAGTAAAACTTTCTGTGGGCTAGCAAAAAATTCAATTTACTAGCCTGGTGTGCTAGTTAAAAAAAACTGAAGCGTGAGGCTTGCACATTCCATCAGAGTTCATTTGGTTAAATGCACTTTCTTTGTAGCAGTGAATACATCTGTTTGACTTGATCCAATTGATCAGTGTTTAAACTGTTTTTAGTGATTTTCTTTAACAGAAACAGATTTCAATTGCTGAGTATGATTTTTGTATACAATTATTTATTTTGTAACCACTGATTGTGATTGTACACACTACATTCAAGTGCATTCAAAATCCTAACCTTCAAATACTTTTTTTTTTTTCAACAGGTTAAGTCATGTGATCGCTGCCAGCGATTTGAGAACCTAAAGACCCAGGCCCCAGAGTTGAAGGTTATCAAAACCACAGAACCCCTACAGCTTGTTGGAATGGATTTGATTGGTAGGTGATAACAATTTTCCTTATTGGAGCCCTAGCTATGGCTGTATGGCCGAAACAATGAGTCACTTTTCACACATAGAATGGCTGCACAGTGTTTACTGGCATTGATTATTCTTATTTGAAGTTCACATTGCCAGTCACAAGACATTTCATTGTTTCAATATGCATTTAGCCAACATGGCAGCTTCCAGTGAAGAAGATTCTACATTTTCTACTATTCTAGTAACCAGAAAACACAAAGTATAAAGGTGTATTATCCCATGGCCTGTGGCTTTAAAATTGTTTGTTGTTATTGATTTGAAATTAATTTTCATTGCTATTTTGGTGTATAACTTTGCCCAGGACCCCTGCCAACCACAGACGAAGGATATAAGTATATCCTAACGTTCACGGACTATTTCACAAAATTTGTGGAATTCTTTCCGCTTAAGAGCAAACAGGCAGCAGGAGTAGCATCCTGTATCCAGACATTTGCTTGGCGATGGGGTGCTCCCAGAAGACTGCTCTCAGACCAGGGCCGGGAATTTGTTGCACAGGTCAGTTTTCTCAGTTTGTATAGAGCATGGTTAGTGCTGCTTTGTTGTTACAGGCATACAGTAGTTGTCAACCGCCCTGTATACCATTACCATTGGTAAATGGTGCTGTGAAAGCCCAGGATCTCTGCCAAAATGTTTGTTTTTGCAATACACAATAGGGGGAAAACATGTTGGCTCACAGGCACAGCCAATGATAAAGACAGCTGGGCATATTTGGGCCATACAGCTAGAAAACTATTTCACTGGTGTATCACTAGTCCTACTTAGTTAACTGAAAACCTGGCCAGTGGACTGGCAGTGGACTTCCACTGCATGTTAATGAGAAGCCAAAATGCCTAAAGAATTGCCCTTTCAGATTAGTTTCAGACAAGTACAGAATTTAATTTTTATAGGAATTCATAAGAAATTCTCAGAAAAGTGGAAATATATCCGTTTGGGAGAATTCAGTGAGATTGTTGATGTTGCAATTCAACATCTTTTTTTTCCTTTGCATCAGGTAAACGCTGATCTATGCAAAAAGCTGGGAATTGCTCGTTCTGTGGCAAGCGCATACCATCCGCAGACAAACGGACTGGATGAACGCACGAATCAAACCCTGCGTGTTCGTTTGAGCAAACTTGCAAATGAACAGCAAACTGATTGGGCTGACCACTTAGAAGGGGTGGCATACTCCATCAGAACCCAGAAACAAGCCTCCACAAAATACACCCCATTCTTTCTCATGTTTGGACGTAACCCCAGAACAGTTCTGGAAGTAAGTTTGTGTAGCTTCGCTTTTGTTTTGTTTTTTTATTGAATAAAACTGCATTTTGTGTCATTTGTTTAACATGCACAAGTTGCACAACCTTACATTGCAAGTAATAATTATGATTACAGTGAAAGAGTCTGCTTCTTAAGATAAGCTTTGTAATGTCATCATTCTGATGTGTTTCATTAGATGGAACCTTCAGATGAGTCAACAGTGCCATTGACCAATGAAATGGAAATTGATATTGATGAAGCTGTGTCCAGGAGAGAAGAAGTGATGACTAGTGTCCGGTCGAAGGTAAAGCATTTGTTCAACATTTCAAACACTTAATTTCAAACATTTAATTTATATGTACATGTAGGTATCTACAATCTTTATGATATTTGTATACTGGTTATTTACACAGGTTAATCAAAACACTGTTGCTGCCCAGGGCAAGCAAAAGAGGGAATTTCAGCGGCGTAAGTTGAAAGGGGTAAAAACCTTTCAGTTCATCGTAGGTGATTCCGTACTAAGACGAAATTGCAAAAATGTTGGTCGCAAGGGTGGAAAGATGGAACCACTGTGGACTGGACCATACAGGTAATGTACAGATGTTCCATTCTATGATGTATCATTGCTAATGAATTGATCACAACTGATCACCGCTCTAGTAGTTACTCTAGTAAGTACGTGTACCTCCATGGATGTACATGTACTCAATATGTACTCAACACTTGGCACTTACGCTTGTTATAGTGTCAGTTTCTCTACCAGTCAACACATTTAGGAGCTTACCAAACCTGTGCTAAGATTAGCTGTGTCCGGTTTCAAATTTAATATGAATGAAGCTTTTCTATTTGTGCATTAGAAACTTTGAATGCATTTAAGTATTATGTATTTATCTTGTGCATGGATGTCATTGCTGTGGCTCTTATTTTTGGCGAGATGCGAAGCAGTGTGAGTCTATGTAATGCCGATTTCCGTCTGTCCGTCTGTCCGGCCATCCGCATTCAGATTGTTTTTTTTTCATTCATAGGGAACCCTAAATAAAATTCAGTGCTTCCATTTTGGGGGGGGGGGGATTATAATAAAATTCATTTCTGCAACCTAAAATTATTCATACATATTGTGGATAAAACGTGGGTTTGTTTATGTCTATGTCACAAAAAATTAATGTGATCCCTATAAAGTACATGTACATTGGAAACTACTCCACAACCACACTGTCATCCCATTTCTCCCAAAACAAGTTAATTTACCCTGGTGGAGTAGACTGGAGTTTAGTGGATTGGGTTGGGTAGCTGGGGTGTATGGGGGCATGTTTGGGATGATAGAGTATTTTAGGGTGATGGAAAAATGGGATTAGAGATATAGAGTGGTGGATGTACTGGGGTAGTAGGGTGATGGTGTAGGGATGATGGGGTGGAGAATAATTATGTGGTAGGGTTATGGGTTGAGGGTTGGGATAGGTTTGGTTTGGGGTTTATGGTTTACATGGTTTAGGGTGGGGTAAGGCGCTGTGGTAATGTTACAGATTCTAAATATTGTACACTGTACATGTATTGCAGACTGTACATGTACTATGTACATATATTTACATTCATTTGTTTACTGCAGATAATTAGGTTGTAGCGAGCCATGACAGCTTTGCTGTTCTAGTTTTTAGTTGGTTTTACTTTTCCCTTTGTTGGCTGTAATAATATATATATGAATTATCTTTTACAGCATTATAGACATAGATTCCAATCAGCGTGTGACACTGCAGAATTGTGCTGGCCTTGAGTTGCATGAAAAAATCCCATATGATCAGCTTCGTCCCTATGCAAAGAGTACACCAAATTTGATTTATATTTTGCATTTTGTTACATGTTTTGGCCACTATTCATGATAATCTTTTAACTTCTCCAAAACAGACGTTGCATGGGCATACATGCATTACTTGATCAAGCAGATTTCAATCAATGCATGCATGAAAGCATGTTGCATGTGGCCAAGTGTGATTATACTAATGAAAGCTTTATCATCAACGCTGTTCTATAACATTAACCTGCATGACATTTCCATCTAGAATTAATAGGCATTTGCAGTTGTTTTAAGTCCTGAGAAGTGATTGTTAGTTAACACTTAATTTTAAATCAGTAGTCCATTACTGCATGTACATCATACTGTTCTCTTCTTTTTTAGGTTTGTTCAAAATTGTTGTGTATTTATTTATCCAAATGATTTTTGCATTCATTTGTTTGTTATTACATTAATGATTCTGTTTAATTAATGTTCCATCGGACTTATATCCCAGAGTTTGTGAATCGAGTCCTCCCCATTACAAATTAATATGTATGTTTTCATTTTCAAAAGTTTTTTTTTTTACATGGTATAATATACCATGAACATATCAGGTGCATATATTATATGGACCTGATATGTTGTTGACAATCTATGTTGAAAGATAACTGAAAACACAAAGAATGCATTCGATGTCGTGGTGGTCAAGTATGATGAACTGAGGATTGTGAAATTATTTTGTGCGCAGGTGCTGCAGCAAAGAAAAGCAAGAAGGAAATGCACTTCACCAACCAGGACAAACCAGCAGGTAATTAAGATGTTTTTTATTTGTTATTATATATATGTGTGTTAACTGTATCCTGCTGTACCAATTGCATTATGCTTCCCTTCCTTATCTTTGGTCACTCTGTATTGATGTCCCATTATTAGAGACAACACTGCAGACTAGCCAGACTTCACAAGTGCATCTGAAGCAGTTGCTGCAACCTACAACCATAGCATCCCTTCGAGAGCAAATTGCAGGAAAGATCGCGTTGCCCATTCCTGCATCTGCTCAAGAGTGCGTGTCTCTGTCCAAAAACAACCCTGTGCTGTCTTTGAGCATGCAAATGGCAGAGAGCCATGAGCGTGTGATGGATAATGTGATGCAAATAGTTGGCCCTCTCATCTCATCCAACAAAGACACACACAGTATTGTCACAGAGACTAACGTATCTCAGACACTATCTGCTCTTCTGACGTATGCTCATATCACAGGATATGAACCAGAGAGCCTTGTCAGCACACTACAGCCACTCTCAGAGTTGTATGGCCCAGTTGACACGTGCCAAACAAAGTCAAGTGTCACTATTGGGCCATACACTTTGACAAAGCATGATTTCCAGTCCCTTGAAATGGATTCATATCTCACTGACCAGGTAACTGTCATTATTTAACAAGTGTGCCAATTGAGTTTTTCATATTTTTTGCTAAAAATACACCATGCCTTCTGCCGTACATAGCAAAGACTCTTTGTCTCACAAACTGTGAAAGTATTAATAACGGATTCAGTTGGTTAAATGTCAATATTTAAAGGCCGGTCACACACTTCTGGGATTTCTCCTATTTTGCCTTCCAAAGAAGCAGTTCATCACTAGCGGCTATTTTGTCCAACGATTTATCGGTTTTGTTATCGTTACCATTATCGTTATCGAGGCCTGTGTGACAGTCCCTCATAATATAATTTATATCTAATATTTTCATGTCTAATATCACATTCATCACTTCAGGTTATCCATGCTTACTTTGAGCTCTTGCAACTGCAATGCAATCATGAGCTTTCACATCGGCACGTTTTCTTCTTGCCGTGCCACATCGTGCACTTTTGGGAAAGACAGGAATACAGTGACTGGCTACATCCCAATGTAAGTAAATCAAAATTTGCCTATTTTTCACTAATTTACCAGAGGAAGAATATCAATTACACTGTTCCCGTATCCTTCAATGTATTCTTTCTTATTTCAATTTCAGATTCCTTTTTCTGACTTCTTGTGGCTAATGATTCCCATATGTGTGGACAGCAACCACTGGGTTTTGCTCGCAGCCAACATAGCCACAAGATCTGTTGGGATACTGAATTCCCTTCCTGGGTACAGCTCAGCTGAAAAGCGCTACTGTTCCCACTTCATGTATGTTTTACACTTCCACTTTTGACCCTTTAACATCATAATATTTTGTTATACCATGAGTACTATTTCCAATGTTGTAAGAGATTTCAATACTTGTGCATGCATGTATTCACTTTTAAATATTTTGTCTGTATTTCATATATTTTGCATTTGTTTATTATTTTGGATATTATAGTAACTATATGAATGTCAGGGCCAGAACAGTACCAGACACCCCTTCTGCATGGACCACGAAGATCTACACTAATTCAATCCAACAGGATACCAGTAGCTGTGGAGTGTTTGTACTTATGGTAAGCAACTCATGTCAATTTTTTTCTTATTGAGTAACCCAGAACATGGAATCACCATGTTTTCACCATGTTTTGTTTATATGTTTTTATTTTTTACAGTTTGCCAAGCAACTGCTCGGTGGTGTACCTCCGAGTGTACTTCGGCAGTGCCACGTAAGGGACTTCAGAATGCATGTCAGAAACAAGTTTCTGTCTCATGTGTAGGGCCCCTGAGACAGAAAGTTGTTTCTGACAAACACTCCACACTCTACAGCTACTGGTCAAGATCAGGGGTGTTCAGTCCATTTTTCCTTGAGTTCTGTATGATTAATTAGCTCTTCCGCTGCTTCTGTTTGGAATAACAAGGGGTTTGTGAAGCCACTTTGGCCATTGAATGCACTTGGATTATAATAAAATACGTCCATGCTGAAATTATGCTCAGTAACCTTGAAAATGTCATGATGTTGTCACATGACAGTGCGTTAAAGGGGCAAATGACCTTGAAACTTGGTGGGCCAATTAGTTGTTGAGCCAAACATTCAAAATCTTAAGTTTGGATCTGATTGACCATTGCTTTGAATAAGTATGAAATGTTTAAAATTATTATCAAGTCCCACAGACATTGTTCACAGAATGTGTGTGTTTTGGGGTAGGCATGGAGGGTATAGGTTTGAAACACGTGATGGCATCTTTATTTTTTGTTCGTTCTTCACAAATGTAATTGTAACCCGGAAAACCTACACAATATGGGGAAAACTAAATAAAAAGTAAAAAACCATCCAGTGATCGGAGGAGAAAACACAGGGTATTCTGGAAAACAAAAATTGCAACGCTATCTTGGCTCATGAAAATAACTCACTAGCTACTTTATTCAACTTAATAAACCCCAAAAATACAAATTCCAAAAAAATGAAATGACTCAGCCAAACACGATCCGACTAACTTAATTTAACCCCAAAAAAATCCTATGAAAACAAAATCCAACTGACACGTTCCATGACCAAACCAACCAATGACCAAGAACCTTAGACTCAGACCTTTTTAAACCAATTGACCAAATCCAGACCTAACCTAAACAACAAAGTGACGAAACCAAGAGATAGACCAAACCAAGAGATAGACCAAACCATAAATATAACCCAATACAACACAACTCTATATCAAAACAACAAAAGGGGTATACAACACAGCACTTAATGGGATGACGTTACTCAGTCTCACACCTTATGTCTACAATGCCCATAACAGCTGCTGTGTTGGGCACCAAGCCACCAACACAGGGTGTTCTATCTGTAACGGTTCCTCCCAAAAAGATAATCCTCGATCTTATCTCTACTAGTGAACAGTCAAGGGCAAAGTAAGTAACTCAAAACAACATCGAAGTACATGTACATACATAACTAACACATAAGAAAACAAAACAAAACAAAGTGGATAGATGTAACATAAAAGAAAAGAACAAAAACAAAGTACATGTAGCCTGTACATTATACATGTAGCAGGCACCCCTGCTACGTAATCAAAATGATTTAGTGTATGTACTTTAGTTTTTCCTTGTCTGTTTTTGCTTGGATGGAGTTTTTCGAGCTGAGAGTAATGGCACATATAATTTTAGTGTATTATAGTAAGTTCTTGTGAGATTATGTTCTCTCGGTGCTCAAGACATTGTGCCTGCTGTGTCTGAAATAAATCTTCCTTGCTGAGGCATCACAAACAAGACTGTTTCAATATTTGTCTGCTTTTTTTACTGCCACTTATCGGAACTGGGCGACCTATTATTGAGTAACCAGTAGCTTTATTGTCTAATTTGTATGCCAAAAATATTAATGTCAGGTTGATTTTATCAAATGCCTTTTCACGACCAATACATATCAGTGTTACTTCTAGTTCCTCACAATTTCTAGTAAACTAGCTACTGCATCTCTAATAAACATCAACATCTGGAATTTCCGTGATGATTGGCATGACAGTTTCCAGGTGAGTTTAGAACATTATGGTTATGGGCCGGGGTCTAGTTGTCGACCTCTCTGTGGGCAGCCGGGGAAATTTTAATCATCCTGGGAACGACATCAAGAGAAAGCTCTTTATTTTCCCTAGATTCTTCTTATAATAGTTATTTGAATTCTGCGTCAGTTGGGCAACTTTTGGAAGCTATTTTTTTTGTTTCGCAATGAAGTTTTCTTGCCAATAATTAAATAAGTAAGTGTATTCCTTTAAAAAAGAAGAAGAAATCCAATCGATTCGTCATATTGTGATTGTCAATTTTACAATGATATAAATCCATCCGCCACTCAGTTCCAGTATCTAATTTAATATCAGCATTATTTTTTTTAAATATGCTTGCGTCATTGTGTTATCCACGCAAGAAGCATGTACGTATTATGTTGATACATGTGTACCATTAAAACCACGGCGCAAAGGAATATTCTTTATGTAGCGCCCTCAATTGGTCATAAAAACACATTCGTCAGCCGGACACTTTGGCCCGCCGGACTATTTATACCGTGACTAGTACGGGCTCACGTGTCCGTGTGGGTAGCGCGGACATCTGAGTCCGGCGGACAGCTAAGTCCGCCACACCGGTCCCATGCTCAGTTGAGATCGGTACCATAATAATGGATAAAAACGTTATGCATGCGCAGTGCGTATGGTATTTGTACATTTTGAAGGCCGTGCTGAGTCTATACGGTACGGTACTGATGCAGCACTTTCAGGCACGTTCGTTGACCCGTATTTATTTACCTACAACGCTCGTACACGACGCCTATAGTATAGTACCTAGGCCTAGAACTTGCAGTTTCACATTGGGGAAGAAATGCTAAAGTTGTTCCCCCGTAATGGGGGTGTATCGATTGGCTTCATACAATCAAAAGCAAATAGTTTTACAAACTGTGTTCGTTCGCGGATAATCATAAACAACAGTCACATGAAGGGCGCCCCCAGGTGCTTGGTTCACTTACTCATCTGAGCACGCTGATGAGCAGTGTGCAACGTGCTGAGGTGAACCAGTGACGTCACGGCTCAACTCAGCACGGGGGCCAGTCTGAGATCGTTACACCGGAGCCGAAGACTCGGACGATTTTGGGGGAAAAAAGGCCTAGTCGAAAATGTTCTTAGTTTGTATTTTTTAAATTTGTTCAAAATTAATGTTCCGCCCAGTCAGTTTTCCTTCAGTTGTTTGACTTTAGATATAGATAGATGTGCATGCACGGAAAAAATATTGATTTTAGGCTTCACTTTAAGCCTCAAGACTCGGGCCGGGTTCAAGTTCATTTTTGAAAATTGTTCAACAATTCCTAATTGGTTTTTCTACAATATATTTGATTGTTTTTATTTTTTTATTACAATTACATATAGGCCTATTCTGCTTAAATGGACGGTATCTAAATCATCTTTCAAGAGGTTAGAGTATCATGTAGGGGCCTAGGATCTTTTAGGCATACAGGCCAGGAGTGAAAATCTGCTGAGCGTGATACGTTTTGTGTTTAATTAAGTAGGATTACAAAACCACGTTGATGGGAGGTGATGTCAGTTACTTTTGACTTGAGATTTGAAGGTTTTGCTTTTGACTTTAGATTTGAAGGTTTTGCTCTTGACTTGAGATTTGAAGGTTTTGCTTTTGCCACTAGTCTTTACTTGGCATGAAATAAGAATGAAGTTTAGGTTCGGCAAGCTGATGCTACGAATCGTCATCAATTATTATTTTGCCATTGCGGCCGCCAAAGTCGATCGGTGCTCATGAAATTTGCCCCAGAATTTTGCGTGATAACAGCACACGTATTTTGGGGTTTCTTTTATTGTTTCAAACGCTTTCGTTGTTACCACTGGGGACGCCTTCTTTTACTCGACCAGTTGACTGACGTACTGTATTAATTTTTGACATTACTCATTAGGTATTCCATAAATGGGCCGTAGCATTCTTATCCATTAATCTTATGCAGCGCATTATGCGGGTATGTACGTACGCCTTCTCGCTCAGTCATTTCCCATTGACGTCATTGGAGGCGGTCGCAAGTGCCTCGTCATAGAGCCCAAACAGGCTCTGTTGACAAACAGTACTGTTTGGTGGTGCATTCATGGGCGCGAGATTGGGCGCGAAATTGGGCGCCCATTTTCACGTTGGGTTCACATTGTATACACAGCGTCGGCATTATTTGGAAGTAGTTGTACTTTACCGGCTAATGTGATTCTTGAGTACATGCAGTCCGCCTAAAATTTGACAAAGTGTTTAAAGTTGATCGTTTTCGGCTTCCATGCTGGTCGCTATTCCGAATATTCGACAGGGCCGTACTGACGATGGCCGTAAAGCACAGGACCCGAGCCAGAAATACCGAAAATTCGGAGAATGGTGCGGCGTTTGGCAAGAACGCTGAAGTAACACTGGACAAAAACGGCTTGAAAAGGTAGGCACTGTAACTATACTAGTATAGTAATTAGTATACTCACTAGACACTACACTAGGCAGTACTTTATTCATGGGGTTTTCAAGAAACGATTGTGGGAAAAAAAATACAATCAAGATCTTGTGCATGCCACTTCATTTAATTTTAATGAATGGTGTTGATTTTATCATCCGCAGTCTTGCGCCCTCCAAAATATCATGACTTTGACTTGTTTGAGTTTGAAAATAATTTTTCTAAATCATGAAACTTTGGACAATTGAAGGGCGCAAGACTGCAGATGACAAAATCAACAAATAAATGTTGTCAGTATTAGTTATTTAGAACGTTTTCATTATGTTTATAATGTCTCAGATTGCTTACTAGTTATAATTTTCTCTTGACAAAAGCCACAACGACGTCCGAATTGTTACCAGCATCCTGGATTTTCCTACAGACAAAATGGCCTTATGATAACCCTCAATCCTGCACATTCATACAGTGTGTCAACTCTCATGTGCCCTCAATCCTGCAAAATCCTTCTCCAGAACTTTGAAACTAGTACTAGTAGCCTCACTAGCCTGTATCCTGCATTTTCCTACTGTGATATAAATCCCTAATGCCCTGAATCCTGCACAATCCTGCAATGTGTCAACTCTCATGTGCCCTGAATCCTGCAGAATCCTGCAAAAGGCTAATACTTGGTAATAGGATTCTGCTGGATTTGGGAAGGTTAGGGTTAACATATTAATTTAAAAAAATGAATAGGGTGATATACAAAAATGTTGCAAACTGCTTACTGACTAAAATTACCAAAATGTAAATCTAAAATTTAGTGGGCCTGACGTTTTGATCCTAGCAGGACCTTTCTCAAAGGCAGAGTCAGGTCCTGCTAGGATCGAAACGTCAGGCCCACTAAATTGTAAAAAATTAATAAATAAATGTGTCTGTACTCTGTAAGCTGTCTAAAAAGTGAGAGCGTGTTGAATAATGGAGCGCCTCACTCAAGCCGCGGATATCGTTGCCCTGTTGTTAAGATGCTGGACACATCTTGTGTTTTGTTGCTCATTATATAGAATAATTTGCGGTACATGTATAACGAGAGTAAGTTGACGCAAGGATTTTTGAAATAATAAATATGAGACTATGACAAGGAAAAAAAGAAAAAGAATAGTTTACGTTCACTATCAAACCTACATGTCAGGCATGCAACCTTTCCCTGGATCTGCGTTTTTTTTTAATTAGGCCATAAAAAAATAAATAAAAAACATTTATCTGGATATTTCTTCTCCCCTAACTATTATTTAAAACACATGCTGAGATCAGGTTAAAAACTTTGATGTTTCCTTTTTATTTTGTGTAAAAAAAAGGGTTAAAATCTGTCACTCAGCTCAAAGTCATAAGTTGTCACAAACTGCTCAGAATGCACCACAGAGCATCTAGAATCCAAAATTTTCTCGGGCCCTTTACCACACGCCATAAGGGCTTCGTGCTTCGCGCTCGCAGTTTCATTCAGACATTTTCCTCTTTTTTTTTTACAATTCAAGAGTTGCATGCCTGTACATGTTGCTTCAAGCAAGGAGCCAGGTTTGCGCATGAGGTCGCCGGCACAAACCTAAGCATGCGCACGCAAGTTGGTCTGCGAGTAGAAGTCCAAGTAGTAGTACCACAATACTAATAATGTTTAGTTTGAGCTTGTAGGTTTCTACCTCCATGTACGAAGTAACATAGTTTACATTTTTCACAGGTCGTCAGCCACAACCTGGGGCAGTGCTATCAAGACGACGTGTCTCTGCTGTCTCTCCGTTTACATGCTTGTCCCAGCATTGGCTCCACTGGCGCCCTTCATAGCCAAACAGTTCCTCTACCTCTGCCTAGGTGGGTTACCACTCCATGCCGGGATGACCCTGTTCACCGCTTCGCCCCGGAACCTCCAAATTCGGAGCTCGGGTGTCTTTGCTATGCGCCGGGCCCTCCAAGTCCGGATACCTCTGTTTTCCAAGTTTTGAACTCTTTTCAGTCCACCACAAAACAATATATAACAAAAGCCCCACACACGTTCAATTGTGCCAGGTTTGACTGGCTTGTACACATCTAGTGTACTCTAATTAATTTATTTCACAGGTAATTTACAGTCCCCGATTGTTTAAATCCAGTTTTGAAAATGGCACAGTATTCAAAATCCCCTGTGCGGCCTGGTGGAAGTTGGCTGGTGAAAAACGACTATGCCACAATCGCACTGGACTTAACATAGATGACGGTTGAATTCAAAATTAGTGAATCTTACCGTCATTTGAACTCTGATATTTTTGAGGCAGAAAATTTAACGGAAACCGTGTAAGTTTAAGTAACCGAGCTGGCAATATAACACCTTAGAGGTACATGGGGTGACATAATGATCTTGATGATAAAAATAATCAACAAACAAAATGCAGTGTTATTGTGCGCTAACTCCAAAGTGCTCAGAATCGCTGAATCTTCATAGCTCTAACGCAAATTAATCAAGAAATACATTAATTAACTCGTGAAGGTACCAACAAGGCAAGTGAGAGCAGATCCTATCACTACATGTATAAAAGATGGAATCAGTGTGATTTCAAGTTTCCTGGAGTGTGGAGAGTAATGCTGTGCATTTAATTGGGTGATTTCTTATTTGTTCCCCCACATTTGGGTCCCGTGTGATAGATCAATCTTTTTATTTCTCTCCCTACAGTGAAGAACCCTTTGTCACCAGACTTGAAGTATCCGGACAGACAGAATGTCTCGGGCGCCAGAAGTGTTCAGATTGGCACTTTCCCTCCAGATGACTCCATACAGCTAGGCTTATGGTGAGTACCAGTAAAAGTGATTCACACACAAAAACACCCTGCACCAGCGTTCTACGCAAGACCGCAGGTCATTTTAGTCAATGAGCAGATTTTTGCAACAGTTTTTTGTATCTACATGTCTTCAGTTGATGCTGTTGAAACCTTGTAGGCAAGTGTTCAACTATTCAGTTCATGTACCGGCAATGAACATGGTCCTTGGTACCTTACTCCATGCCAGTTCAGTATTCTCAAAGTGTCCTCACATGCCTCAGCATTGATGAAGGCTTATACCTTCAGACAGCGTGTCAGGCTTTAAGGTTGTTCCCCGCACCTGATACACGTTACCCAGAGGATGGTGACCCTAAGCCTAAGGTCCAGATGAAACAAGGAAGAACCACAATCCTAGAATGTCGAGTGGCATTCACATTGGGGTCTCCAATTTTTAAAGCACGGGAAACATAACATTGCATATAACATCTGTGCTGTATCCGGACTAGAATAAGGATATACACTCCATTAGTATTAGGCCTATGTAATCCATTTGATATCACATAATCAATAGGATTAAGTTCTTCATAGAAAATGCCATTGAATTATTTTTAGAATGAGGATTCTATTTAAGGCGATGATATCTTTGTAAGTGTTTGCCTTACCACTTAAAACGACTTACATGAAGGCTACGCCTCCTCAATCTTTTATAATTCCTGCTTGCACAATTGCTCAGCTCTACTGATTTAACTGATAAAGAAACGCATCTTCTTGGAAGATGGCCTGATTTTTTTGTTGATCCAGTAGGGTCTCTCTCTCTCTCTCAAAGTCTGGAGCAAGTAGGGCTATCTTTCATGGTTTCCCCTTGGAATTTTTGTGAGTCTGAGGTTGCAACCGATAATTTGCTCAATAAATGTATAAATTTGATATACTGTACGGATGTACTAGCTTGCTGTTCCAGAAGTCAACATTTTAAGAAATTTGGAGAAAACCCTGTAGGCCTATGCATCTCTGTGTACATGCTGGAGTGCTTTTGCTTGGTGCTCATCTTTCTAGCCTGACTTTGACCCCCCCTGAGGTGTGCAGAAAAAAAACTGCTATCTGCTGTGATTATCATTTTATCTATTTGGACTTTCCGTAACAGGATTACCTTCTTCAAATTTAGAATCATTGCCTTATATTTAGAACATGGATGTTTGCAAATGATAAGGTTTTCTAGGAATATTTGGTCAGGTTAGCTCCAAATAGATCATGCGGAACAAGTTGTGAGACACTTGGAAGTACCCACACCCGATAAGACATGTAGTGTGAGGGGGACCAGTAGATGAATCATAGATGGAGATCTGGATCCATGCAAAATGATTTGTATGCAAATCAGCTCAGCAAAACTGTCAGTTACATCCAGTGGAATTTCAGCTAGGTACAGCCATTGCATTCCACTGCCAAAGTTTAATCTGTTAAAGTTCACTGATATATTGGTTATAAACTGTCTTAGTAAATAAAACCATGCATTACAGTTATATTAAAGTGGTGTGTGCTAATTTACGCAAGAAGATGAGAAATTCAGACCGGCAATTTGTCCTAAACTGGCTGGTTGATACATAATGTAGATTTTACTTCCTCACAAAGTGAACCCAAACCATGTTCAACTCCTGCCTACATATGTACATGTAGCTCAGATCAGTTTAGCCACAGCTGCAAATCTGCTCCTCAGAATTTCTCCTTTGAGTTCTGGGATGGTTTTCACAAAGCCTTATGATGCATCACAACTTACAATGTATGACTTCATCGTGATTCGTGAGTTGTTATACATATGTAGGTTGTATGGTTTCTCTACATCGCTCATCGTCTTGCGATTGATCATAAGTTACGATGAGTTTGCTGAATTCAACCTCAGGGCATATGGCATATTATTCAGATGATCGTTTTATTTATTTTGGTTTCAATTTATTTACACTTTTGGGGTCCAAGGTATCTGGTGTCTGTCCACTCATAGTTGATCCATGTTTTTTTTTTTTTTTTTTCCATCTTCAGGCAAATCCTACCTCGTTCCCTGCAGATTGAAAATGCCCAAGAACATGCTGAGATGTTTGACTCTGTACTTGGTGATGGCAAGCCAGTGATAATCTATCTCCATGGCAATGCAGGATCAAGGTAAAGAAACTAAAAAAAGAAGCCCTCCCCCCCCCCCAAATATACCCTGCAGCGGTTGTAAAATCCACGAGACTGTGGACGGAGTTGAGTGATTCCACGAAAGCAGCTCCTTTTGCCTTGTCCTATGCATGACTTCCGACACATTAAGACTATCACCTTTAGGCGTCAGTCAGACCAATGAAGATATACATGTACGTGTAAATGTTCAGATTTTCCGGTTGATGTCTGATTTTTGATGAAAAATTGCTGGTTTGAGTTGTGTGCTGAAACAACGTTTTGCCATAGACTTGGTTATTAATGCGATTGCGTACTATTTAGTGAACATGTGCTAACGTTTAGGGCAGAGGTCTAGTTGAAAGAAAACAAATTAAAGTCTTAAATCCTTCAGTGATCAGACCCACTGTGGGGCCTGCCCATCATATCAGAAAACCCAATGGCAGAGGTGACACCTGGAACATCCCCAGGGGAGTGGTTCGTGCCCGGGAATCGGTTGGCTCATTTGAAGTGAGAGAAAAAAAACCTTTTCTGGTTTCTCAAGGTCCATCGTTGGGAGTTGGTTGCCTTCAGCTTTGCTGTTTGTCCAGCCGTTTGTGTTTTTGTGTTTGTGTTTGCATAACTGCAGGGCAGCCGACCACCGGCTTCTGTTGTATAGACTCCTAGCTGAGATGGACTTCCATGTCGTGACTCTGGACTACAGAGGTAAATGCCAAATTGTGCCATTATTAACTGCTGACAAGTCAGTCATAAATTGGTTATAATATGTCTAACAACTCACTGGTCCCCCCTCCAAAAAAAAAATTAAAAATAAGGAAATCCAACAGTCCATTTAGTCAATTAGTCAGTCTGTTACTAACTTTTATTAAGTTGATACAAAAAAACTGTTGCAAACTGCTCACTGACTAAAATGTCCTGCATAAATTTCAAAAGTTAGAGGGCTTGACGTTTTGATCCTAGCAGGACCTTTCACAGATGAATTTGGGGGGGGGTCTTTATTCTTGTTCTGATTTTGGGCTTTCCTCTCTGGCCGCTCTCGACAGGTTTTGGGGATTCCAGCGGGTGGCCCAACGCCGAGGGGGTGGTGGACGATGCCCACTCTTGCTACCAGTGGGTGCGGGAGAGGAGCCATGATGCCCCCGTGTACGTCTGGGGTCACTCCATGGGCAGTGGGTGAGACTCCTGGATCCACTCCATTTTCCTCTCTGACCCTTCGCCCCATCATCGGCACTTAACCACTTCGCACAGTGACCTCCGAATTCAGAGCGTCAGTGGTGCTTCTATGTGCCAGGCCCTCCGAATCCAGACACCACTACTGTCCAAATTTTAAACAAACAACTGGCACAAAACACTACCAAGCGTGACAACGGGCCAAACATACTTCCTATTCTGCCTGCCTTGACATCCTTGCGCTCAAAATGAACTCACTGTTGATTTATTGCACCTGTGTTTATTGTTCCTGATTGTTTAGTGAGTTCTTAAAATGGCACATTTCAAAAACTGAAATCGCGTTTGAGCATCTGGAAAAGATAAAGAATATTGATCATAGATACGTGTATATGCCCCAGTTCCAAAATATGAGAATGTTTAAAGGTTTCTTTGGATTTTTAAAACACAGAGCCTTTTTTTTTTTTTTAGAGAAACAAAATTTCCTTTTATCCTGAGCTCTGTTTGATTTTTGATTTTGTTCTTAGAATTGGGAGTGCATTGGTACAACGACTATGCAAATCAGGTAGGCTTCTATGATATTGGTACCAGTTTGTTTCAGTTGGACACCATGTCAGTTGGACACCATTTGTACATGTTTGTGTTTGGGGTAAGATCATTAAAGGACGTGGGTATTCCATTTGCGAAGGTCCAAATTTTGCATCCATACTTTACCAAATTCAACGTATACATAAATTAACACCTGCGTAAGTTTTGGCTCAATCCGTCAACCTTGACATGAGAAAAACTGTGGAAACAAAATTAAATGCTAACTTTTTCAGACATAGAGGTCAGTAGTAGTACTTGTAAAAGAAACTCTTTGTTCCATTGGAAATTTGAAAAATTTGGCAGAAAGGCTGATTTTCAAGTGCTAAAATTTCTCGGAATATCTGATACCATGACAAACTTCCTGATGAGTAGTTTGAGTTCTGCATGTTATTTCTCAATTTTGCATTGTCCAGAAATTGGGCACTTATCAAATGGTGTACACTCCCATTAAGTTTCAAATTATTATTATTATCATTAATATTATTATAATTTCATGTGTGAACCCACATCACAAAATTATATTCTGAACTGGCCGTCAGTCAGGAAATTCACCAGATCAGGATGATCAAGTTCAGTAAGTTGGCTGGGCGGAGCTCTCACATTACAGGCCTTGATGGCATGACCGTGGCATGACCATGTCTCAATTTCACCTCACAAGGACAGAGATCTGTGTCGACGATACCCCCCCCCCCCAGGTCCCCACTCCTTCAATCACACTGCAAATCGATCTGGCCCAAATTTCATAGAGGCACTTAAGAGCATGAAGATCCGCAAAGCCTTCCCTGTTTAAACAAAATCACAAACCACATTGTGATTTGACGTCAGTCGGGTTTGGATAAAATTCCGCTTTTCTTTGCTTAGCATGATTCAAAGTGAAGTTTGTGCAGGATCCTATGAATGGTGACTTTTTGTGCTTGAGCGAATTTTGGCTCCATGAAATTGGCCCTTGCACCAGAGTGCAGTCTGCATACCTGTACCCACAGCTGTAGAAACTGGGAAGGTCGTACCTGAGGGGGTTTAGATGACCAGACTGCCAGATACGGTTTAATCTTCTCTGGAACCACGAAAGCCATAAAAGTATCTGTGGAGAGGATGACATTGAATTTTGGGGTGAATTGTTTTGGAGTAAAGATTTATCGCCAAGAGCTTCCCCCACAATAGATCTTGAGAAGTTTTTTTTTTAGTTTTTTTTTTTTTTTTTCAAGATCGCCCAAAACAAGGCTGAAAAGCCACTCAAGGTTAAGTGCTAGTGAAAGAAGAGGAAATAGAGTGACTCAGGAAGGCCGGAGATAGGAATTTATATTCCTTTTCCTGTTTCAGGGTCCTGTCCTCGGGGGCTGATCTTGGAAGCTCCTTACAACAGCATGCACGATGCCATGATGAACCATCCGTTTACAGTGGTGAGTCCCATGCCAGCTGCCCTCATCCCCCCAAAACAACAAGCCCAGAACCCCTAACCTCATAACCTCGTACCTGCGCTCTTCCATTGGTTGTTTGCATCTGTATGAAAGCTGGGTTGTGATCCCTGGAGATATATACGGCAGTGAATGGTCGCATTGCTTCTGACTGGCGCCCCTTCCCCGACAAAGATTGGTTGACTATTTGGGAGGCCACAAGCTAAGGGCTGGATACATGTAGCTCAGATGGGAAGAGTACCGGTGCGCAAAACCATAGGTCTCAAATCACGGTCCAGTCAAAGTTACTGTTGCCATTTTTCAATTTGTTTGAAAGTTCCCAGTCAGTTTTCATCAATTTTGTTTGATATTTCAGAATTGTTTAAAAGTGCCCAGTCAGTTTTTCATTGATTTGTTTGAATTTTTCAAAATCGCTTAAAAGTTCCTAGTCAGTGTTTCCTTTATTCTTTTGACTTTCCTTTTTTTTGTTTGACCAGCTGGCAATTTTAATCAGATATCCACTGAGTCTGTCTTTAATAATGGAGCAAGGGAAGAACCCCAGACACCTGGTCCAGTGTGGTCAAAAGTAGGCCGACGCTGAAACAACCACGGTCTCACGGGAATTTCCAACACCTCTTCAGCACTGACTTTTCCTTCCCCTTTTTGCCGCAGCCCTGGTGGATTGTACCTGGTTACCTGTCACTCATCAGCATGGCCTATGAACAGGAGGAGACCATGTTCAACACGCAGGAGAAGTAGGCACCTCTGTAGTCTCTCCAGATAGATCCACACGGTCTCAGTTGTTGGCATTCATGATCATACTATCATACTATCTTCTCGAGTCCTTTCTCTCAATTGAACTCGACCTAACAGATACTGGACGCAGGCGACCCCATTAGGTGTCAGTGTAGTGAGGTCAGCTTGGGTATACAGGGATTGGGCAGAAG
Organism: Luidia sarsii; assembly: GCA_949987565.1. Lineage (NCBI taxonomy): Eukaryota > Metazoa > Echinodermata > Asteroidea > Paxillosida > Luidiidae > Luidia > Luidia sarsii. Next base: position 9,687,877 of record OX465101.1, on the reverse strand, counting down.
ACTCATGGTCTCCTCCTCTCCACATTCACATACTGGTTGACCTTCAGTGTTGAAACCCCATTTAGCCGTTAGGGCTTTGCACCGGCCGACTCCAGCATGCAGACGATTGAGACATAGACATGTCCCCATGCGTCCATATAAGAGACTGAAGCACTGTTTAGAGATGCAGAGCTCTTTTGTGTCTGTCTGGGCTGCTCAGAGTTTTGCAATTGTTTGACTTTGTTCAACTGAGCAGCATCTGGGTTTTTTTTTCTTTATATTAATCATATAGAACCAGCTGTATGAATTTGGTCGCAGTTTGGTCCACGTTTAATTACCAGTATTTGATTATTCTGCACCTGAAATGATCACAAACAAAGCCTCTATTTGGTATAGGGCAAGATGGTTTGGGTGGAGCCAGTTGAATTTCTTGAGAACAAGACGCCGATGGAATCAGGCACAACCAACATTGAATGCAGTGTAGCAAAAGAGTTATAAGGAGTCGTGGGGTCCCCTAATCTGTCACTTTGTTGTCCCTCTGCAGCTTGAATGATGTGACGTGTCCAGTGCTCATCGTCCATGCCGAGGATGATTTTGTTGTTCCCTACAAACTCGGGAAGCGAGTGAGTGCTCTTTGAACCAAATCTGTGACCCCTTTTTCTTTGTTGATCTTGTAGGACCGGGAAGCACTAATGCCACTTTTAAGGCAGAAGTCTTTCTCTGTCCCACTGGGTTAGCCTGAGACATTTCCTAGGTGTAATAGATGCACCAATCAGCCAGCAGAGGGTGCTAGAGTCACTCGATTGTCAATTTGTCAGTATTCCTTGCCAGGAAGGTTGCCCTGCCCATCAGAGAGACGGAGAGAGAGAGGGTGAGAGAGAGGGAGAGAGGGGGAAGAGAGAGATGGCATAGGCCATGGTAAACAATTCCATGTAACAGTTAACTTGCCATGCAATTGTGTTATCGAGTCTTTACAAAAGAGCAGTTTGCGATGAAATCTGTCAAATGAACTACTGGAAGCCCAATAAACTAGCTGTTTTTGTTGTTGTCTGAAACGGCGGCAGAAATGGCAGCGCCCCCCCCCCCCCATAATAATCAGTACTTTGCTCAGTTGACTAACAGGGAAAAAGGGTCTCATTGGGCAGTTCACTTGACTCAGTCCTAAGATCCCCACTTCCCAATGTCGATTCTTTGGGGCAAGTTGTTAAAAAAAATCCCAAGTCTGCCCCTTACTCTATTCAGTCACATAAATGCAACGAAGCGGAAAACGTATCTCATTCAGAGTTAGCCCGTCACCCCCCCCTCTTCAAACACGAAAACCAGTTGCTGTTGGTAACTGTTTCCTTGACAACTACTCCTCCCTCCCTCCCTCCAGCTCTATGACTTCAGCGTGGAGCATCGCGACAAGTCTCTGCCCCCGGTGACCTTCCAGTCCTTTGGCTCCATGGGCTACGGACATCGGCACATCGTTGATTCCCCAGACCTGCCCGGCGTCATAAGGTAAGGACAGGGACCCTCCCTCTCTGACCCCTGACCTACAAACTTGTTTGTTATTCCACACCTTGACTGGGAGCCTTTGAAGAATTTTGGGAAATGGCAAAGAAAACTTCGACTGGAGCGGGACTTGAACCCGAGACCTCTGGTTTTACGTGCCAGCGCTCTTACCACGTGAGCTAGCCACCCCTTAGATGACGGCCTTGCCAAATGGTCAACTTTGCCGGGATGGGGGCGCCAGTCGGAAGCATTCAACCACTAACTGCTGTATACCTCTAGGGATCACGCCCCCATTTTTATTCAAACTCAATCATTTGTAAATCATGATTTCAGGTTAAATTTCCTTTGCCATCAGAAATAAAGTCACAGGATTTTTTGTTTTTGGCTCGTAATTTTTGTAGGAACTTTGTGCATTGAGCTACAGTGTTACCCGCCTAGGATTGAGGAGGTCATTGTGCCATTGACGCTGTGCTCACCAGTAAGTTCATCTGTGGGATCTCTATCAACGTTTTCTATTCGACTTCATAGTGGAGTGCCAAATACGTCGGACATAGGACTTACAATGTACGTGTGGTTTATGTTGACGCACTGTTTAGAGTTTTCACCAGAGCCACTTTGATCAAAACTGCAGAGGGCCTGGGGCCAGTTTCATTCAGCCGCTTAAGCGTGAAAACCTGCTGAGCATGGAAAATTCTTCGCTGATTTATAACAGGATTGCTATTTATATTTCATGTGGTACCGGTACTTATTACGTTCAGCTTGCATTCAAATTTTTGGTGAAAAAAAAAAAAATGACTGGGAACTTTTGAAAATATTGAAAAATTGTCAAAGAAAACTGTGACTGAACTGGGATTTAAACCCAAGACATCTGGTTTTGCATACAAGTGCTCTTACCATCTGAGCCCTTAGATGGTGACCTCCCTGAATAGTCAATTAGTTTTTGCCGGTGTGGGGGTGCCATCAGAAGCATTCAACATCTAACTGCCGTATATTTCCAGGGATCACACCCCCGCTTTCATTCATTAATTGTTGTGAACCTGGCTACGTTACTTCAGGGATCACACAAAGTGGATGCAGCTATTTCAATTAAAGTCAAACAATCAAAGAAAAACCTGACTGGGAACTTTTGAGCAAATTGCCAATTTGTTCAAATATTTGGTGCTTTATTAGTACATGTATACAAGTGGAACTTGGCTTTTCATGCTGAAGCAAGTTTAATTTAGTTTTGGCGCTTAAGTAGCTCAATTAATTTGACCCCCTGACCTTTCGATCGTAGCAGGCCCTCGCAAAGGAATTCTGCAATGGTCCTGCTAGGATGGAAACGTCAGGCCCGTCGAGATTTGCGTTTTGGGCCGTTTAGGGTCTGAAGCAGTTTGCAACATTGCTGTCCCTCATGTTGAGGTACTTTTTGGATAACAGGGTTACACCAGAGCTCTCTACAGCCCTGGCCAATTGGCAATTCATCAGCATTTCCACGAAGTGGCGAATTCACCCTTGCAACGTGAAAGAGGCATTTTGAAAATTGCCACTTTGAAAGTACATGTAGAAACATTTTTGGACACACATTTTTTCTCATCTGTTAATAGGCTATGTAAAAGTGTACTTGTGAGTTGTGATACAGCGATCTAATAGGTAAACAACATCAATGCATACTGATTTGAACTTTGGTTCTATGTAATTTTTATATTCAAAACAGATTTGCGGCTTCGTGAAAATGCAGATGAATTGTACATAGTCATGATTAAATCTGTAGCCCATTTGTGCGGGGCTCTGCAAAAATGAGTCACATTTGGGGTTAAAATCATGATCACAGATTGATACCACAAAGCCTCCTGTTATTTCAAGTTTTAGATTTAAAAATATGCACATTTTCAATCAGCAAATATGAAAATATGGACACTATCAGAGCAGTATAAACCACAAACAGAAAATAGATTTTCTCCCTGTGGGTGGGCAAGAGCTGTGTGAGAAGCGACCCATTTTTGCAGAGCATGTCACATTTAACAGAGGCTGCAGTTTCATTAATACGACGGAGGGATAATGAGAAAACAAAATGCGAAATGCATAATTTCTCTCAGGAAGATGTCTGTCAATAAAAAAAAATCCGAATTTTTTTAATGCACAAGAAATGCAAATACTATTTATGTAAAAGATATGTTTTAAAACATCTAGTTGGTGGTGTGGTGTTTTATGTAATCAGGCAAATGTTTTTCAAGATATTTCCGAGAATTTTAAAATTATATTTTTATCCAAACTGAAAGATAATCTGTTAAAAAAAATAATGTTTTTCAATTTTCCTGTTTTTGCTTTTGCTAATGCATGTTCAACGAATTGCATGAATTATATAAAAAAAATCTCCACGACTGATGGTTAGAGTATATTAGAACTCGCAAGTGGTCTGTATTGGTCTAAGGAAAGGGTCTAAGGGGACATCTTTGATAGGTAAACATTTGTCGCAAATTGAAGTGATTTTTATGTTAGGGACATACGGTCCACATTTCTACCCAGGAAAGTGAATGTAGTTGAAATGGGAGCATTTTTAAAACATTGTTTCTCACTCGGTTGTGTTAGTGCACGAGAACAAAGCCATGTCTCCACAAGGATGCAGATTTGAGTAGGTGTGTGTGGCTGTGTGTGTGTGTGTTTGCTCAAACAGCAGCTGATGTCAAAAGTTCTTTGCGGTTCTTCCATCTCAAAGTCAATGCAGTGTTGTTGTTTTTTGTCTATCCCTCTTTATTTCTTTCTTTTTTCTGAGCAGAGCAATGCAAGTAACTCAATATACTCAAAGCAGCTGATGTTGCTGCTTCAGTATATGAACATGTAATTTTGTTTCAAATAAGATAGAGGTGTGCGAGGTGCACCTGGTCACGGTTTCCAGTTTTGCTAGCCAGCTGTAAATTATGCGAAGAACAACTTACTTATTTCATTCATGGTGCATCTGGTACGGGTTTAGTTTGGTTTATTTGGGTTATTCGCATGGGTCGGACAGTCCACTTTTCATTTGCCATGACCACCACACGTTTTTTTAAATAATAATGTGCCATTTTGAAAACTCACAACTTAGAAGGTCCCGAGGTTTCGATCCTAGCTGGAGCTTTCGCGAAGGCAGAGAAAGGTCCTGCTAGGATCGAAACGTGAGGCCCTCCTAATGTTTGACATTTGCATTTTGCTCCATTTTTGTATTTTATTTTTAAAACTCGCTGCAACCAGGAACAATAAATACATGCGATATAAATCAATGAGAGTACACTGTACAAGTGAGTCAAACCTGGCATATTCGGACATCTGTGTAGCTTTTGTCAGGCTACATAAGAAATAGAGTTTTGTTGTAGAACCTTTCTCCTGAATTGATTTGAATTGAATTGAAAAGATATTTGTGAGACTTTTCTCACCCCCAAAACTTTCAGAAAGTGCCAGATTTGCCTCGCTTATACACTTGGTTTACTCGTAGTGATCAGTTTCACAGGAATTGATAGTTCCCAATTGTTTCGTGAGTTGTTTAGTCAGTGTGGCGGTCAGTGGTGCTGAAAACTTGCCCGGTGCCAAGTGGTTAATAATAGTTTAATAAAGATGAGGTACCATTTGCCAAAATACATGTTTAGACATTATAGACGCTGGTTATTGGCATGGGGTACCCTAGTATCCCAAATGCACACTATGGAACTGGTTCACTAAAAAGCACATAATAGCAGATATTTTCAATTGTGAAAATCCAAGCAATAAACAAAGTGATTCAGATATAATGATATGCACAAAGTTTGACGTGTTGAAATATAATCATATAAAAATAATAAGGATAATAAATCTCTGATGAGGCCCTGTTGACTGAGTTGTTGATTTGAAGTCTTTTCATCACGTCAAATAAAAAAAGGAAAAACTGATGGGGAACTTTTGAAAAATTCTGTCAAACATTGACTGGATCGGGACGCGTGAGCTCCATCGCGTGGTCACATCGCATCAAAAGTTATCACATTCAATGTTGCTTTGTCACTGATTGTGGCTTTCCCACTTCACTTCCGGAGCACCGAAAGCGGACGACAGAGGACTCCGTTGCTTACTAAAAAGTAAAATGGCCGCCAAGCGACTTCACCTTTAGGCCATCTTGCGGGTCTTTGGTCATACATGTAGCTAAGGTTTGATTTATTAACTACTCCAGACCATGCAACCCATGTCACTATACAAATCTGGGTGATTTAATCTTTTTAAAATTGGAAAATAAATGAGATTTGAAGGTTTGCATGGTGAGAATATCAGGATAAATAGGTTTGCGGAGACATCATATTAATTCTCTTTTGTGAGTAAGTGTGGTTCTGAAAAGAACCGGAGGAACTCGACGTTTCGAACAGTATACACTGCTCATCTTTCTCCTGAAGACGAGCAGAGTATACTGTTCGAAACGTCGAGTTCCTCCGGTTCCACACTCCGGAACCACACTTACTCACAAAAGAGAATTTATATGGTGTCTCCGCAAACCTATTTATCCTGGAAAATAAATGATAAAGGATGAAGTGATCCTTGAGGAGTGGCCTCATATGGACCTGCAGTATGGGGTTTAAATGTCAGTGACTTGGATTAATTAAAAAAAAAAAATAATGGGATTTAGGCTAGTCTGACTTGTAGGTTTGAATGGTGGAATCACAGTATAGACAGCATGTGGTGACACTGGCCGTTTACGAAATGAAGGGTTAGGCTGGGGCTTAGGCCTCGGTTATATTTCTCTTTAATACCCGTTATGTCACAGACCTCTAGAAACAAGCGTGTGACCTCAATGCCCTGTACTTATCAAGCCAACAAACCTTCAAATTCGGGGACCCACCACAACCTGGATTTTGGGGTTCTGTCCGAGGGAGACAAAGCCTGAGCCCGAGCCTGATCTGTGGATTCGTAAAGGGCCTATGCAAGACATCTCTTGTAAGAAGGGGCATGGTCTCGCGAGATAGTGGCTCCTGTGATTCAGAGTCATACCTCTTACAAAATGTGATCTATCCATGACAGTAAACAGCGGCCCAGCAATTCACACTCTCTGTTGGTATAGCTCCTCAACGCAGATGGATCTCATAGAATGGGTAGCGTGCCGTGGCACCTGAAAAGTCTGCCCTTGCCTTTGACCTGTACAACATGCCAAGAAACCAAGAGGTAGGAACATGTTTGAAGGGCTCCAGGTGAGAGTAAACAAAGCCAACACCTGAATCATTTTTTTTTTTGGTGACGTCACATGCGGAGTTGAAGTCAGGTCACAAACTGTCCAAGCAAAAGCCTGAGTCACATCTCTCAAGACTCGAGTCCAAGTCCTGAGTCATCCAGGCCTTCTCATTAGTACATTGTAGCTGCGTGTTTTATCCTGGTTTTATGAACTGCTGTTTATCTCCAGGGATCCTGCCCTCACCTTCACAGATTGTAAGGACTGTTAGCTATTCTGGCTCCCATCCCTCGGATCAGTGACCGGTCCACGGGGTAATGATGTCATGTCCGATCCCTTTTCATCGGTTTGCCATAATAAGGGGCAAACAGAAACCACGACCGTCTTATCCATTGAAGAAAAAAAAACATAAGAATGAAACATATGTGCAATACGTGAAAGATAATGACACAAAAATGCGGAAAGAAGCACAGCATAGTTTCAGAACCAAAACTGACGCGCCCTGGAATAGGGAAGTCACATTTCTTTATTGAGGTTTTCTACAGTATGTTCAAACAAGGAAACTCACTTTTGTAAAAGAAGTCACACATACATGTATGTACGTATGTCAGTTTGTAAAGATAGCTGTCTTACTGGTGAATAACAACTAAGTTGAGAAGGGTGCATGATCTTTGTTGTGGCTACGGAAGTTTATGCACTGTATGACTGTAACCAACTGGTAGTCTTGAAGTGCTATTATTAAGGTAAGCGGAAGGTTTGCAGTGACACCATGTAACACATCTCTTTCGAGAAGGAGTGTGGCTCTGAAAAGAGCCGGTGACTCAACGTTTTGGGTAGTATATACTCTGCTCTCTACCCGTTGTCTCCTGACTGTACCATCACTATCATGCTGACCTTTTTCCACTTCCGTAATTCCGCAGCCATTTCCAAAGGTAAAAACAATGAACCCACAAATGTTTTTATTCATACAGATTTGCCCAAAGCAAGGCTATATAAAGCCACTCAAGGTTAACGGCTGAGGGAAGGAGATAGGGAGGGACTCAGGAAGGCTGGAGATAGGAATTGACATTCCTCTTAAAAAGAGCCAGATCATAAGCAGGTGGGAAACATGAACCAGGAAGGGAATTCCAAAGAGAGGCAGAGTGTGGGAAGAAGCTGTTCTGATACCTCTTTGTTCTTCACCTTGGTACTGGTAGAGACATATTGTATGGGTGAGAGGAGGCAAACAGCCTGGTTACTCGCTGAAATGTCCTAACTGTGGGGACCAAGTCGGCCAGACTAGAGGAACACCTTCCATGGAAGTATTAGTAGAGCAGACTCAGGGTGGCCACTTCCTACGACCCAAGCTACTTGCCAACTTGGTTGCCAGAAACCCGTCTCTGCACCCAATCCAGGACAAGGGCAAGTGACAGGCAGATGCACCAGCCCAAATGTGAGAGCAGTACTCCATGAAGGGCCACATAGTTGTCTTGGGAGAATGGGGGATGCTGAAGCTGTGTACACTCAGGGAATAAGGTGTGCCAATGGGCTAGCTCAAGCTCCTTCTAGCCCTGTCCTCAACTGACATGCCGCAGGTCTGTCGATCTGCAGTCCTGGTATCGGTTCATTCTGGCAGCTTTGCCATCGGGCATACGTCAACCTGATTGCTGTTGTGGACGGCTCTCTGAAGGTTTGCCTGCGGGGAGACCTCGGTCGGACCTCCCGTCTCAAGACTTCCTTCTTGGCCGAGTCCCACTAGCCTGGCACTTTCCTCCCAAAGCCGTGCAGCCACCTCATCGTCAGATCCCTTCGGATCACAGGCTACTTCTGCACAATCACTATCATAAATAAATTGAAGAAAAGAAAATGGCAAAAGAAAGAAAAAGACAAAGACAAAAGAAAACTTGGACCAGGACTTGAACCCGAGACCTCTGGTTCTAGGTACATGTACAGTACCAGCGCTCTTACCATCTGAGCTACCCAGCCCTTAGATGGTGACCTTCCCTAATACTAGCCAACTTGTCAGAGTCATTTAAGTGAGAGGACTGTTACAAGTCTACATACAGTCCACACTCCACAGGCAGTCTCTGGCTCAGTGGTCATCAATCAAAGAAAGTTGAAAGGTGGTCTTGGTCAACAAGGGAAACTAGAATGCTGTTTTGTAACATGACAACTACGGCGTGAGCGAGTGAGTGACAGTATTAACACCTGACCAGTACCAGCAATCCGGTTTCCAGAGGCACTCCACCATTGAATGCTGTATATCTATCATGCTGTAGTATGTCAAAGGTATCCAATCATTCCGTGTCAACCCCTCTAATGGCCCCAAAACAACATGAAAGCAAAGAGGTTAAACTGTGCAGCGGCCCACCTCGCATGGATCTGTCTTACTTTGTACTGATTTGTTTGAGGCTTGAAAAGAGTCTTTGATTAAAACTTGGACAATAGTGGTGCCTGGATTCGAAGAGCCCGTCACATAGTAATACCCTACCGGACCTCTAATGGGATGTCCCCGTCCAGCGCGAAGTGGTTAAGGCAGTGTGCAATAGTTTGTTTATTACTGATTGAAATTCATTAAACAAGCCAATTAGTTTTCTGCTATCATTCGAAACACTAGTCAGTTTCCTTTGTTGTATTATATATTTGTTTCATAGTGCTACCTTTGTGAAAGGTTCTGCTAGGTTTAAAAACATCAGGCCCTCGACTTTTTTGAGATTTGCATTTTGGCCATTGGAGTCATTGGAGTCAGTACACAGTTTGAAACGCTTTATGCAGATGATAGGATAATTAGGTTTGCGGAGACATCATGTAAATTCTCTTTTGTGAGTAAGTGTGGTTCTGAAAAGAACCGGAGGAACTCGACGTTTCGAACAGTGTACTCTGCTCGTCTTCAGGAGACTTCAGATGACTTTAATTAATACAGTGATTCAAACTCAACGACAGAAAGCCCCCCCCCCCCACCCGATACCGCCTCATGGCACAGGCATCCTACCTGAAGTATTTGCCGGAGACTCCCTCCAGTTCGCTGGCCACCGCACAGTGGATGCTGGTCTGGGCGCCTTGCCGGGGCGTCTTGACAAAGAGCCAGAAGATGGGGCCCAGGACGAAGGAGGAAAAGCCAGACTGGTGCATGCCCGTGTGCCGGCCAATCCTCGTCTTGACAATCCCAGGATGTACCGCATTAGCGGCGACCCCAGTCCCTACGTGAAACAAATACAAGAAAAACCCAGTAAAAATATGATTTCCCTACATTGATATAGGCAGAGAAAGCAGAGAAAGGTCCTGCTAGGATCGAAACGTCAGGCCCACTAAATTTCCCTACATTGTTATTATCATTAAGCCAAATACCAAAAAAAAACCTGTTTAGCTTCCTGCCTTTTTGGAAAAAAGAGGCCCTTTTTTCCCCCCTATCCTTTGGACCAGACTACCAGCTCTGTTGAGTCTCCCGCCCAGACAAACCCCACTTATAGTCAAAATGCACAAAATTTGATGTGATTTCTTGACTAGAGTAACCTGTACACATTCAGGTCTGAATCCACTGCAAGGCCCAGACCAGCTTTCTGGCCAAGCAGGCCAGGCATCCGCGCCGGCAGTCACAGGTTCAAATCCTCGCCCGAGCCGCCGCCGCCGTCGGCTCGCTGACAAAGCAACGCACCTCTCAGCCTCTTGCTGAGTTTGTGGGTGAAGAGGACGTTGGCCAGCTTGCTGTCCGAGTAGGCATCGGCCGTCCGGTACCTGGCCTCGTCGCTGCTCAGGTTGTCAAAGTCTATGTCCCCAGTAGTGTGGGCAATGGAGGACACTGTCACGACACGACTGGGCGCCGACGATTTCAACTTGTCCAGGAGAAGGTTGGTGAGGTAAAAATGGCCTGGGGAGGGAGGGGGAGGGGGAGGGGGAGGGAGCGAGGCAGGGAGGGAGGGGGGCAGGGAGCGAGGCAGGGAGGGAGGGGGGCAGGGAGGGAGGCAGGGAGGGAGGCAGGGAGGGAGGCAGGCAGTCAGGGAGGCAGGCAGTCAGGGAGGCAGGCAGTCAGGGAAGCAGGCAGGCAGGCAGGCAGTCAGGGAGGCAGGCAGGCATGGGGGCAGGCAGGCAGGGGGGCAGGCAGGCAGGGAGGGAGGCAGTGGGCGGGCAGGCAGGCAGGCAGGCAGCAGGCAGGCAGGGAAGGAGGGAGAGAGGGAGAGAACAGACAGGTGAACAGCATTAGGAAACTTACTACTTACTGCCAGTTATGGTCCTCCACTGTTGCACATTTCCCAAGTCAATTCCCCCGATGCAAAGGGAAGATACTTCATCACTATTCAATGAGAATGGGTCTTGAATCTTTTAGAAATAGATGATTTTTCGCAGCTCAGTCTTCTGAAGATGGGCAGACTAAGCAAGTTACAGGCTCTTTCCAGCACCATATACTCCATCTCAAAAGGGATGATGTACGGGTACATGGTGTTTTGGTGTCCCTACAAAAAACATCTACTTCTTCGCAGCTCCTTGACTAACTTCAGCTCACCTAGATGGTTGACCCCAAACTGCATCTCAAAGCCGTCCTCTGTCTTCAAATAGGGGCAGCGCATGATGCCAGCATTGTTGATCAGAACATCCACACGGCTTTCCTCTACAGGGGACAGGGACCATCAATTCATTTAAAGTCTCACTAGTGTTGCCTTTGGGGGGAAAGGATACTGTGACTATGGGATGAATCACAAGCAGCGGAAAGAATGGAAGGATAAGAAGATTGTTGACCAGTGACCACTGACTCTCGTGATCTGGAGAAACAGTCATCTTTAGACAATTTACAATTTCAAATTTTTGTAGCACAATGCCATGAGCTATGTAGATATTGGGATTTAAAAAGAAATAATCTATATGAATGAATAATCTAGACCATCATACATGTGGTGGGAAGTGGGTTTGGAGGCCAAATGACCAGTTTTGCAGTCAGGTAATTGGTTGAAAGGCCTAGTCAGAGCTATATTACCTGATTTGATCTGCTGGACAAAATCCCGGATGGACTGGAGGGAGGCCAGGTCTAGTTTCCTGACTACCACATGCTGGCTCCCTGTCGCCTCCACAATCTCCCTCCGGGCCTTCTCAGCTTTCCTCTCATCCCTACAAGCGAGGATGACATGACCTCCTGCAAGGACGTTAAGGCAAGATTGAACGGACAGAGTATGTGGGAAGTTTACAAGGTCCCTGGCTCGAAATCCGCTGCAGGAATCAAGCAGAACCGGCCGGAATGTGGAAGTTTCACAATGCCGTTTGAAAATTTAGAACCCACCTCGAATGATTCTTGCCCCTTCCTGACGGTGTATTAGCTCCCCAATGCAGCTCAAATGTACTTGGAACGCAGGGGTTAGGAGTATTTCGAATGCAGTCCGAACATTCGGACTGCACTTTGATTATGCAGGAGTATGCAAAGCAGTTTCATTTCTACTTAGGCATTGGGGCTCACTCCGTCTCTGGTGTGACTAGGATTGAAGGTGAAGGCTCTGGATTTGTCTGTGAAGAATTCGTGAAAATGGAAATTTGACCGGACGAGGTCTTTGACCTGCGGCCTCCGGCTCCGTGTACCTCTTCGTGCTAGGTCTTTGGCTGTCTCCTTGCCAATCCCGCAGTTGGCTCCAGTCACGATGACCGTCTTGCCATCCAGACGGCTGTCACTTCTGCAGGATCTGCCTCCAAAATAGTCCCTGGATGCAGCGTGAGCAACGAATGACGGGCATGCACACATTACTCTAGAGACTCTTATCGAGTCTAGTTGCGGTTCCGCAACTACATGTATCTTGAGTCCTGCCTCTTGCCGTCTTGGCCTGGGTCCCTGGAACCTGCATGAACGCAAGTCCGAGTGACTTGGACTTGACAAGTCACGCTTTTTTTATCGAAATTTGAAATTTTGAGAGTCGGGCGACCATCAAAATTTCAAATTTCGGGAGGGGGGCAAGATTTTAGTTTAATAATATTATAGCTAAAATATCCTCACTGTAAAGGTCCACAGTAGACCACCAATTATCATGAAGACAATCAGTTGTAACTAATTATAATTATTGTAAACAATTATTAGTAAATATAGACAATAAATCAATAGCCATTGCCATTGATGTGACGTCCAAGGAGGCTGGAGGTGACTGCAGATTAGTCCCACTTACTGGGCCGCTAGGAGCTCCCCTTAAACGAGTTTTGAGATTGTCTGTCGCACTAGTGCAACAGACAATCACAAAACTCGTTTAAGGGGAGCTTCTAAGTTCTAGTCCTAGCGGCCCAGTAAGTGGGACCATGGAGGACTAACTGCCGATCATGTCTGGCGCGACCAACCCAAATCAATATTCCTCCATGATTAAACTAAAACCTTTCCGAGAACTGTCACTGTTTCCTTCCACCTACCGGAGCAAAACTGTGCCACCGACTACGGTTCCGAAGACAGAGAGTCGCACCGCCACCTTTGGATTGAATATCCGAGTTAAAATTCCCACCACTCTTTGGCCGGCCCCCATCATTATCAATGTGCACACCCTGCATACGGTAGGCGTGCAGCACACCAAATATTATTTATCCAAGATGGCTCATTATGATAAAGTGTGGACCCACAACCTTTTTTTTAATAAGGGGTCTTTGGAGGCTAATTAACTGGCATTTGTAGAATAAGTGACCCCTAAGGACCTGGGGGTTCACTCTTCAATTTGGTATGTAATTTGGACCATATCTGGCTTTAAATGTGGCCATATTTGGCTGTAGAAGTGGGGAGGGGTCTATCCCAAAATCCTTGCAGAAATTCGGCTTGGACGGCTACACATTTTGGAGGTGTTTTTTCTGGGGGTAATTTGCAAAAAATCTAATCGGCAAAGGGCAATAAAATTGAAAAGAATCTGCGAGATGAAGTTCCAAACTACAATTTCAAGTATAGCTACAAGAACTGAGAGACTTTTGGGCATGGGATAATTGGCTTTGAAAGTGAGTGTTTTTGTACAGTGTTCAATGGGAGCTCTATTTAGTGTTCAGCACCCCCAAGTTCAGTCTAGTGCGCCACCAATAGTCCTTGGACTTCCAATGCGGGTTTTAGGCAACGTAGAGGGCGCTATAAAGGAAGACCATAGAGCTCTATTAGAGCTCTATGAGGAAGACCGCAAACATTATTAATTAAAATGCAGTCCTATCCTGCACCGCCGATTGGTTTTGTTTTATATCTCACGTTAAATTATGTACATCGTCGTTTATCAGAAGGATACTGATGTGCCATGCAACTTGGTACTCAAGTGGCATCTCATTTTCAAACAGGAAATTCCTCCCCAAACTTAACATGACCAAGTGTTGGACAAAACGATTGTGTCACACACCTTTCACCTACTAATTAGTTTTAAGTGCACAATTAATTATTATTAATGGGAATTTTGCGTGGGGCCAATATAGTTGCAGCGGAGGCGATGGACTTTTAAAGTCCTGTCTATTCGTGTGTAATTTATTTTTTCCCGTAACTTTGAAATAATTGAGTATTATACTCCGTAACGGCCAAGAGCTGAGCTTGGCCCGAGGGCAAACTATAGTTTTATATTTGCTAAACTAGAGTACCCTTTGCGTCAATGCATTATGGGGCAGCTATATACCTGTGAATTTTGTAGGAGTCAATTTTCCCAGAACCTTTAGAGGTACCTCCATGTTTGTAGTAACAGTGCCTGTTACTAGGCGCATCCAACATCCAAGAGGGTAATCACTAACAGTAACACCTTGCATGCTTTCTGATAATCCTTCTTTTGTGCACTCCTCCACGCCTCTCTCTTTGATCTTTCCCCTTAGTCTCATTGATCCTTACCCCACTCCGGGCCCTTCCCTTTGATCTCACCCCACTAGCTTTCCTCTTCGTCCTTTGTTTGTCATTCATGTCATATTCACTTGCTACCCCTCATACTTCTTGTATGTATGTATCTGTTTTGTCCTTGTCACTCTGCCTTATAGAAAGGTCCTGCTAGGATCAAAATGTCAGGCCCACTAAATTTGGAGGTTTGAAATTTTAATTTCATAAATTTGAGTACATGCTAAAACCTAAAAGTTTGAGAAAAATGTAATTATAGGGCTTCCAATGATTTTGTAGTATTCAATTTGTCTTGTCTTATGTATTTTTCCAGGTTTGTTGAAGTAAACTTATACACATGGAGCAAGCAAGAGCAAGCTGTAAAATGGATAAGTGAACTTCTGTTTATTTATTTTTTTGTCCTTGAGAATTGTCATACTAGGATCAAAATTTCAGGCCCTTGTGATATTTTTTTTCTAGTTGTTGAAATTTTCTAGACATTGCTTTCTTGGTCTTTGGGAGAAAGTGCTGGGTTTTGACCTAGAGGGGAGTTGTGGTGGTCCTGTAGGGGAGGATTCTGTTGAAGGTGGCTCTCTCAGCTTAGTGGGAAGCGGCCTGGTGCACTGATGCATATAGGTTGGGGGACTGTGGCACTGTTGGAGAAGGTAGTGTTGGGATGCTCACTCAGGTATGTCACTGGTACGTGCTCTGTGGGAAGGCTAGGAGCCAGGATGGTGCCAATGGTACAGAGTGTACCCATGGGTTGGCTAATTGAGGGAGAATGAGGGTGGTGTGCAGGGTGGATGGTCCTTGGCTATATAGGTGACAGGAGTCACTGTATCTGGAAGACTTACTTTGCCAGGGAATCACCTGTGGAGGAGCTTAATGCCTTGGTGGGACTGTGGTGTGTTTGGTAGATCTCACTGGGCTTGCAGGTACACCCCCTGATTTCATGAACCCCTGGGATGCATCATAATGGTGTAATGTGGCATGTTTCTCCAGTTAGCTTTTTTAATGTGCATATAAACAGAGAGGCATATAACAGATAGAGGCACATATCACTATTTATGGTGATGCGTATTGCCATGGGCATCAATTCATTTCAAAATTTTGGGGAGGGGAACATTACTGAAGTATCGACTTGCTTGTGCGCTGCATGTATTGCATGACACACAGCAAGTGTCTTGATTCAGAGCAATCAATGGGTGGCATGACTTAAACCTTTTCACTTCTGGTAACAAACCCTTGTTTTGTCGACCAGGATTGCCATTGGGCCATTGTGTTTTTGGTTGGTGACATGGCTGATAAAATTGATGTGCCAAAAGTCAAGTATTTCCTGATGATTTACATTTTTGGCCAGATGAAAGTTGTTTGGTTGTATACAGCAAAACAAACGTGTTCACTCTGCTCTGCGACATTCCTAACGATAACATCCAAAACAGAAAACAGAAATATCAATGGATGGGTGCAAAAGCCTACTTTATGACTGGCAACCTACTTAGTTGGGTGAAAAAAAAACTTAAGACGTATAAAACACAAATAAAGAAGTATGAAAAGACAAAAAAAATATTAATAACAAAACACCTCCACCTTGACTGGCCACTTCTTGGTGGTATGGTGGTACAAAACAAGGTAGCTTCAAAGGCACTTTATGAGTAAGAAAAAGTATGTAAACTATAAAAAAGAGTGCTTTCCTGTGACACTTATGATCACCAAAAAGGGTTTTTCTTTGCGGGGAGGGGGGGGGGAGACAAATTAAATGATGTCCCCCCCCCCCCACACACTTTTGAAAGTTGGTGGCGGGACATGTCCTCATTTTCAGTAATTGCCCCTACCCTTTGGAACAAACTACCAGCGCATATTCAAAACATAAAGGCCCTATTCAAGATTGGGAAGATCCTTCTTATTACACAGTTTGTAGATGCTCATGCTAGAATCCTCGTGTTGAAATCTTATGCTCTGAGATGCTGTAAGAGTGTTTATCTCACGTGATAAAAACTTATTTTGGGGGGCGATTCGTTGAATGCTGCCCTCACAAACAAGCCAACAACTGTTTCAAAGTTGAAACAGTTGAAACTGTTTTCAAGTTGGTGCGAAAAACGTGAAATTTGTTTCACTGTTATTTTTTGGTATGTTGAATGGTTTTACATACAAACTGCAGTAATCATTTTGACCGTTGCCAACGTTGCATTTGGCCTTTAAATCACACACAAATTCAGTTTTGAGTCGGTTGAGGGAGGTGCACACCATCTTATATATGTTTGATCCAATTTTGTCAGTTTTTCATGTATAATTCAAAATATTGAAAAAAACAATCTGATTCATAATTCGGGTATTTATTCAAGTTCTGGTTGTAATTTTGTTAACAGACAATGGTGCGCTTAGAAACAGCTGTATTAATTATATAAGGACAACTTGCTGTATTTAAGGACAACTATTTATAGGACAACTTGCAAAGAGAAACATATTAAATCTTCCTTAATAATTATGATAATTTATTATTAGCCTTTTTAGGTCTTTCAAAACATCTCTGAGCAATCAGAGAAATCATTAGCCAAATTAATTATGAAACAGTGAACAAATGGCTAATATTTTAGTACCGGTATTCAAAATTTAAAAAAAAAGAATATCGTAGATATGGCGGGACAAAAGGAAAACGAACAATTCTAATCGTTCATAACAATTCTGATAATTTCTTACATATTAGCCTTTAGGTCTTTAGTAAATCTAATTTGTTCAAAATGAAAATTGGTCAGGTTTTCCTTTATTTGTTTGAAAAAAGTGCATCCACTTTGTGTGATCCCTGAGCCACTGTAGCTAGGGTTACAGCAATTGCTTGTTTGCATCTGAATGAAAACGGGGGTGTGATCCCTGGAGATATTATGACAGTAAATGGTTGAATGCTTCTGACTGACTCCCCAACCACAGCAAAGACTAGTTGACTATTTGGGAAGGCCATCACCTAAGGGCTGGGTATCTCAGATGGTGAGAGCGCAGGTACGCAGAACCAGAGGTCTTGGGTTCAAGTCCCAGACTAGTCCAAGTTTTCTTTACCATTTTTCAATTTTTTTTTTTAAAGTTGCTATTCACTTTAAAAAAAAATGTAACTTTGAGGACATTGAACGTAAAGAATCCTGTTTAGACAAGAGCCAACTAAAAACGTAAGATACTGCAACACAATATTGTATACTGCATAACTATGTCTCTGTTTTATTATAATATGCAATGAACATATTCCTAAGGAATTTGATCATGGAACGAATAACACAGAAACAAATAAAACATATTCAGGTAGATTTGCACAAATGAAGTAATATAACATTCTTTTTACTAATTATATAAACATGATACACAATCAGGCATAAATGTAGGGTTAGTTTTTAAATATTTGGCCAAACCCAGACAGATCACTCCAATTCATCTTTTAAAGGTTTTACAGATTAAAAATTTGAAATTTTCAAATCGGCAAGGTTATTTGCTGAGTTAAAAAATCACAATTTGTATTTTGAAAAATATCAATTTTACATAAATTTAATTATCACACTTTTACATTGAGGCTTGGGTTATTGCTGTACATATTAGCTATTTCAGTACTGATTCTTCTCCTAATCTATTAGGACCCTGAGGGCAGCAGACCAATCCCTCCTTCAAAAAGGAGTGCGCGTGACGTAACCCGTCACCCATCAAGCATGTCATGCGTTCCTGAAAAATTAGAATTCCACCGAATGTTCATCTCCGGTGAACATTATTAGGTAGCAGATCACTTGAATGTGTGCGTAGTACTGTGTACAAGTCCCCATTGGAATGAGAAACTTTCAGATCCTGATGACAGTAAACCTATCATTGCCTTTTTGAAGTTGTGTAGATCCCTAGATTTACATTTACTGTTCATGCTTAAAGGCCCAATACAACATTGGGAAGATCGGAAAACATCAATGTCCACAGATTTCCTTCTTGTTTACTTGTCTGAAAAAAGTTAGCATTTAATTTCCTTTCCACAGTTTTCATGACATGGTGGACGGTTTGAGCTGAAATCTGTTTTATTTTATGTATACGTTGAGTTTGACAAATGGTGTACCCGACCTTGAGGAATTAAAGGTCGTGTTGCTTTGAGAAAGGGAAGTCAAAAGCAGCACTAGTTGAAATTCCTGCGAAAATCCTCCCTTAAAAGTGCAATAAGAAATCTCTCTGGAACCAAGTAGGAGGTTTCCAGTGACACCATGTACAACATCTCTTAAGAGAAGGAGCATGGCTCTGAAAAGAGCCAGTAAGAGTTACCGGCTCTTTTTCAGAGCCATAGTCCTCTTAAGAGATGATGTACATGTACATTGTGTCACCGAAAACCTCCTACTTGGTATTTCCCCCATGCAAACCTTCAAATCTTATCTCTGGAACTGCTAGAAAATTCTCCGCTGTTGTGACCAAACTCCAGACCTTGCCGCTAGAGACTGAACCGCTCCTCCACCTTGTCCACGATCATCTCGGCGATGGACAGCGACGAGGTTGCCGCCGGCGACGGCGCGTTGCGGACGTGCAGCACCCGGCTGGCTATGGCGCCCTCGCCCCCGTCAAAGACGAAGTCATCCACCAGGTTTCCCTCCAGGTCCACTGCCTGGGCCCTGACCCCTGACGGGCCCCTAGGGCAGGGAAAGAAGTACGGAGACTAGACTCTTGTCCACCTCATAATGGAGCCTTAGGGCAGGGGCCAATGTCATTGGTAAGATCAAAAAACATAAATGTTCACAGATTCACATGAAACTTTTGTATACAGTTTGAAGATTGTTATAGTAGAAACCTCGCACTGAAATATTTCTGCTTAAAATGTTGTATTTTGGAAGAAAAGAGTAAAAGAAATCAACTGGCTATCCAGGGCTAGACAGTCCAGATAGTAAGAGCGCTGGTATGCAAAATCAGAGGTAAGACTGGTTAAGACTTACGTAACTGTTCACTCGTGGAGTGACATGCCACTTTCCCGTAAACTGAAACTGGAGGAAATCATGGCCTACATACCTGGTGACATCCTGCAATCTCAGCTCCGGTACGTATCTCTGCAGCTGTCTGACCTGAGCCGCCACGAAGACACCTTTGTAAAACTCACTCATGCCGTACCGTAGGTGCCGGAACACCAACTTACGAAGACCACTGTCAAGAAGGGTTTAACAAAGGATGAAAAAACTGGGCTAAGACAGATTGGTTTTGAAGGGTTGACTTGGAATGGTGCAGAGTTTTAATCTCTTGAGCCCACAATCCCCTGGCCACAGGCCACACAAACACAAGGGTTGCCAGGACAAGGCAGCCAGGCACATTGTGGTTAACAAACGAAGCCATTATGTTTGCTTCTTTCCAAGATACAAAATATGGTACTACCGGTAACTACATTTTATGTTCACCCTTGTGAAATTATAATTTGAAGAAAATTTATGAAATGGAACTTACCAGGAGGGACACATGTGGATTGCATGTTTCATGGCAGAAATGACATCAGTCATAAGCAAGAGAAAGCTATCATGTTTATGATTTTGAGTATGAGCTCATGATACGATTGAAATGAAGCACTACATGCAGTGCACACACCTGAAGCTGAGGGCATCTGCAGCGTCCCTCATACTGAAATCTGTCAGGCTGTAGCCCTCTCTCTTGAGAGACAGGACAGCGTTGGGTCCAAGCCAAACACTGCCGTCAATCCGAGGGGTGAAATGGACCCCCAGGAAAGGGAACTTGGGGTCTGGGACCTAAAATGGAAAGAAAAAACACACAAAGTGTTCTAGCATTTCTATGGCAACAGCTGAATGTGGAAAGGTTTTGGAAAAAGATTAACTCTGATTCTTGTTTACCAAAGCAGAGGTCTGACCCACATAAAAGATACCATTGTAAATCTTTTCTTTTTTTCAGTTTTGAAAAATGGCAAAGAAAACAGCAATTTAACAAATTTGTTTGACTTTTCTTTCAGATAAGAAAGCAACCAGGCAAAGAATTTAACTACATACCCAGTGAAGCCAATCATAGTACATCTCTTAATGGCAACTTGGAAAAGAAGAGGAACTAAAGATGTGGCATTGGAAGAAGAGTTATTGCCTTTTGGGAATAAGACTTACAGGGTAGATGTTCCCCCTCGCGAGATGGCTCTTCTCCGGCTTGAGCAGCAGGTAGTCCCCTCTGAACGGGACGATCTTTGGCACTGGGTTGCAGCCCGACAGTTCGGCTAAACGGTCAGCAAAGAGTCCAGCGCAGGTCAGTGCATATCGGCATCGGACAGAGGGCTGTACACAAAAGGACTCATGCTTTCACTTAAGTTATCCCATGTCATGTCTCTGTATTGGCAGGGTTAGGGTTAGGGTTGCCAGTACCTTTCCAGTGTCTTGTGCCAAGTTAGTTTTTACGTCAAAACAGAGGGTGACTCGTGGCTTGGACACAGATATAAAACCGGCTTGAGCCTCATTTTCCATAACTTCAACTCAAGTCAAAAAAACCAAAAGGACTTGGACTCAGATCCACTGACTCGGCTTTGGACTCGGACTTGACGTGTATGACTCAGGACTCGGACTCAGACTCCAAAGATGTGACTCGTACTTGGACTGGGACTCAATATTTTTGGACTCGTATACAAGTCCGCTTTATCACTACTTACCCCCTTTTTGCATTCGATTGTTACCGGATAATCGGTACCTAGTCAGAAAAATAGACACCGATTTAGTCAATAAGAATTACATGCATTCATAGTTTCAAACAAATCAGAGAAGTGGGGGAAACTGACTCAACTCAAATGTTCCTGTTTCCTCAGATATTTTTAAAAAGCAGTTGCAGAAAAGCTGTATCACATTAAATATTGCAAAGGGAAAAGAATCGCTTCCATACTTCCGTCAAACTCAACGTATACCGTGTATACCGAAAAAAACCAGGAAAACTAAATTAAATGCAAACTTGTTTCAGATATAGAGGGTGGTATTTGTAAAAGTAACTCCGTTCCAACGGCTTTACTCCAAAACGCCAGATCTTAACTGCGTACAAAATTCACCGAATGTCTGATACCATTCCAAACTTCCTGATGAGTAATGAAATAATCTTTCAAATTTTGGAATGTCCGGAAATTGGGCACACTGCAAGTAGTCTACCCTCCCTTTTAAGAGCAATTACTGTACTTGTTTTGGATTGTTTTCAGGTGTTTTTTCTTTCTGTCTTTTTTATCCAAAGGAGAACCAAGGTCGATCTGAACGAACCTTCTTCTGTCATGTGGAAGCCAGTGACTTCAAAATCGGTCGAGATGTGACCGCCTTGCCGTTGGAAGGTCTCCCCATACGACCTAGCGACCTCGGCCCAGTCAACGATACCCGTGTGAGGGGAGCTGATCGCCTTCAGTCCCTAGAGGGTGACATTGTAAAAAAAAAATTAAAAAAAAATGCCTTGATAGCTGCTCCGGTCAAACCATGAAATGAAAACTCCACAAAAAGAACAGATGGCAAGCTGCCACAAAGGGCGAGTTTGAGTGCGTGCATTTGGATGATCCACGGCCGATCACTGGCAACCAACTCGCCCGCACAGTGTGGCACAAGCTCTAATGATTCAGAGGTGTGTGTCCCTCTCAGACCTTCTGGGCATTGGTTTCATCAGACATGAAGGTTTGCCTTCCTAGACAAAAAGTGTGTTTTTGAAATTCCACTCGAACCCAAATCCTACCCGGCAGTGTGGCTCAAGCTCCCTGATTTCATCGGGCCCGATCATCTTCATGTCTCTGACATTATTCTTTTGGCCTCGCTCGTACAGCGCTTCCAGTCTTGGGATCTCCTGGGGCTCCACGGCGACTATCAACTGCGTTCGGACCAAAGGAAAGGGAAGCAAGCAAACTTACTCCAGGCTTGGCAAAGATTTTAGCTTCATACGCACAAAAAGCAATATCCGTCAGGAACACAAATCTTTGCACAACAACTTCCCTACTGATTCCTAGAACTACTTTGTAATACCTGTCATAAACTGCAGATTTTAGTTGGGAATGTGAGCGCAACAGATGGAGGGAATGTGGGTTGCATTGGACACAAAGTATTCTATATCCTGGGAATGTGTCCGCATACAGGCTAATTCCATTTTTACAGATCATTTTGACATACCGGTAAATCTTGAAATGTTTCTGACTCAGACTTGATCATGATAACAAAGGACTCAGACCTACTGAGTCAGACGTGGACTTTGACTAGACTTGCATGAATTGTGGCTGGATGAAAAAAAAACCACAAAGCAAAATAACAAGTGGTGTTTGTGACGTTTGTACACACTATAGAAATAGACTGCAATTGGCAGTAACATGACATGAAACTGATTTTACAGTCTCATAATGGGGCATTTACCGTTGATCAAATTATTTACTTGAATAGTTTACTTGAAATATGTATTCAATTTTGAAGGAAAAAAAATGAAAAGAAAATTGAAAAAATGCCAAAGAAAATGTTGACTGGACCGGGACTTGAACCAGTGACCCCTGGTTTTGTGTAACAGCGCTCTTACCATCTCAGCTATTCAGCCCTTAGATCGTGGCCTTCCCAAATAGTCAACTAATGTTTGCAGTGGTGGGGGTGCCAGTCAGGAGCATTCAACCATTGACTGACATGCTTTCATTCAAATGCTGTGAATCTGGCTACAGCAGCCCTGGGATCACACAAAGTTGACGCAGCTTTTTCATGAGATTTCAGCGTCCATCGGCTTGGTGATGTTGCCAGGCAATAATTATGCTTGCTCACCTTCCCGCACTTCTTGTACGGGATCTGGTGCTGGTCGCAGTACTTGTAGGTCATCGCCGCCCCTTGCACACAGAGCTTGGCTTTCAGCGAGCCGGGCAGATAGTAGATGCCGGCGTGGATGACGCCGCTGTTGTGCCCACTTTGGTGCACGGCTGCGGAGGAAGAGCCAGAGGAACATTTTGTGACTTTTTTTTTTCTTCAAATGAATGAGGGACGTCACTCATAAGACACCCACCTATTTGGCCCTGCCACCTCAAACACACGGTGGGACAAAACCCTGACACAATGAAATTCCCCAAATAAGAAGGGCCCTGACGTTTTGATGATAGCAGGGCCTTCGAGAAAAGGTCGTATTCAAACATCAGGCACTCCTAATTTTTGATACAGGTTTTTCATTTTGGTCATTTAGGTCAGTCAGCAGTTTGTAACTTTTTTTGCACTTGGAAATGAAAAGTTTGAGTAATGCATTGTGCCATTTCAAGATAACAAATAACATAGTCTGGCGGACCCACTGACGGGCACTGGAGATTTGGTCACACACGCTACCGTAACATTTACCCACTCCAAGTTAAGTTAAGATTCTCCATGCCCCGGCGCTTTCATCAGGGATACAAAATCTGATGATACTTGGTATCCAGTAGTCTCCTGACGATGGGCAGAGTACACACTATCCGAAACGTTGAGCTATCAGGCTCTTTTCAGAGCCACACTCCGTCTCGGAAGAGAAGTGTTACATGGTGTCTCCGCAAACCTTCCGCTTAGTATTCCCACAATGCAAACCTTCAAGTCTTATTCAAGTTGTACTTTTACTTACACAGTTGGTTTTCCTTCTCAACAAGGAGACATTTGAGGTTGGGATGCCTTTCTTTCAGCTCCTTCGCAGCCGCCAACCCAACGATACCCCCACCGACAATGCACACATCGTAGGCTTCGTTTCTGCAGGGAGAGAAGACGCAAACTCGCAAAGTGAGTTTGGCATTTTGTACTATGCAACAATCACAGCCCCCTTCCCCTTTCTAAGGGCTCAGGCCCCTGCTTTGTCTTCATTCCTTTCTCCAGTTCGTAAGTTCAAGTTTTAAAAAGAAGGCAGTGGCTGTTGTTACGGCAGTCGTCCGTGTAGTTCCCTGACTTGATTGTATTTCGTCAGCATTGCAGACTGGTTGAACCAGTCTATTAGCTGATAGTCTGGTTCCAAGAGCTAAACAATTAACATCCTGACAAATACTGTTAAGTCAAGGAACCACACGGACGACTGCCGTAACAACAGCCACTGCATAAAAAGAAAACTCTGGACTAGACTAGGACTAGGAGCAGGACTTGAAGCCCAGACCTCTGGTTTTGCGTACCAGTGCTCTTACCACCTGAGCTATCCAGCTGTTAGATGGTGGCCTTCCCAAATTACACTACATGTGCAGCACTTCCTGTCAGTCTGAGTGTGAGCGGTGCATTGTGGGATTAACAAAAAAACAGTGGTGAAATTCAGCAGTGTTCAGCGTTCCCACATGCACCGCGTGACAAATAAACGCAACTATTTAGAAAAGTCTCACTAATGGTGAACTCCAAATTACGATTCAAATCCCACTAATAATCGTGTTTATTGTGACAAAACACACACAAGTGAAGTTTGATTCAAATCCCAATCCAAATAACCACTTGCAGTGGAAACGACCCAATTGTAAATAATGTTGTTTCCGTTGACCAAACCCCAAATCCAAGGACGTCAAGCAATTTCCTGCAGTTGTCGTTATTGCACCTGACTGACCTCGGCACGCTGTACTACAGCGCAGCTGGTGTTTAAACACGCCTCACTTAACACAAGTGTGCACGATCTCCTTCATGAATTTAACATTAGTTGTTATCGGTTTCCCTAGTACTATAGTAGTAGTAGTACTAGTACTTAGTAGTACTAGTACTGTAGTAGTAGTACTAGTACTAGTACTACTAGTACTACTACTATTACTAGTACTAGTAGTAGTACTACTATTTAGTACTACTAGTACTACTACTTAGTAGTCTATATAGTATTAGTAGTACTACTACACTTGTCTACAGTACTAGTACTACTTACTTTAAGTACTAGTACTAGTAGTAGTACTGAAGTACTAGTACTAGTAGTACTACTACTAGTACTAGTACTATTTGTACTAGTACTAGTAGTACTACTACTAGTACTAGTACTATTTGTACTAGTAGTATAGTAAGTAGTAGTAGTACTACTACCAGTACTAGTACTTTTGTAGTAGTAGTACTAGTACTGAGTAGTAGTAGTGAGTAGTACTAGTACTTATTAGTAGTGCTACTTACACTACACCTACTGACCTAGTAGTAGTAGTAGTAGTACTGACTACTGTAGTACTAGTACTAGTAGTACTTAGTAGGCTAGTACTAGTAGTAGTACTACTACTAGTACTAGTCTACTACCACTTTGTACCAGCAGTAGTGAATCATGTACACACCTAGTGTCAGTATTGATGGTCGTAGTGCAGAGGGATCTTAAACACTGGCTCTTGACGTCCGACTGCAAGATGTGTCGCACGGCAAGTTGCCGTGCACATGACCGTGACCATGACATCGAACACACTGTTTTCAGCTGAACTGCCGTCATATTTTGACATCGGTTACAACTGCGAGAGAACATGTACGCCCTCCCTGTTTGGGACCGGCCGGCAGTTCCTTCGTGTGAGGGCGTCTGTGTGGCAACCGCCCGTAAAACCTCCATGTGCATGTGATGCATACACACACATGTATCCTACATGTACTGTACATGTACATGTACATGTACATGTACATACATGTAGCCGTTATGTGCACACTACACCTGCGGTCCATTTACTGTTGAACGTACACCCCATTCAACGCGCCTCCGCTCCCAACCCAAACAGCTGGTTTGGAATCGTCGATATGCATGTACTTGAGGGAAGACTTCGATAATTATGAGTAAATATGTGATTTGAATTTCAAACATAACCCACACAAACCTCAAATGAAATTCAATCTTACATAATTCCTATCTTTAATGTGTTAAACTTTTAGGTATAAATTAAAACACATTGTTATTTTAGGAGATTGAAGGACGTTTTTCATGCGTATACCCTCGGCATGAATCGACCAATCTTTCCGTGCACGCATGCTCAGATCAATGAAGAGAAAGTTAGTCATTGTCTAGCTTCCAGAATCTTTCGAATTTTCGCCGTACATTTTCACGGCAGTCATCAGTGCACCAGACTAAAATCGATTTTCTATGGAACGGTCAGTGTAGTGGGTTGACAGCTAGTAACGGGTAACGGTACACACACTTGTAATGTATACAAGCGCATGCACTGAGCTGAGGCAAGCACGCAATAGGAATTCGTACTCGCGTAACGGTCATCGTAGGTTATGAGTTAAAAAGTTCAACGCGACTCAGACTATAGCACAGCACGAACGAATGCAAAAGCTCTTGGAATCGTTGAATGTCATTCTGAACTGCTCCGATAAGCGACTGGCCCTCACGATGATGGAACAGGAATTGTCGTGCCCGGTCTGCCGGGGCCTGTACAACGCCCCGATCATGCTGCCGTGCGCCCACAACATCTGCCTGAACTGCGCGCACACGCTGCAAGCCAACGGACCGACGACGACGACGACGTCGTCGGGCCACGGCCATCAGGCGACCAACCCTCCGCCGCAAGCTCACGGCCACCACCCCGAGTACCTGGACTACGGCGAGGCCGACCGGCTGAGCGAGGCTGACAGCGGGGTGGGCTTCTCGGGGTACGCCGCCAGCGCCGCCAGCTCGTCGTCCAACAGCTCCAGCGGCAGCGCCAGCGGGGCCGGCGGCTACCCGTCGCTGCAGGTGGACTCCCTCCGGGTGGTCTGCCCGCAGTGCCACCGCTCCATCTACCTGGACGAGACCGGGGTGCTCAGCCTGCCCAGGAACCGGGTGCTGGAGGCCATCGTGGCCCGCTACGCCGGCCAGGCCAAGAACTCGGTGGTCAAGTGCGAGCTGTGCGAGGGGGAGGCGCTGGACGCCACCGTCTACTGCGAGCAGTGCGAGGTGTTCTACTGCACGGCCTGCCGCGAGAATTGCCACCCTGCCCGCGGCCCGCTGGCCAAGCACAGCCTGATCCCGCCCGTCAAGGGCAAGATCAAGGCCCGGGCCAAGGCGCAGGGCCAACAGCCTGGCAAGCCGTCCACCTGCTCGGAGCACGGCGAGGAGAACCTGAGCATGTACTGCATCCTGTGCAAGTTGCCCGTCTGCTACCTGTGCCTGAATGAGGGCAAGCACGTCAACCACGAGGTCAAGGCGCTCGGAGCCATGGCCAAGACACAGAAGGTAGGCCTACGTTGTCTTGTCCTGGCGACTCCTTGAACCCCCTTTTCCTCACGATCACCCCTGCCAAACTCATTGCCACAGAAACTGTAGGGCCTACCCTATTTTGTTCAATCTACAACGCTAGGTCTTTTTGGTGCTGCACTTCTGGCCATATGATTACTTTCAAGTCCCGACTTTGTACCCCTCACACATTTTTCTTCCAGGTTTTTGAAAAGAAGGAGGAAGAGGGGCTTTTTCTTTTCTTTTCTCTTTTTTTCTTTAAAGATAATTTCTGGAAAGACATGTTGGACAAAAGAACTGAACATATTTGCAGTGTCATTTTACTTATTGCATTGGGCTGCAATGAACCGTTTGAGATGCGACCGCGCAAAAGTGGGGTGTTCATAAAAGATATAAAGTGACTTTGACTAAGTATTTATTTTTCGATGAATTGGTGGACTTTTCCAGTGTTTAACAACAATAACAAATAATAACAAATTCTGCGGCCTCCAAAAAGGAAGCGGGTGGGGATGAGGTACTTTTTTCGGCCTAATTAGTAATTGCTCTTTTCAGAGCCATACTCCAGGAGAGATATGGCTTACATGACACATGGTCACATTCTACCCTTTAACATATTGACATTTAATGGAGCACAACAAAATGTTACCAACTGCTGACTGATTTATGACCCAAAATATAGATGGCTGTGATTGGAATGCCAGGTTCTCTAACCATTAATATTTCATTCTCATCTAATCATATAAAAGTCATATATCAGATTCAAATACATCATGTATGTCATTAGGTTTACAATTGTACAATTCTGCTTGTTGAGCTTGAATTTTATGTGGAGACTGTTGAGTAGCCTACAGTACCTAGGGGAAAAACCTAATGGAAGTAATAACCCTATATTTTCTTTTCTTTGTTCAAGGCTAAAATAATACTGATATAACTGTCTAGTTCTCACAATTTTAACCCCCTTCCTCTCAGGCTCTCAATTCATTGACCACCCATAGGAGGGAATTTTGATTATCAAACTGTCAGTCACTGTACTGTACCAACATGTCTAAACTATTCTAAACAGTAAACATTCAAAGTTTGCCTAATGCTCAGTTAATTGTACGCAGAATTTCATTTGAAATGCACTGACTATAATAACAAACAATCAGTGTGACAGTGATGGTAAAGGGACCCCATTTTTATCAAGCTCCTGCAATTCTGTTTACTGGATAAATTCCAAATTCAGCAAAGCCCAGTGGGCCCCCATAGACATCAGATACCCTTAAAGAAATCTAGTATAAATCTAATGCACATAAATTTTGAAATCACTTCCTGCATGTTTGTCTTTCACCCAAGTATTAAAATTAGTGTCTGTCGAGTGGAAGGAGGAAGATTCGAGTTATGCATCTGTTTAAGGCAGCGAATGCTCCGGCCTTCTATTGTTTTCCAAGCTGACTGCCTTCGGGGCAAAAGCCATGCTGATGGAAGGCAACCATTCTCTGCCAGGCCCCGGGAGAGGTTGATATTAATGTCATCTGACAAATAGCCAGAGAGTGGCAGTGGGGCACTTCCAAGACTGTTAGAGCCTTAGAGTCCATGGTTATTGGTTAGACATACCACATTAAACCCTGAGGATGGAAAGGATTCTGTTTCTCGCAACAGTCTTCTTTTTTATAGGCCTCTGTAATGGCCGTGAAACATCAACACTAACTGTTGGAGTTGGAGAAGAGGATTAGTCTTTACAGACCATGAAAGTGAGATGTTTTAGGAGACTCCTGTACATGTAGTACAGGTGTATCTCATATAGAGATCACATAACTTGATAATGAGGAAGTGAGGGAAAAGAATCAGAGAAGAGCTCTATTGAATCCTTTGATGTTCTACTCGTGTACGTACTAACCACCGTGAAAAAACGGAAATTGATGAGGTGTGGGTATGTCACAAGATCGACATTTGATAGGACTGACGAAGACGATCCTGTAGGGCACTGTGCAAGGAGGGAGAAGAAGCTCGACAGACAGACAAAGAGATGGGAGCCTGGGAGGGCAACATCACAGAGTGGACAGGGCTAAGTTTGTGTGAAGCCCTTCGGAAAAAGCAGAAAACAGAGAAGGTGGGAGGAAGGTGGTTGACAGCGCTCTAGTGGTGCCCCAACAGTCTACCAGACTAAGGGACAAGTGATGATGAAATAATGAATGTAGGGCCTTTCACGCTGCTACAAAAATATATCGTAATTATTTAGATTGCTATTTAAACTCTGGACACTTTCTTGGTGTGTGTAGACTTCGAATCGCAATTCGAAATCTACTATAATTTTATATACTAAGTGCGACTTTTCTGAATAATCATGATTATTTGCCACTTGAGCAGAATGTGTGCAAACGCTCCATAAAACAAAGAATTCCTTTTTTAATCCCACAATGCACTGCTCAGTTGCTCACACTCTGAATGACAGGAAGTGCTGTGCATGGGCCACCCTCAAGGACATGCGCAATGGCCCTTCTGCCTTTGACAAAGGTCCAAACTCCAGGCCTTCTAAAAATGTGGACATTTTCTTTAAAAGTTACAAGTCTTCTAAACTGTAGCACACAAGCTCCTGGTATAAAGACACTGGATTTCTATTGTCAGAGGAGTTTAAGAGAAACCAAAATACTGGAAAGGTCATGTAAATTATTCTTAACCACTTCACTCCGGGACCTCTGGTATTGCTATGTACTGAACCCTCCGAATCCGGACACAACTATTGTCCAAGTTTTAAACAAAGATCCTTTTCAGCCTACCACACAACAATGACAAAAGCCACACAAGTGTCCGATTGTTCCAGGTTTGTCTAAATTGTCGTAAGTTAATTTTTCCAAAATGAGGAGGGATCCTAGCAGGACATTTCTCTAAGGCAAAGTGACACGGGGAAACAATAGGAAGGGGAGAGTAAGAGTTACAGGGACATGTAGACAGACAGATGAAAGAGGGGATAGCTGAGGGTGAGATTAACGGTAAGGGCAGGAGTTTGGGCAGGGATTAGGTAGTGGAAGGGGGAAACATCAAAGGGAAAGGGTGACAAAGAGAGGTGGGGAGTTTGCAACATTTTTCCATATTATAGATTAATCTTATTGATTTATTTCACAGACCTGTATTTATTGTACTCCAGATTGTTAAGCAAGTTTTGGAAACATCTTTAGAAAAATAAAAACTGTGTGGTGGTCATGGCCACTGATATGTGACCCAGTGCGGTGGTTAAAACAACACCGACAATGCAAAGAGTGCTCAGCAAAAGCAACGTTCGGCTGACTTTGATGCACATTGCACCAGCAGCCGAATTGCCAAGGATTTAACAGGGCTGTCATTGAAAGATATTGGGGGTATGGGTTCAGAGGGGAAAGGTGGCCATGCCCCTGACCCTTTATGCTGTAAGTAACCCAAAAATCTTGCAAAAGATTGGAACATCAGGCCCACCCTTATCTCTGGGGATTCCTACATTTCAGGTCATATGTACAGTAGTAGCCAGAGTGCTGTATTCTTATGCACAACTCTATGTCTCTGTCCCCAATAGTCACAATGGCAAACAATAGATTTGAACTCAGCCTTTAGCCCTTTATAGGTTCAACATAGTGCATGAAGAAATACACCATTGCCAATGCTTTTAGCAACGATACATATTTGCAGTGTACAGTATGATTGGTTTTTTCCCAACATGCAAACATGTTCACAGGAATTGCTTTAAACATCAGGATTACAAAAAGAACCGATCCATTGTTTGACATGCAGTTATATTTTAAATTTCAATTGATGTTCCATGATAAAGAAAGGCTAATTAGGGATTTGCCTTTTTGGGGCTGATTAGTCACCCCTCCTTGGTCAGTTCAATCAGTCATCTCACTCCTCTGAAACCTTCTGCAGAATTGTAACAAGAGTGAGACAGACATTTTTAACTTTTTCTGCTGAGATGAAAGTCCCAACATTATTACAGAGCCATTGTGATTGTGCCCGCTCTGAAATTATTTGTTCCCCTATCATTTGAAGCAGCTTTAAGGATTCTCTTTCTTTCCCTTCCTGACTCTGTAATCATAAACCACAACAAACATGGGCTTGATGGGCCAATCCATTGTTGTCCCATTTGTCCCACTTGTTAGTCAGGGCTTTGTCCCACAGTTGTCTGGGGACTGGCCCAGCAGGACCATAATGGGCCCACGTGCCCACTGTATTTCATGCTTGGACAAGTTCCCATCAAAAGAAGTGGCAGGTGTACTACCACTGGGCTGGTAATGTGGTATTGTTAATTTTGTCCTCTTGCTACATCACACAGCTCTGTGCATAGCATTCCTCATTGATCTGATGTTAATTCCTTCTCAAAGAAGCCATGGAGGAGAAACCAACAGCAATTTAGTCTAGACAAATTGGGGCCTTAGTAAAATGAATTGCAAACATGACATGTACAATGTCCGTCTAGTGGGACCCTTTTGTATTACAAGTAATGCTTCTACTTTGTTCTAGGGGTGACCAATCTTGGTGCAACCACCACTGCACTTGAAATATCTGCCTTACAGTTACATGTACATCATGTTCTAATCACAATTACTTTGCAAACCAATGCAGATACATGATCTGTCAACTTAGACTATTGTTTTGTTTCTGTAATAATTTGCTTTGCATCAGAATCAGAGTAGGGCCTAATTACATGTAGTTTTGACTCAATATTAAAATAATGTGCTTGATATTTTTTGACATATATATTAACTGAGGCCGTGTCTGAGAAACAGGCTTCCAGATCTACGGCTAGGGCTATTGTCATCTCCATGTATTTCCCTTCCAATAGGGGGAAGACCTAGACCTACATGTACATGTATACGTGTACATATAGCTCTAGACACTAATTTAGACACGGCCTGAGATCCATTGGAGACCACTCAGACCAATGAGTTTCAATCTCACGAAATGTAGTCTGGTAGTACTACCGAGGTTAAGAAAAGAAATGTACGCATCATGATGCCAGTTGGTTGTTACTATATTTTGATGGTTATTGCCATTTTTGTGTTGAGATTCATGGATTCAGCCGTTGATTCGCAGTACAGTGAGCTTACACAAAGCCGATAAATGTAGATTTTTGTTGGATGAAAAAGCAATGATCTGCCTCAATCTTTGAGATCTTCTCTGCCTTTCATGAATATGTTTTATTGGGTTTATTTTAGTCATACTTGAGCACGTTCAAAATCATGTGCATGGCGTGGACATCTGCATGGAAATACCATTGGCATGCACTGCAGATGGTACAGTAGTATCTATGTGGAACATCGCTTTATATAATGAACATCCCAGATTCCCAGGATCCATGAAAATGTTTTGGTATAGCGGTCATTCTGGCCACATATTTAATTTTTGTACACAAAAATCGGGAGCCAAAGGTAATGTTCATTATAGCCGAATGTTCGGTATATCGGCATTCGTTACAGTGACGTTACACTGTATGCACGTGTACATGTACATTACATGCATTTGGGATACAGTTTTTCCAGTTGCCCAATGAAGGCTGTTGCACACTCAGACCATAGCAGAGGCTGCACTACACTAGTATCTCATCCTTCTCCCGTGAGTTTGCCTGAGAGGGCTGGTTCTCCGATGGCCACAAAGTAGCCTCAACTCCCGAGTGCATGTGCAAAGATGCATGGCCCGCGGAGTTGGGTCGGAGTGTTTGGCCGGCGTCTTATGAATAAATATTGACAGCATGATTCACTCCAGGTTTTGCCCGTCACCCCGAGGAGAGTCTGGCGATAAGCCCCGCCATGTTAGATTGTACCCTGCGCCCGAGTGGGCCAATTGGCAGAAATTTGAGCATAATTTAAATGAGATTTCCGCCCCCTAAAATTGTGTGTGTGTGTTTCTTAGTATACAAAAATGTAGCAAAACTTGACTTAACTAATCAAAATGAAACATGTCTAAAATGATAAATTGGAGGGCCTGATGTTTTGATCCTAGCAGGCGTTTTCTCAACAGCAGATTGACGATATTATTATAATACTGTATGTATGCTTTTTAAGAATTTTGAAATTGTTATTCCTTTATTGTTTCTAACGTTCCAATATTCATGCTTTTTGATGAGGATGGGACTTGGGAAGTTAGGGATTGTCCTTTGAGAAAGAAGACTTCAACTTGTTATCCTTACTCTAAGCCTTTAGAGACAAGAGTTCTGCAGAATTCCAATTTCCAACTACTGGTGTGTACTGTGTACATTGTACTGGTTTTGTGAAGGAGAATTAAAAGAACTAAATAAATAGAATTAGAAACAATGTACTGGTAATTGAAATGCTGCTATGTACAGTATATATATAATGGCAACCCAGGTATTGTGGAATTGCCAAAATGAACCAAGTTGTGAACAAGAAATTGATCCGTATTTTTTTTCAGTCAGACGGAATGTTGACAAAAGTCTGATCGTACAGAGACAGTGCCATGTACCGGTAGAAGCTTGCACGCATTTATGTAGTACACGCATGTGAAGTTCACCCAGTATACATGTACGTGCAATGCCGTGCATGCGCATACATCTGTGCACACCTTGGGCGCCGTTGCCCGTCGTGAGAACTGCGAATGCGACCGTAATCTGTAATCTGAAGGATAAATTTTGGAGAGAGTCATAGTCATTTTCTGGCTGTAAATACGTGCAGCCAACTATCTCCCCCACCCCTCCCCCCCTTCCCTCCCCTCTCTCCCCCCTGGGGCAATGTACAAAAAAATATGAAGGGGGGAAAAAATGAGTGCCCGTATGAGTCACTCCAGTCCTGCCCAAGCCAGACCGTGATGTCATTAGGAGATGGCTGCCTTGGACTAGTGAATTGAGCACTGGCAATAAGCCACCGCTCGCCGTGTTCAATTAGTTTGTGCTCGGCACTCAAGGAGGTTGTGGGACCGGGGGGACACCTGTATCACTTCTTAAGCTTGTGCAGTGCCCTCCTAAGTTCACCGTATCCAGCTCGGCAGACTGTACTACACTGTAGCCCCCCTTTTTTTCTGAAAATTGAAATTCAATTTAACACACCGAAAAGATAGATTGAGTT
This sequence comes from Luidia sarsii, assembly GCA_949987565.1. NCBI lineage: Eukaryota > Metazoa > Echinodermata > Asteroidea > Paxillosida > Luidiidae > Luidia > Luidia sarsii. The sequence goes on along the minus strand of OX465101.1, from coordinate 9,653,439 downwards.
TAGAAAATGAAAATCTGACACTTACGCATTCTGCGTTGGTCGGTACTGAAATTTAATCAATCGCTTTGAATTTGGATAGCGCTTCATCCTATTGGTTGGCATAATATTTGCATATGTGCACATTGGGCCATCCAGAGTCGATGGAAAAAATGTGCTTGTTTGGACTGTATAAACTGTCTGAGGGGCTGCTGTACTATACAATTGTAAATGACTTGTTGAAGATACAGTAGACAGTGTACAACAAGTACCCTAGGGAGAAATCAAACGCTTGCTTGCTCTGTGTACATCGTGTGCTTGGAACTGTGCTTTGCACTTTTGGGGGTTTCAAGTGCCTTGACCTTTTTCTGTGCCAGTTAGTGCCTTCGCTGGCAATTCAATGATGCAAGTGCACATTGCCCAATTCAATGTACATGTACTCACCTTTGGTGGTGGGTGTGCACATAGAGTGTACAATCACTGTACATTAATCCAGTTTCATGGGTTCACGTGTACATCATATTTACTGTAAATGAAGGCTGGGTTCGGACGCTTGTGGAATTCAATCATTTGACGCACCGTTTTTTCCCCCTCAGGACCTGTCTAACCATAGAGCAAGGGGCTTAGCGCATGTTAAAATGCATGTGTGCGTCTATGCATCAATACAAGTAGAATGAATACAGACATGAGTATCATTCCCAGAAAAAAAAAATAGAGGGAGAATCTTTGACATGCTCATAGTAGCTGACACCAGAGATCTTTTTTCTTCTTCAAGTTTTGCACATACTTGTGCGAGAATAATGTGCACATGCTCAGAGGTAGCAGAAAAGGCTGGGTGTGTATGGCGCCATCATGCATCTCAATGTCTTCTAACAAAAGGGCGTATCGCATAGCTTTGGGCAAGTTACACATGTACATTATTGCATGTTTGTGTTTACTTGCTTGGGGAAAATAATATGTATGGATACTTTATCTTATGACAATACAGTGCGCGTTGGTACTGAATCAAACCATCAAATGTTACGTATACATGCGATAGAGTGCTGGAGGCTTGGGCCTTGAGCTGTGTTTTTTTTCCTCTCCCAAAAATTTTGCCATCCTGTATTCCTGTTTCATTATGAGAGATGGTTTTCTCATCTTAGTAGTCCCTCTTCCCCAACTCCTTAAGAATTGGCCCGTGGCCTTGCGGTAGGGGATATTTGTTTGGAAGGTTGGCTCATTGCTGCTGCAGTGGTGTTTCTCCATGGTGTTTGACCTTTTTGAAAGGTGGTACTGTACCTGTACATGGTTACACAGAGTCAGAGTGCCAGTTTCACTGCACACGGAGGTAGTCTAGTCAGTTCAGTCCCTAGGCCGTAGCACTACTATTACTAAACGTTATAATCTGTAGAAACATATCCATATGTTCTTCTATTAAAAAGTTCGCTGCAAAACCTCTCTGTTCTGAAAGTGACAATTGGCTTGAATTGGCAGTGCAGTGTACAGTGTATGTGATTATAAACCTGCCTGCAGTACAGTGTACTAGGCAGCATCCTAGATGGTGCGCCGTGCTGAAGATGTACAGTGTACAGTGCAAGTGTAAAGCGGATGACCGGACGTGATTGCGAAATCTGTGCATCGCCAGTATCGGTTGTTCAGTACTTCCATTTGCACACCTCGGGCGATGAATCTCTAATCACAGAGGTACTCTCACCCTGACATTCTCAGCTCGATACCTCGTCCCCTTCAAGTTGTCCCCCCCCCCCTGCTTCAGGCCTTCTTTTAGGTTTTAGCCATTTAAAGCGGAAATGGAAAAGCCAAGTGAAGAGCACATTGCGACAATCTTAACTTGGTTAGCGGTGGGGCGGCCCTCCTAGTTGAGTCAGATGCCCCCCTCCTCTCTCTATTTTCCTCATTTGTGGTTCCCGCTAAAAGTGGAGATCAGAGTTACCAACTGACTGAGCTGAAAAGCACACTTGAGCAGCCCAAAATATCCCGACAAGACACAGCATGGTGGTAGCCTTTTCTGCTCATATGATATCCCTGGGGAAACTCATTGGCCAAAGCTGAAGATATGATAACTATGAACTATGAGTCTCTGGAACTTTTCAGCGCATCTCTTGCATGCTGACTGTTATTAAGTCTCAGGCTTTTTTTCAGAAAGCAGACCAGAGTTGTAAATTCCCCAAGTGCTGTAGGACCAGTGGCCGGTGTGCCTGATGGGATGGGGGGGGGCCTTTAGCTGAAGCACCCCCCAGATTTACAGTCTGCCAATTAAAGAGCTTTATGAGTGTGACCTAGGAGACAGCTGGTGGGAGACTGGTTGTTAGATCTCAGCAGGATCTTTCTCTGTTGTTGCCGTCTCCAGGAGGATTCTGCCAGGAGCAAAATGTCAGGTCCTCTCACCTTCGGTTGTCAGGCTTAATTTAGGATTTGTGTATTTCACGCCATTCTTGCCAAATTGCCAGTAGACTGTTCACAGCATTTGGTTTTTTTTGGGGGGCGGGGGTGGGGGGAGGAATATGTACATGTACATGTAGTTTATTGTTTGTCTTTGATTCAAACAAAGCAAAATCAGACTGGGAACTTTTGAACAAATAAATTCAAAAAAGTGTCAAAGAAAACTTTGAACCAGAGACCTCTGGATTTGCGTAGGTGAGCTGCTGTAGCCAGTTTTACAGCAATTGGTTTTTGTTCATCTGAATGAAAGCTGGGGGGGGGGGTTGTTGTTCCCTAGAGATCTGCATGATCAGTTAATTGTTGAATGCTTCTGACTGGTGACTGGTCCCCCCCCCCCCTCCACACCGGGCAGAGACTAGCTGACTATTTACGGTTGGGGCACCATCTGGCTGGATATGTAGCTCAGATGGTTTTAGAGGGCTGATACACAAACCATATAGATGTTTCAGGTTCAAATACTTGTCCAGTCAAAGTTTTCTTTGCCAATTTTTCAAGGAGTTACATGGGAGTTTGAATATAAATGCATGTACATGTAGACCTACATAGCTTATGGTTCATATGCTTGACATGTACAGTACATGTACATGTACATGTACATGTACATGTACATGTACATGGTGTATTATACACTGTACATGTACTGTACATGTACAGTGTCATGAAGGAACAAAAATTACCTCCCCAAGTCACGTTACTTGCTGCAATGCCCAAGCAAAGAATCATGCAAGTACTACACAGTACAGTACACTCAACTACTAGTACTAGACACTGTACATGTACATGTACATGTACATGTACAGTACATGTACATGTACATGTACATGGTGTATTATACATGTACAGTGTCATGAAGGAACAAAAATTACCTCCCCAAGTCACGTTACTTGCTGCAATGCCCAAGCAAAGAATCATGCAAGTACTACACAGTACAGTACACTCAACTACTAGTACTAGACACTGTACATGTACATGTACATGTACATGTACAGTACATGTACATGTACATGTACATGGTGTATTATACATGTACTATACATGTACAGTGTCATGAAAGAACAAAAATTACCTCCCCAAGTCACGTTACTTGCGGCAATGCCCAAGCAAAGAATCATGCAAGTACTAGTACTACACAGTACAGTACACTCGACTACTGGGGTACTAGTACACTGTACATGTACATGTACAGTACATGTACATGTACATGTACATGTACATGTACATGGTGTATTATACATGTACATGTACATGTACTGTACATGTACATGTACAGTGTCATGAAAGAACAAAAATTGAGCCCATGCACAAAATCAGATTGGAATTGCAGGAAAAATGGCACAGGCAGCTGCATTATGTATAGGTTATGTACAACAGCTCCTTATGCGGTCTTCAGTCTGCGGCACCCATTTCTGTAGGGCTGTGGCACGTGTACTGAAATTTGCATGCACCTTTCTGAAAGATTAATGCTGCACAGGACAGGGTTTGGTTTGATCTGGACACACCTTCCAAATAGTGTCTTTGAAAGGGATATTAAATCTTGTATGGGGAGGTTACTTGTGGAATGCATTCATATGTACATGCATGTATATGCGGGTGTTGCCCAGGCTGGAGTTACTCAGAGCTGTTCAGACTCGGAGCTAGCTCACTAGCGCTGGACAGTGGTTGGTACCCATCTGGCGCTGATTGCATCCAACACCTTCAGACCAGCCTTGACCTCTCCAGGTGACCCCTGTCCTCAGGGTGGAGACAGGGATGTGACTGTCACCTCTGCTGTCACAAGTCTGTGGGACTTGCAATGCCAGGCACTCTACCAACCACACTGGGCCACATGCATCCATCGATGATACACTGTATGTTGAACTATGGAACCAGCAATACCATGGCACTCTACCACACCGGGGCACATTGGGGCACATGTATCCAATGATACATGTACATGTATGTCTAACTGTGGAACCCACAATACCAGGCACTCTACCTACATGTACCCCCCCCCCCCTAGATATTGTGCCAGGGTCTTTCCAAAACCACAGCTTTGTCTCTGGCTGCAGGTCCCCAACAGCTGAAAATACAGGCTGTGGTTTTTCTGGTGACCTTTAAGCTTTTGTTTTCTTGTTGGGAAGAGAATGTCTGGAGCCAGAGCCCTACCAGAGAGCTGGAACCAGAACCCCAGCTTGACTTGAGCCATGTCTTCTATTAAAGCCCCTACACAACATTGGTCGAGGTCAAAGAATAGCATCCATACATTGTCTGATCCAACAAATGCATGAAATAGCACACCTGTGAAAATTACAGCTCAATCCGCCAACCGAGTCTCGAGAAAATCGTGAAAACCGCTTCAGTTGATTCACAAAAATGCAGCATTCAATGCCGTACTGTTCCGAAAAATAGTTTAGATCTCGGTGGGACGTAAACTATTTCTTTTACTCATTTCTCCCAAAATTAAACATTTTAGGCATAAATATTTCAATGTAAGGTTTCTAAGTACTATGACCGTCTTCGAATTGTATAAGTTTCATGTAAATCTGTGAAAATTTCTGTTTTTCGATCTTGGTAGTGTTGTGTAGGGGCTTTAAAAGAGCCCATGATGTGCAATGTACATGCACAGTACATGCAATAAAACCTAGTGGCAGTGCTTACTGTTTAGCAATACACCTATAGATAGGTACATGTACTACATTATATATACGCGTTGTGGTGGTGATAGGCTATTGCTTTGCACTCCTTAGACCCTTTCTTGCCTTGATAATTACATTAGGGAGTTGGCATCCATATTAAGTGACTCTCAGTTGACTTCTTTCAGGCTTCACTTTCACTTGTACTTTATCAAATCAGCCATTTTCAACACCACGTACATGTACCCCACATATACTGTGCAGTGGACTTGTGCATGTAGTACACAGTACACGTAGTTCATGCACCTAAAGTGAATATTGCATTTTGAATAACTGTGATATTGATGTCTTTTCGACAGTACATGTATGTAATTATGTATCTAAAAAATAAAGGCAGACTGATAACCATGCATTTCACTTTTCTTTCTTTTTTAATTACTTATTACCCTCCTCTCCAGTCTCCTAACGACGGGCAGAGTACACACTACCCGAAACATTGAGTTGCCAGCTCTTTGCAGACCCATACTCCTTCTAGTCTTAAGAGATGATATAGGCCTTCCAATCTGATCTCACATGGTTTTTTTTCTCCCAGAAATGAATTGTACTTTATGAACCATTTCTCACTCTGTTTCATGATGTCTTCTGTTTTGTCCATTCACCTCTCGTCCTCTGGGCCCCGCTGACTAGCCGTCTCTGGGCCCCCTGATGTGCGACATCCATAAAAGTTGATAACAAAATCAATTGAATAATTTACTGTTAATGTGTGGGGAAGAAGCACAGGGGTGTATGTAGATGCTCTGTCAGACTGTCAACTCCCCCCCCCCCTCCAAAAAAAAAAATCAATCTTGTGGTCTCAGAGGTTTTGGCTTCACAAGTTTGCCATGGGCTGTCTTCCTGTCATCCCAACCCCCTCCTCCAAGGGGAAGAGAGTGTAAAAGAACATGACGTGCTGTCCAAGCAAGCCAGCCAGTACTTACTTCAGGGAATTCCGAGAGGATCCTGACTCCTGAAGTGACTAAAACGTGGATGCTTTCTCCTACTTGGAGCGATAGAAAAAGAGAGAGAGAGAGGGAGACGGAAAGAGAGAGAGAGAGAGAGAGACGTAGGGAGGGGGGAGGGGGAGGGAGGGAGGGGGAGAGAGGAATGGAGAGAGAGGGAGAAGTAAAGAGAGGGAGAGAGAGTGAGAGAGAGGGAGAGAGAGAGGGAGAGAGAGAGAGGGAGAGAGAGAGAGGGGGAAAGGAGAGGGAGAGGGAGAGAGAGAGGGGGGAGGAGAGGGAGAGAGAGAGAGAGAGAGAGAGAGAGAGAGAGGGAGAGAGAGAGAGGGAGAGAGAGAGGGGGGGAAGGAGAGGTAGAGAGAGAGAGAGGGGGAGAGAGAGAGAGAGAGAGAGAGAGGGAGAGAGAGAGGGTGGAGAGAGAGAGGGTGAGACAGACAAAGAGGGAGAAAGAGACAGTGAGGGAGAGAGAAAGGATGGACGAGAGAGAGAGAGAGGAGGGAGGGACTAAAACGTGGATGCTTTCTCCTACTTGGAGCGATAGAAAAAGAGAGAGAGAGAGGGAGACGGAAAGAGAGAGAGAGGGGGGAGGGAGGGAGGGAGGGAGGGAGGGGGAGAGGGGGAGGGAGGAATGGAGAGAGAGTGGGAGAAGTGAAGAGAGGGAGAGAGAGTGAGAGAGAGGGAGAGAGAGAGGGAGAGAGAGAGAGAGGGAGAGAGAGAGGGGGAAAGGAGAGGGAGAGGGAGAGAGAGAGGGGGGAGGAGAGGGAGAGAGAGAGAGGGAGAGAGAGAGAGGGAGAGAGAGAGGGGGGAAGGAGAGGTAGAGAGAGAGAGAGAGGGGGAGAGGGAGAGAGAGAGAGAGAGAGAGAGAGAGGGAGAGAGAGAGGGTGGAGAGAGAGAGGGTGAGACAGACAAAGAGGGAGAAAGAGACAGTGAGGGAGAGAGAAAGGATGGAGGAGAGAGAGAGAGGAGGGAGGGAGGGAGAGATAGAGAGAATTTCCCTCCTCACTCATGGATAGTTCTAGTCAGGCATTAAAAGGTTGCCCTTGGATGTGCCCTGTCTAGATGTGAGTTATTGCAAGAATTTTGGACCCAAGTTGCAAGTTACATCTTAATTCCAGGCGTGTGCAGGAGAAAGAAACCCTTCAGGCTAACTGTGAATAAAATGCGTATGTGTCCCTGGGCTTCTCTTCCCCAAAAGATAGCAGATGAGCACACATGCCTGCTATAAATCATATCCACGTATGGAAGCTTTGCAGAGGGTAAGGGGGGGGGGCAGTTTATTTGGCATTTGCCATTTAGGCCTAAGTGACCAGTTCTCCAGCTGTGAATCTGCATATTATCTTTCCTGTACATGTACACACAGTTTCATATGACCATGCATTTCATACACATACCACATGGCTGCTGACTTCAGCCCGGCCTTTCAACATCAAGTAGTAAAGTAGTCACTTTGCTTTTAGAGAGAGCAGATTTTCTTTGAAATTCAAATGAGCCAGAATTCACATCACATTTGTTTGCACTGTTCAGCCACAATGTGGAAAGTTTGCGGCGATGCCATGTACATGATGTACAGTACTTAAATTATCTCATTTAACTAAGATGGAGTTTTGCTCTGAAAAGAGCTGGTAACATTTGTCTGAAATGTACGTGCATGAATTGAAGCATTACAGTCCCAAGCAGAATTTAATTTTAAAAATCCTGCCGCTTAATACAATGTACATGTATGTACCGGTATGCTTTAATCCTATGCGATCTGTCTAAGTAGAGGGACATCAATTATCAAATCAACACACGTGTTTAGAATATAGGCTGAAAAATGCAACGTTGATAAAACACAAACAGCCATATCTTAACCCTTCAGTAAACATCCTTCATTTTCACTCCATTCAACACCTCTGAGTGGATCCGCTACCCAAGGACTCTTCCGCGAAGGATTCATCACACTTTTTTTGTTTTGCACCTGGTATTCCAGTTCCATCCCGACAACTTGCCGGGGAGCATGCCGTGCCTTCCCCTCCCCCCCCCCCTCGCTGCTCGGGAAAAGTGGAAAGTGGATGCACCGAGGTCCTTGCCCCCTGGCTTTAATTAACAGTGCCTCCTTGTTGGCCAAAGCGGATTAAATTGTTTGCAAGCCTACCGCGCTCATTTCTGTGATATTGCCCTGCACTCTTGGGTTGTATCTGATGGGGCGCCTGGTCAGTTGATGGTTTGCCAACCTCAGGGGGATGGGGAGGGCCAGAACTCAAGATGGACCTATTTTTAATCATCCGATTCTAATGATCTACAGTCACGGACTGGTTATACCTGTACCACAGACCTTCTCCTTTTTTTTCTCTCTCTTTTTTTACTTGGCACTTGGCAGCCTTAAGCACATTCTTGCAGTTCATTTGTGGTATTTTAAATGTTAACAATTTTTTCAATATTTTATGAAACAACAAAGTTTTGCTCAAATACCAACCTCTGCTAATTTGCTGAAAAACCAAGCTATAGTGACATGCCATGGCAACTGAGGAAGAAGTTGTAGCTGTAAAAGCGTATGTACAGGTGTGCTTCATTTCCAACTGGTCAGTCTTTTAGTGCTTCTGTATTATCAGCTATTCTCAGATTCAGACCACACTCCTTACCACGGTTGCACAGATACACACTCTACATACTTTTTATGAAAAAGTATTCCAATTATTGCTACCAGTTCTAGTGCATGAAAAGCAGATTTCGCACCTTGGTTAATAATAATAAACTTGCTGATTTCAGAGAGAGAATGATTTGAGGGATGAGTTGTGCACAGCGTTTGTCTGCTCGGCGATTCACAAGGGGAAACCAGTCTCCCAGTAAATAAGGACGAGAGCAAGCCAAATTTGATAAAACTTGTCGGCCATTTTGAACAATTCCTCTCACTGCAGCCCGAACATGGTTTAAATCTACAAAGTGACTGCCTAACTCTAGCACTACTCAAACTAGAGGACCATCAGAATTCCACAGCCGTGGTTGTTTCAGGCTGATATAGTGATAGGATTGTCATTCTTGAGAAAACTCCATCCGCTGCTTTGAATTGCAGATTCTGTGATCTATGCCAGTAATCAATCAACCTCTCAAGCCATCAACCTATTTTTTTTTACTCTTGTCTCTGATTGCTACCATGCACTTCCTCACTCCCTCCCCCCCCTCCCCTCCGTGGTAGGCTGTGAATAGGTCAGGCAGAATGTCCAAATGTCACATTTGGCAACGATTTGTCGGCGAATGCTGTTCCTGCTCCCGACACCTAATCAGGAATCGGTGGAGCCCCAGGCTGGGCTGGTCACCCCGGCTGCTGAGTGCATTACCAGCATTTAGGCCTCCTCCACATCGGATTGTCCCGACACATGAATATTAATGGATTGAATTATGACGACTGTGCGACGGAGACCGCGCTCGAGCAACGCCACTTTCCCCACGTGTTTACAACCTGAGACCCGCATAGTTCAAGTGATGCCCTCATTACTTCTCAGTCCTGCATAATATGTGGACTAAGATCCATAGAATCCCTCGACAACTGAGGAAGTACAGGAATCACATTTTCCCGACAGTATTTTGTGAAGTTGCTGCGGCCAATCCGTTTCTAACAAGGGGCAAGACCATCTGAACCACTTGCCAGTTGAAAGCCGGTTTGCTACATGTATGCATTTCTGTCCTGCTGTGGGGTTAGGATAGTAAGCCTCAAAAACAAATGCAGTGGATGTAAGCTGGCCTACATGCAAGCTACAAATTTGTGTGTGTGTGTGACGTGCATGTTTGACTTTTATATTCAGTTTTATTTTCTGTTATATTCAGTATTTCACACTGTCCGTTCATATACCACGCAATGAAAATGTTTTGCCATCTTGCCCTTCACTTCAGAATATACTCCCTACTGAACTCAGAAATGAAAATACGGTACCCAAACTCGGCTTAAAACCTACCTTTTCAAAACCTTGCATGCTGCTGTTTACAGACAATTGCTATGCCCTCATAGCCATTCTGCAGAGCTAACAATCCTGCCAGGAATGTCAATTCTGACAGACATGGCATGATGGCAGACTATAATTGCACATTTGTTTGATTAGTAGTACGTATTGTCATGGGTGCTTCAAATTTCCATTTCCTTTTTGCCAATTTCCTAAGTGTACATGTACGTGTATTTCACTGAGATCTCCATGTACATGTACAATGTACATTATGCATCCATGTCCCTTTCCCTTTAACCTTTTTTTTAACATTTGAAACTTGTCAAGTGTAGATGTTAAAATCAAATTAATTCAAATTTCTATTGCATTCTGAATACTCCATTTGTTGTGCTGACCTTTAAAAAACCAAACAAACAAAATTAACATAATTTTCTGGATGCAATTCGGGAGCCAAAGCAGTGTGTGCTTGATGTAGGCTATTCATTTCTTACCTGGCACAGTAAATTTGTTACAAAATGGGCCTGAAAATTGCAGTTAGCATTGTGTGAATTTTCCGAGACATTTGCCAATGGCTGTAATGTCACTGAGCACTGCGTGTGCAGCCTGAATGGGCCGCAATGGAAGTACCGTTTGCGCCTTGCTCATTGTGCACGCTGTTCTTTACCCGCTGAAGTCAAGCACAGCACGACATCTCAAGCCAATCAACTGGGTGCGGATTGAGAGTGAATTTGGAGCGAGAGATGCGGTGGGTATGTTCGTTGCCAAGCGAGAGCCTTGAGCATGGCGCCAAGAGTCCATTGGGTTCCTCCCTTGCACCAATCAGCCACTGACCACAAGTCAAGGACCATGAACATTGATTACCGCAGCAGTGTCTCTTCGCCAGTTTCCTTCCTCCCCCCCCCCCCCCCCGCTGCCTCCCCTCTCCACAGCCCGCCCCCTATTGTTTCTCCCCTGGTAACCCGTCCCCGCCAACCTAGGGAGCAATGCGCCGGGAACCGGTCACAAAGGAATCTTTGGATCAATTGGATGGCGCGCCCGCCGAGATCGTCTGGCGCCAGTCGAGAACTCCTCTCGGCCGTCATCAATTTGAAGACAATGCCAGAAGTCAGGTCGGCCTTTTGTGGGCGAGTGTCCGTGGGCGGCAACATCAAAGGTGTCACCCGCCGAATCGCCATGCCTACCGACAATGAACTCCCATGAATCATTCAACAGCAGTGACCTTGACAGCAGCCCCCACAACAATCGTGGCGCCCACAGAATTGGAATAGATTTCTTCGATTAATTGTGGCCAGTTTGACGTCACAGAGTTATGTAGATGCTCGTATTTTTTATTCCATTCTATTTTTAAGCGTCTTAACATTTTTTTAATCCCATACGTTGAACATAGACTGCAAAATGGCATTCCCATTCCCAGGAAGTTCACATATAGGTCAGTAAGTCATTCCATAGTATTTATGTACACGTAATATATACTACATTTGATCTAGGTTAAAAGATTTAGGTTTATGTTTATTTCTTCTCAACAGGATCAATCTACCAACGGGTATATTGGCTTAGTTGCAAAAGTCATGGAAATTAAATCTACATGTACATACACGTACGTATAAAATATAAATATATTTATTTGTTTTCTGGTACATGTACAGTGTACATGCACTTGAGATTTCCCTCAAACCTGACTCTCTTCTTAGACTGTCATCTTAAGCAAGCACTGTTCACTACCAAATTGCATCCTCGTTACGGACTAAACAATGCCTGAAGAGAGAGACTTTCATGATCAATGATTTCACCAAAGCATTCAACCTGAAGCCCAGCATTGTTCTTCGGACGAAAATGGCCGCACTCATTTGCATGTTTCCCCACCCCACATTGCTTTCCCCCAATCCTGCCCCCCCCCCTATAATGGCTCTCCTGGCAGTTCCCTCGACAAAATGATTTGCTCACATTCACAGAATCATGATCTGATGTAGCAGTCTGCCAGGACAAAATAGCCAACCGTGGGCCTCCCCAAGGGCCCCCCCCCCCCTCCTTGAGCCATTCATGTGCAAATCTTCTTTTGTGATGTAATTAAATCAATTTGACAGGCAGTACACTTGATGTGTACTAGCGTACATACAAACTTAGGTCAGGGCAACGTGTACACTACTCTATGTAGGCAGTAGCTCAAACCCCCCCCCCCTCTGCACCATCCCGCATATTGCCTGTATTTCCTTGCCTTTTTGTTACCATGGTAATTACGTTGAAGGGTTGGGGGAGAGGCTTAGTCATTCTTATGGTGATTTCTGTCTCTTTGTGGGCTGCTCATTGTAGCGGGCCTTATGTACATGTACATGTACATGTGCTTAGCATGTTGTACCATATGGTGGCCACTGGCCAGAGACATTAGCCATCTTTACAGGCGACCCCCATGTCTCCATCACTCCCATGTGTGCGTGCATGCCATTGCTGAGGCTGCTCACTGTCATTTTGAGTCTTGTAATCTCATCAATTCTGAAGATTTAAAAAGTCCATACACGTGTACATTGTACGTGTGTATTTCAAAGAGCCAACTGTACATTTACTGTGTCACGTGTGTGCACAAGTCACCACTAAAGTTTCTTCAAGTGAATCTATAATCACTCCATAATTGTTTATGTACTTTATTATAACTACATACGTTGGTCATCAACATTTTCCCGAAAGTGGTGAATCACCCATGACAGAAGCCACCATCATTTCATGTCGTTATCTCATAGTCATACGCCACTGTACTACAAGACAACTTTCACACTTGCCCAGGAAAAATGTCAAAGCGTATTTTTTCTTCAAAATGCATCTTTTCTCCTGCGTGGAATGATTTGTCAGTGTGTTCAAAACGCCGACGATGTTTTTGGAGAATACTTGGTACATTCCAAATGAGGTTTTGTTTGCCCACATGTTATTCAGCACCACCTCCTTTGTATTTCACTTGCCTCTTTCAGCAGGTTTTGTCCCTAGCATGATAGCTCAAATTACATGCATTCTCGGTGTGTGGCTCTCAGTCGGGACAATGAGGACAGATATGTATCCTTCATGAATAATCATTCATCACTGGTACTTCCTTCCTGTGTAATCTATTGTTATCTTATATTACAAGCGATGTCTGATATTGATAAGGCAAGGAAAGGATGCCTAATCCATGTACTTTAAGTACTAGTGGACAGTGGACACAAACCTTTTTCTGCTATTAGGAAAGGTTGGTCCCTGTTGGACAGTTGTAAGTGATCATGAGACATCAGTACACTGTCTTTCAGCATCTGACATGTTTATTTACAAAGTGATTTACACACATGTACGTATTTCACTCTCGTTGGACTGATTTCTGGGTACTCGTACCATGGAGGAATAATATTCCTCCATGCTCTTACTCACATTGTAGTACATATACCCCAATGAGCAACCTTCTGTGGAGGACTACATGTACAGGTCAGGGAGTCCTACCCATATGTCACTATGTGCATATAGGGTTAATAAGGTCTGTATATATGTAAAACTGCAGTTGTGAATAGACATGCTTGTTATTAGAATCCTGCTGTAAATTATTTGGGCATTTCTGCTGATCGACACTGTCCACTGTTTGGAAGAGCTCCGAGACTAAGAATCACAGTTTTTTTACAGACCTCACCACAATTCAAGTCCATTTCATTGATCATTTCACATGGTAGAACAAAAGATTTAGAATAATTCATAGTATAGTGAAGATGAGTTGGTCAAATGTTTGTTTTAGTGCATGGCTGGACTAGAGAAACTGTAATTTCAAACAGTCCCAAAGAGTTATGACTGCATCAGTGCTTTGTACATACCGGTAGCTCTGTGTTTCAGAGTTCTATGTGTGTTCATATGGTATATTGCACAGTGGTTGGGTTGGATGGATCATGAAGCTACATGTATGATAAGATGGATACACTGAGTGTTTGAACTCAGTGTGACCTGCAGCTGACTTTCAAGTTTCCAGAGAGACAGCACCCAATTGGCCCCCAAAGGTGTGTGTTTATCAACAATTGAGGAGAAAGCCAGACTTTTTGGAATGTGCCCTGAGCTTTAGTGCTTAGCCTCTTGAGGCAAGGCCTCCTAGGTTTATGGTACTCTCAATTTGTTTTCTTCTGGAATCTGATGTCAGGGTTTTCTGTCCAGGCATCAAGGCTGGGTTTTTGCCAACTGGGTTTCCAATTGTACACTCTGAATATACCTTGATCAAATCGTCCACAATTAAGAAATCTAAATCTGGCTTTCAGAAATACTGTATGGTACTTTGCACAATACTGTTTGCGAGTGATATCAGACATGCAGCGCCATTCTCCGCTCATAGCTTACGCCTGCCATGCACCATTCCCCATAGCTAGCATGCGATTGCGTACCATGTGCGAGCCTTTTCCCGGTCTGTAACTTGAGGGCTGCCAGGATGGCTGCGTACACGCTCATAAACATGTACGCTCACAGACTGGTATGTGTGGGATGGCAGCGGCGCGGCCTGCGTGTTGTGTACAGCTTGGATACGGCGTGGTACTGGTAGTGCCGTTATGCCTTGGTTTGCGTGTGCATGGCCGTACCAGAGAAACTGCCTTGGACAAGGCTACACTCAGGCTGTGCAAGGTGTTTGGTCGTTGCTCTGCTCAAAATGGGCCCAGAAAATTCCAAACGTGGCCTTTGGTGGTCAAAAATGGCCTGGATTTCTCCTGTTGGAATTCAATCTGCAAACAGTAAACTCCACCCAGCCGGTGATTATTGAATGGCCTCGCTTTGTAGATAGATCGCTTGAAAAATCATCAAAATGCCTTTCCACACCTCAGCGAGCTTTAGGGAGATTGCTGTGAAAGACTGATGGACCATTTCATGCTACAGCTGATCACTCTAGCAATTCCTAAGCAAAACATAACTTCCTGGTCAAACTTGAAGATTTGTGTGGTGGAAACATAAGCTGGATCTCTTTCTCACGGAGTTCACTCAGGATGGTTGGGACTTGGGAGTCTTGGGACTTGGGAGAGCCTGGTAGCAGAGCTATGAGCACAGTAATCTCCAGGAGAATTTCACAGGTCCTAGCTATAGGGGTTATCCAATCCAGTGGTTGTGTGTTTTATGGTCGAAAGTGGAAAGAAACCAGTGAAAATTATTCATTTTCCTGAGAAATTATATGGATAAGATTTAGTTTCAGAGAAATGAGAATCTGAGTGTTGTGGGAATGATGACAGGGTTGTGATTCCCTTTTGAAATCCCCAGTAATAAGTTGTGTAATATAGAATATGGCTTTGACTCCAATGTCTTTCCTCAGATGAGCCAATTACCTCATTCATCCATGCATGATAATGAAATATAAACTATTGGCACAAAGCCATTATTTAATGTTTTATTTGCCAAGTCCAAGTCCAATGCCTGAAAGAGATGAGGTGCACAAATACTGTCAACATTTCAACCCACAGTCCTCATCTGCTGAATGCATTGATAATGATATGCTATCTCATTTTCTGAAAAATAGACATTTCAGATTTATTTCCATGAATCTAATCAGGCTTGATGGCCAGACCCTGTGGTGCTCATTACAGATGCAAAAAATGAAAATGAAAAAGAGAGGGAGAGAGAGCGGATTCTTTGAATCCATTAATATATCCTTTTTTACATGTATGTACAAAAAAAACGAGAATGAAATTCCTTTGGCCTTCAGATATGCACAGCTGCAGGGAACGCAAGTGTCTAATTTGCTCGTTCCAGGCACATTATGTTTTTGTGAGTCATTTGGCGGTGATATATTTGAAAGCCAGGCCATGTGTCGGAGGATGTGTTGGAACCACGTCGATCTATCCATTATGCATGAAGCCTCTGCCGCAAAGACCGGACCCAGCCAAGAAGATGTTGAGATTTTGCTTGCGAGACATGATACGGCCTCTCAGAAATAGCCCAAGGGCTTACGCCGAGGTTTGCATAGAACATGATTGATGTTGTTCGTACTGTTCACATATATGTAAAGAAAGAAGAATGCAAAGAAAGATCCGTTTGGTTTAGGTTTTTTATTTTTTTAAGTTGAGGGAAGGATCATTGTGGGGGTTTCTGCTGACAATGCCCACTCACCACATCACATTGTTGACTAATGTGAACAGACACCGAGTCGATTAGCATGATAAAGGGCCAATTATAGTGCATGATGCAACCGAATGGCTTAATCACGGTTATTGCAATATAATGACTTCACACCAAATCCAATTTGACGTGCTTAGTCCTCTCCCGGTTCAATAACATGGGACCACTGGAGGTGCATGAAGTCCAGTGCTTCTGTCCCTGCAAGACCAGCATCCATGATCCAGCCACAGATACAGCCAACAAATCCAATTTGGCCCTTGTCTTTTAATACTTTGTTGCAGGGAGTGAAAGGAAAAAAAAAACCAACCCCTAGCAGCATCAGGATAGTGATTAGTGTCTGAACACCACGAGGTTGATTCAATTAGAATAGGCTAGACTGTGCACCTGTTTAGGCAGAGGGCTGAGAAGTGATCTCAGAAGAAGAGAACTTCAGAAAAAGACAAGGCGATGCCGATGCCAGGTTCCTGGTGTTGCCAGCAGCAGAAATCTGAAGGAATAATTCATTGGCACTTTGCCTCCCTCTTCAATTCCCCTTCTCTATCGCACAACATCCCCTCCTACCACATACCCACCACTTGGACTACCTTGCCAGTGTTGGGTTCCAAGGATCACTATCCCACAACTTGAATTAATGAAGCTGCTGGATTTGGGGGTGGTTTTTTTTTTTCCTTTGTCAGTAGAATGAAAGAAAAAGAAGAAATTTATTATAATTAATGGTCTATTTCATACGAACTGACACAAGGTACTACAGCAGCCTAGGGGCTGAAATGTGGCCATCACAATATTAAAAATGACCGTAAATTTAAAGCAATTAAGAAAATAGAAATCTTAAAAAAAAATAAAAAAATTGATGGAAGCCGAACGACTGGTTGCTCGTTGAAAACCATGCACTTGGCTCCAATCTCAGAAATTGAAACTTAGCATATGGACACAGTCTATTGTAATCCATGATTAACATAACCAAGGTACCAAGGAAAATGATAAAAGCGGAACGGTATATGTTTGTAGTTGGATCTTGATTTGTAGCTCTACATGTACAGGTACTGGGGTGGCATACATGTACATGTACATGTAAGGATGTTAATTTGTAATACCAACCAAACAGACACATTGAAATACACGTTACCAATACCATGTTCGTCATGTTTAAATAAGAAATTGTATTTAGGGCTTATGGTTGAATCTGGCAGGAGCCCCCACCTTGGCAAAGATTACTTGACTTTCTGTGAAGGCAGCCATTGAAGGGCTGGATTGCCCAGATGGTAACAGTGCCTGTATGCAAAATCAGAAGTCTCAGGTTCAAGTCCCGGTCCAGTCAAAGTTGCTTTGTCATTTTTAAAAAATTGATTATAATTTTTTTTTTCCAAACTGCTTACTGAATAAAATTACCAAAAATGCAAATCTCAAAATTTAGTGGGCCTGACGTTTCGATCCTAGCAGGACCTTTCTCAAAGGCAGTATGACAAGGACAAAACAGGTACATGTATTTTTTATGTTAGAACAATTGTTGACACTGAGTTCATCATGGCCTTTTCCCCAAAGATAGGATATGTGAGTGAGTGTGACTGAAATGTCATACACATGATATCATAGATGCAGAATGTACACTGAGTACCGGTAGACATTCTATGTACACTGAGGCTAGGAGTGAGGAGACAAAATAATGTAGTCCTGAATTTTTCATTTGTTGGGGGATATCAATATGCATCCAGGCCATATGTAAACAGTGAATTCATGTAATATTTTAATTATTTCTATTGCCAGAAATCCCAGAATAGTGATAATTGCCAGTAATATGGTTAAATAAAAAACCAAAACCACAAGCATTTGCTGTCTGATACAAACAAAATGAGTTCATACTTTGCCAAAATAGACAAAGTGCCAAAGTTGTGGATGAATAAAAGGAAGCGTCTGCTTCAAACTAAGATTTGATTTCAAATGTTGTTCATTATCCATTCTACTGCACATGTACACCTTTTCATTTCTTCTAATTGCTGATATGAACATGACCAGAATAATACATTTGATATGAGCCCAATGTTTCAATCCGATTCCCAGCAATACATTTCTCAAAGACGAAAAGGACTTGATTTGTGATGCAATTTCCTGAAGCTAAAAAATTCGCGATTTGTGGTGCTACTGTTCTGATTTCTTTGATACACTCTACATCTGTTTAATCACATGTACACAGGTAATTAAACAGAGGAAAGTGCCATTTAATTTGTGTCTGTCTTAGTTAATTGTTTGACTCATTGACCAATTGCTTTGTTTATATTTATTATGTACTGATGATAAGTGCCTGGCTTAATTGATCAGAAGAGGGCTCTGTTTAAAGAGTAATAATTATTTGATTCATTTGTTTGACTCATGCACTAAATGATGTACTAGTTAAAAATGCCTGCCTTGATTTATCCCATGATTTATCAGAGGCGGGCTTAGTTGCCAGCGTCAGTGTGTACTGTACATGGAGATTGTTTTATGACACAGCAGTGGCAGTGCTATACCCACTGATAGAATGTCAAACCTACGAAGTACTCATTCCGACTCATCTACTTTCCACATGACATACTCCCAGAGAAGGAATATTGACCTGCACGCACTCATTTGGCATCATTTGGCCATTGATATGATAAACCAGGGCTATATTGGGGCAGCATTCCCCATAAATTGATGATGATTGTTCAGTCTCCACGCCACTTAAAAGCCCAGACACCACTGCTCCACGGCATGTCTCCAGTCCAATCAGGTAGTGCCTTTCTCTTCATGACCCGTTTGGTCTGGTACCCTGGGTCTTTGGATAGGCAGCGACACACGCATAACTATTGAATTGAGTGAATTATTATTGGACCTGACCTGGATTGTCAGGGCACAGGATCCAGCACATATGCCAAGCACAATGAACTGTCCTATCACTCCTGTGATGGGTGTACCACTAGAAATACATGCATACCAATGTCAGCTATGACTAAGGACAATAATATACATGGAAAAGGTATACAAATTTCAAAGAGCGGGTTTCCTTTTGAATCACCATGTGCTGACACATCATATTAATCTACTCATCCTGAAAGTTACCAAAAAAGAACCAAACTATTGAATGAAGGCAGAGTCCAGTTTGAGTAGAAAATCCTAGTGTGGCCTGCCTCTTCGGAATCAAATCAGAAAAAAAAAACAAAGCAGAAGAGATGTTGAGGTTGAAAATTAATGAAAATGAGGTTTGTTTTCAGGAACATTTTCTTTCAAACAAGTTTTTACCTTTGCTCCTGACATTTTTTCATTTAATTTTGGTAGCAACAAGATAGACATGGTCTCAAAAAATGCTCATAACTTAAATTATTAATGTTTGTACGTTTACTAATTTAGGAAAATTTGAATGATTATAGAACATGCATAACATCAGAATTAACCTTATTTAAATAAATAAATAATATATATATGCAAACAGAAAAGTTGCAAACTGCTGATTGACTAAAATGACCAAAATCCAAGCATAACAAAATAGGAGGCCGTGATGGCATGATGCTGCAATCCTACATGTAGCACTAGCAGGAGCTTTCTGAAAGGCAGAATGAAAGGTCCTGCTATGGATTTTGTGACAAAATGAAATCCTTAGTAGAATGCATCACACGATTTAGACAGATCAGTTTTCCTTGCTGAACATGCACTCCTTACACAATTTTCTTCTTAATGTGAATGGCGCTTGGACTCTTGTGGAATTTTGGTTTCATTCACACTCACAGTCAGGTGTTGATCAAAATAATGCCTGTCTGTTACCTAGCACTGAATTTTTGATTTATAGGCATTACAACCAAGTCTTTGTTTCCTGTGGATGATGCATTTGATCATATGGTGCACTGTAGGCCTACTCTAAGCATTGCCATCTGAATAAATGGTTCATTGTTTCTGCAAATTGTTGTACAGTATACGGGGTACATAGTCTGAGCATTTCGTGTGAGCTGATCATGCAAATGGACACCCTTTTTTGTGGCTTTCTAGTCAGAAGGCACTAACCAGATTTATGAGATTTATGAAAAAAAAACCTGGGTTGATATTGATCAAACATGTGTACCGGTATGTCCATTGATTGTTTCAGATATCTTTTTCCAGTAAAACAGACCATTAACGTTAGAGTGCAAACAAAATCAAGTAGAGGGCCTGACGTTTCGATCCTAGCAGGACCTTTCTCAAAGGCAGAGTGTGTAATAATAATTATTCATATCACGGTTCAGCCGCGTGTAGTGTACAGTAAATATGTTCTCTACAGTACATGCACATCAATAGTATATACAATTCTATCTTGGACCAGTGTATGATAAAGGATATGAGCATTATTGGACCAGCTTTAATCTGCTGTCATCGGGGATAACCGACATTCAAGAAGAGATTAATTGAAAGACTTCAGCCACCCTTGGGTTGTGAAATGGCTTTCTTTCTTTCCTAGGCTGGAGTAGAGAGACTGGCGCTGTTCATCTGCGGCTCCCCACTCAAGTGTCTCCAAGTGGTGCATCTGTGTTTAGATTCAGCAAGACACTGAGTCTAGACTGGGGTTGGGAAGACAAATAAAGCTGCTCCATTAGTCCTCTGTACCAAATGGAAAGACAACTTTTGCCAAATGTGTATTTGCAGAGACCTTCCTGCCCCCCCCCCCCACAATCCCCTTGGAATAAAGGGGTCATTAAACTTCAGCTGGGCGGACAAGAGGCCCTGATTGAAAATACAGAGCACTTAGAGGCGCACAGGTTAAGGGCAGGGCTTGACTTGAATGCTTGGGTGGGGGGGGGGGGGTCAGTGGTCACCAAAAATGGCTTGACATTGGCTTGACTGGCTGCCTAGAAATTACCAGTATATTATGGGAAAACAAAATTGAATCTACAATAAAATGCAAAGTGTGTTTGTAATGTGTTGGTAAAATCCCCGCCTTGCCAAAAAGGATCATTTGACCTCAAATGACCTGGCTGGCTGTCTAAGAAGAAAAAGATGATGTAAGACTTCTAAATCATTGTCAAACAGATGAGGAAAAAACTGACAGGGAACTTTTGTAAAATTACAAGGAAAACTTTGACTGGACCAGTAGCTTGAAGTTTGAACCAAAGACCTCTGGTTTTGTTAGTGCTCTTACATATTTACATGTATGTTTTATTTATATTTATTTCATTTACCCTCTTAGCCTTACTTTTAGTAATTTACCCTTAGATGGTGGCCTACCAAAACAAGTAAAGTAGTCTTTGCTGAGGTGGGGGCACCATTCAGAAGAATTCAACCATCGTACTTGAGTTTCTTCATGTGAAAAGGACATTTTGTGGACTGTGCTGTACAGTGCATATGCCTGAGGCAGTCTTATTGCTTTCAAATTGTATATAATGTGTACAGCATTCAAAAATACATGTACATGTACATACTTACATGTAGGCCTATTATATTGTACATGCACTTTGCTACACATCATGTACATGTACAATGTACATTGTACTTTCACACAGTGAACCCAGTCACCCACATCAGGCCAACATAATTACCCGTATATAGCTCACTACCAAAGCTCAGTGTATACCTGGTGTATAGCATCTCAGACACCAGTGTACTGTAATGCTGACCCAAATTAAGTTTTGTTGAAAGCACACCCAAAAGACAGCAGCTGTGTGTATATATGAGCATGGCCTGCACTGTTGGCCCAAGTAATGGGCAACTGTGGCCAAACAAGCAAAGCAAACAGCACCAAGATTAGGTTTCTCTCCCAAATAAATCATGCAAGAGGGGAGGGAGAGTGGGGGGAGGGAGGGAGAGGGAGGGAGATGGAAGGACAGTATTCGCATCTCCCTCCATGTACATGTATACACCTACCCCTTTCTACTGTCCCAAATAAATGCGGTTATTAGTAGTTGGATTTGAATCGCGATTCGAACTCCACTATTAGTGAGACTTTTCCAAATAAATGCGTTTATTTGCGACATGAAGTGTGTGGGAATGCTCCGCTGAATCACATTTGGTTTTATTAATCCCATTAATTCACCGCTCCCCTTGCTCAGTCTGTCTGACTGACAGGAAGTGCCGTGCTTGTTTATATTTCTCCCACCCTTTGATCACAACTGCTAACCACTATCGGCTCACGTCTTTTGTATAATCATGATTCAAATCGCGATTGAATTGAATTGAATTGAATAGAATTGAATTGCCAGAACGGAGTAGAAACGCTTCATAAATACTTGTTTTTAATGAGCTTTATGATATTATGATTATCACAAGGGGAATATTTTGCTAAATATTACAAACCTGTAGTCGGTGTGCTTTTAAAGAAATCCTTGTATGCACTTTGTCTGTGCAACCATCCTGGTGGCTTTTTTCTCTCTTCAGATCCCGATGCTAGTACTACACCACCATGTAGCTCAGATTAGAACATTGTTGTGCATGTACAAATGTACATGTGTACATCTCGTAGTAAGGCATGTTGTGGCTGGTGGTCACATTGACAATGAGTGGCGAATTTGATCATAGAGTGATCTGACACGCATGAATCCTATTGCCCACGCTGTACACCCTAGGTGAGAGATGAGACACCGTCGCAGGAACTTGTTCTATCCCCCCACCCGTCTCCCCCCCTCGGGGGGGGGGGGGGGGGGAAACCACCCGTCTCTACTGAGCAAGAACACAGTCAGAGCACCGGGGATGCACTGGTTCCCGTGCCTTCCCAGTGCTCCATGCTGACGATTTCACAATGCCAGCCTCCGAGGGGAAGGGGGGGAGGGTTGGTTGGTGAATACACGTACATGTATGCCCATGAATTTCTTATGACTGTGTGGCAGCAAAAAAATCCAGTCCATTTGTGTCTCTTGTTTGGAAGGAGAAGGGAGGCATAGGAATCTACAATGCATGCATGTGTGGGTGTGCCTTCTGCTCGGTCTGCATTTCCGCCATTTTCATCCCCTGCGCTGCTTGACTGTGTACTCGCTCCCTTTTGAATGGGAGTGGATTTTATCGTCCGAATGCGAGCGTCTCCTCTCTTAAAGCATCTTTTGTCGCTAATCCCATAACCTAGATCTGGAATGTGGGTCGGGACATTCAATTAGCATGCAGTGTTAGGCACTGGGCGGCCTCAGCTCTGCATCCCCGTACCGTCGACAAAAGCCGAGCCGAAAATGCGCCGCCTTCTGCATGCGTGCGTATTTGATTTGCCAATTGGTGGATTGACATGATAACTGGTCAGTATAGAACACAGTGCACTTTTCCCAACAATGAACGTCCATGGATGCTCAGCAATTAGTGTTTTAACTAATGGCAGCTGTGCTATGTATGCAATATACTGAATGTACACGTACAGTACCTTGGGTAGATTTGGAGAGACTTAGACAAGTCTATCCCCCCCCCCCCCCCGCAAACTAAAAATGCAAGTCAGGGGTGCTAGGCATGACACCACAGAAAACAAAGATACACAAATCATGACACAAACTTCATTATAAGGAAAATGCACACTACTCTGCACATGTAAATGTACATGTACTCTGATACATTTTTTTAAATTAATCCTTATTTGCAAACATTAGAAGGGACTGATGTTTCGATCCTAGCAGGACCTTTTGCCTTTGAGGAAGGTTTTGCTAGGAATAAAAAGGGCCCTCCTAAATATTTAATTTTTTTGAAATTTGGTAAATAAGCTGTACGGACCTTGGTCACAACATGGAGGAAGGAAAGCTTCCTCCATGGTCACAACCAGCTGCTCTCTTTCAGTGGGCAATTTTCAGTCCCAATCTGGTTAAAGCTGCATCATCTTTGTTCTGGAAACAGTGAGTAATGCAGCCCAAGGCCAGCAGCTACATCCGAGAAGGGAACGAGATGGAGGACACGGTACACAGAGATGCCGCACATGAAATGCCCATCACACGTTAACGGTTACGATTAAAGTATCCCTGTACTTGGGAACATTTGCATTTAATAGGCCCACTTAATTGCTCTCGGGAGCAACTTTGGGGCTCTCTCCTCTACTTCCGGCTCTCCTGGGAGGGTACTTGCGGCATGCGGTGCCGAGATACTGATGCAATTATTGCTTGCGATACTGACCGTACTCTGGCCCCGCAAGCTCCACTGGTCCCGTGGCTAACTCACACTACTAACCCAGAGGTCCAGTGCATCCTTACTGCTTGCATGATTTTATCTGTAGTCCAGTACTAGCTCAGTGGATCACTTGTGCTGCTAGCCCAATGGACAGATGGATTGCTTGTATACTATCATCCTTCTTTCAGTTTCAGGCTTATAAAAAGTTGTATTGCTAGCCCAATGGTCTTATGTAAGAAGTTAGTAAGAGCATGGAGGAATATTCCTCCATGGTAAGAGTCAGTTGCACTGTGGAGGAAGGTTGTACTATATTATTAGCTAAAAAGATCTGGTGGATACATTCATCTTGCTGCTGTCCATATTTGCTTAAGCAAATCACTTGAAGTCAAAGTTTATGAATATATACATGTATGTATTTTTTTTTTTTGGGGGGGGGGGTAGGGGGCGCTGTACTGTAGGCATCTACCATCAAGTACATGTACTTGGACATCTACTAGGGCCCCATTGTTGGGGCAAACTGTTGCCCTGTTTATCCAGTCAGAACAAGGCTAACGAGACCCATCAAGGGTCACCAGATGCCGTTGACCTTGCAGCAATTACCTGGTCATTACAAGACATATGATTCCTGCCAGCAGGGAGCCAAATTAGCCGCACCTCCTGCTCTCACCTCACCCCTTGGCTGAAGTCCCAGATCTGAGTTTTTTTCCTTTCTTCTCTAGGTCCTTGGCAAAGGATGGGGGGCACCACTTTCACTCCTCACGTGCACAGACTGTGTTTATGCTTCTCGGAAATGGCGAAGTGCCTCTAGCTAAACCACTGCATGAGAGAATGCACATTCCCCACCCCCTCCACAAATGTACATTATTATAGGAACTTAGGAAGGGCAGATGATATTTTTTCCCCAAAATTCAACCACAATTTGAAATGCATCAAGAGCCTCTCCCGATTTGATTTAACAATGCCTTTTATTATCCTTCGATTGCCGACCGCTGCTTATGTATTGAGCACTATGAAAAGTAAATATCTTGCAGGATTGCTGGATTTAATTTGGTCAAGAAAAGTTTAACAAGGCACGATAAAGGACCTTCATAAAAATCAAAAGATTGAAGCCTGAGGCTAATTTGTTTCTAATTTTTACAGTATATATTTCTGGTATGTACTTCTATAGACAGCTTGTAATTTGTGTGTTTTACCTGTAAGTTTTTTAAGTATGTGGTATAGTGAGTGCATGGTCAGGTATTGAAGTGACTAGGTTTGTGGCCGGTTTGCATTATGAACAGTGTGAACGTTGCGTCTCGGATCCATGTCGAAAACAACCCAGGCTGAACCGGGCTGGATCCGGGTTGGTTTCAACCCGGTTTGAAGCGGAGATGGTGTGAAAAGGCCTTTAGATGGTGGCCTTCCCAACAAGTCAACTAGTCTTTGCCAGGATGGGGGAACCAGCCAGAAGCATTCAATATCTCCAGGGATCACACCCCAACTTTTATTCAGATACAAACAACCAATATGTTGCAAACCAGGCTGCAGCAGCTTGGGAATAACACAAAGTGGATGCAGCTTTTTCAATTTGAGTCAAACTAATAAAGGGAAAACTGACTGGGAACTTGTGAAGAATTTTGAAGAATTTTTCTTTCAATCTGTATTGCAGGCGGAGCTGTCACAGACACTGACATCGTTGACGGAAAAAGCGAGACAAGCCAAGGACTTTCTGATCCACCTGAAGGAAAAAGTCACCCAGGTCCAGGTAAGTGAAAGGTCTCCATAACCACTTCGTGCCGGGACCTCCGAAACTACGAACCAGAAACTACGTGTGTACGTCTGGAAGAAGTGACAAGTCAGCCTCAATAGGGCTGTTCACATTGCCCCAAAAAAACTTTGCTATTATTTGGATTGCGATCTGAATCACTATCCAAACTCACCTTCCTGCAAGGCACTTTGTGGACACAAAAATTGTGATTATTAGTGGAATTTAAATCGCTACATATACATGTATACATATATGGACTCCAGGATGATTGATTTTGCCGAGTGGAGAGAGTGCGAACTCTCCACGGATTTGTTTTCTCTTTTATCCCACAATGCACCGTACACGCTCAGACTGGCTGGGGTTGCATGGGCACTGTGCTAACCACAATCTCTTCAGGATTTTTTTCGGTCAGGATTTTTGGTGTGGGCATGCGAGCGAAAAAAATAAAATATCACAATGTTGCAATTTTGTTGTTTTTTTGGCCACAAAAATGTCCTCTGGGCCACCTTAATATATCCTTGGTTGGCCCACCTGGCCACCTATTCCTCCACGCCTACTTCAAGCCTTGTCTTTTGGAAGGGAAAACAAGTTCAAAACAAACAAAAAGGCCAAAGGGAAAAATGGAAAGTACCCTGGCCCTTCTTGTGGTGTGTCCATAAACATATTCCTCCAGGAAGGAATGATTTTGAAGCCAGTAGATTTTTCCATTTTTACCTGACACAACCATGCCGACCACCTCCCCCCTCCTGTGGAAATTAGCCACCTTGTCCCACAAATTAAAAGCCTGGAAGTGGAGAGGGCTCGGCGTACCATTGGTGGGAATGGAGGGAACCTTGGGGAAGGCAGGATATCTCATTGGAGCATGGGGGAATAAGGTGATTGGAGGGAAGAGCACACGCACAAGCATGGCACAAGCGAGCCAAAGAGACCATACTTTTTATAAGCTGTACTTGCGGTGGAAAATAAAACCTGCCTGGCTGGGTGTGTAATGAAACCCACTGTAGCGTGGCATTGACACCTCATTGGTGTCAGGCTCCTCCTCTCTCCCTCTCTCTGGCCTTCCTCCATGCTTCACCTGACACCTGTGGGAAAAAAAGGGCAAGGGCAGTGTGACAGCCTAGGTTGGCAGCGCACTGGCTTTTCATTTCATTGACTTCATCCTTGGTTTAGATAAGAGAGTTGCATTTCTTGCCTCTCTTTTATATGGGAAGTGAATTCTACTTTGTTTTTGTTTTGGGGTTTTTGTGGGTGGGGGTGGTGAAAGTAATGCTTGTATTATTATGTCCATGGATGTACATGTACACATGTATGTGTTTGTACTTACTGAATCACATACGCCTACTGATGCCATCAGTTCAGATTGTATGCAAGTGCTTTGGCTTTTTGTGCGGGAAGAGTATTTTTGCAATGGAGTCACACACATTTGGCTCTAGTGATAGAGGTATGTGCACTCCACTCAGCATGGATCTGTATCTACATGTACACCACACAATGGCCCATCCGTGATTCATGTCGTGACATATGCATGCACAGTATGTACATGTACTCTTCACAGAACATCGGCATTGTATGGTGCCCATTGTTCAAATGTGCCAGTTCCTCCCCTGTGTTTTAATGAGATGTCCTCCCACCTCGTTTAGACTAATGAATGCATATCGCTCAAAGGACAGTATTCCAATTTGTTTTACGCTATTAGCAGCGTGTCTGCGTGTGCCCACACAATTGTGTCGGCTCCCTCCTGCATATATTTCACGAGAAAGTACGATTTTGCCAAAGGCCTTGGATATCCCAGTCTGCAGTCAGCACCGCATTATTTAAAGTATTCTCTATCCAGATGACTCTATTAATCTGACAGCGATGTGTCAGATGTGGGGGGGGGGAGGGAAAGTGCAGGGAGGGGGTGGGGAACCAGACAGAAAGTGCAATTACCCCTCTGCCAACAAAGGCCAGCAATGCACTCACAGCTCACAGATCCTTATCGCCGTGGATACAGTCAATAGATCCGTTGTCTCCGTGCTCTCCTCGTGCCATAAGCCGGGCTCATTTGGGAATCAGTTGACTTATATTAGTCACAACGAGCCGCCGTGTGAATGTTGAAATTTGAAAGAAGGGGGTGGCTAAAACGCTGGTGTGCAGCAGCTGGAGACTCTGGAGTGACAACGTCTCCAAAATCCAATCATTTTTGCTCCCACTTGTGTATTCGTGTAGTGTTTAAAATCAGTATTCATTGATAAATAATGCAATTGACAAATATTTTTGCAATCTGCTTACTGTCTCAACATTTCAGACGACCAAAATGAAAGTTTGAAATTTAAAGGTGCCTGATAATTGTTTTGATCCTAGAAGACCCATTTTCTGCCTTTTAGAACGGTTCTGCTTGGATCTATTCTAAAGGTCAGGTCAATGAGAACAATAACAGTCATAAAATGAATTCAGATGAATTCTATGCGTTATCACTTGACAGATAAACAACAAAATCTCAGTCAAGAGGAAAATTGCTTTGCATGGGAAACAAGTTTTTATCAGTGAATACTGAGTAAAATGTTTGTGTGAAACATCTCTTTTGAGTGTGGCTCTGCAAAGATCCAGTAACTCAACGTTTCGGGCAGTGTGTACTCTGTCTGTCATCAGGAGACTGACCTTCCACTTAGTATTTATTTCCACTTCATGTTCATATTTCCACCAAGCAAACCTTCAAATCTTATCAGTGAATATGGGTAAATGTACATGTACTTTGCTATAATCGTAAAAAGATTCCCAAAGGTACATGTACATGAATTTCAGAACAGTGTCCTCCCACTGACAACGGGTTGGCCTTCACAGTCCATTCATATGTTGTTATTAGTCATCAGTTAGACCAGCTCTATGGTTAGACTAACACGGCTTCTTGTTTATTGACACATCTTAATTACACATCTTCATTATGAAATGCAGCATTTGCAAATGCCAAAAGATCTCCTCTTTTTTTTCCTGGTAGTTTTCCATACCATACTCACCGTAATTTTCGGAATATAAGCTTACTGGTGTACATGTATGATCCACAGTGCTCGAAAAGCTTCGCGATAAAATCCAGGCCTGGAAATATAAGCCACACCATTGTGTGAGCCGCAGCACTGTAACTTTTCTTCACTGATGACGTCTTCATTATACTGCTAATGCAGAGTTCCAAATATTTGAATGAAAATGAGATTTAGTCTGTTTAATTTAGAAGTCTCTACCTTAATTTTCACAATGTACTGGATTTTTAGAAATCAATTCAATTTAAAAATTTAATTTAGATGAATTATATTCTACTTTTTTTATACTCAAGGAAATATACCTGTAAGTTGCCTTTTGTATTACTAGCTGCAGAAATTTATTATGGGCCAAATCATTGTAAAAGCAGTGGCTTGCATTCCACAAATGATGGATTTTCGGGGGGTTTGTTTATGGATTGGTGTATTGCAGTGTGGAGTGTGGATTGTGTTTTTCTTTCTTTGTGACCGTTTTGTCTCTTTGTTTTTTTGTTTTTTTGCCAGGAGTGCACCGTGGAGTTTGAGGCCAGCCTTGTGGCCAAGTTTGACGAGCTGATCGAGGCGCTGAAAAAACGCAAGGAGCTGCTGATACGTCAGGTGAGGCATGAAGAGTGTGCACAGGAAGGGAAGGGGCAGCATCCCCTAGGGCTGCACGGGGGCCTGGCCAATGTCGCTGCGCAAAGCCTTGAGCGGGGGAAAAAGTACACGTTAAAGTTACAGCAGCTTGTAACATCAACTGAGTGTTAATCCCTGTCTGTCAAATTCCTCACATTCACCACATGTAAATGTAGATTTGAATGTCTACAGCTATCATGAGGTCAAGATGAACATGACAACATGTACATACTATTTATGTTCTTATGGCATTGTTAAAAGCAGATTCTTGAACTCGAACCAAACCCAGAACTGAATTGAAGCCCATCCAGCCATCTTCTCCACTGCAATTTATATGACACTCAGATAGTTACTCAATGATTTGTGGCAGACAGTGTGGGCTGTGGTAACTTTATTAGCAACCCAATGTAAATAGCTGTTCAGCGGTTAGCCATTACAAATTGAAATTACCGGTGTCCTGACTGGTACCCTGCACTCGTAACTGACCCAGAGCAGAAAGAAATGCAGAACAGTATTCAGAAATGCCACACTTGATGCTCGCATACGGCACTTGAGCCAAAGGGAAGGAAACCCACGGCAAGCAAATCTCAATGCAACTTTCCTTGTGATCACTTTCACCCTGAAGAGACACAGTATCTCGGACTGTCGCAGGACCTGAACTTTGCCATTGACTTTTCACCTTGCAGATTGGAAAACCGTGGCAATGATAATGCCTTGCCTTTTAAAGGGAAAACAAGATTGCAGTTTCCCACCTTTTTGCTGTGACTGGCAGCACTGAGTGTTGGGCCCGACTTAACCAATTTGTGTCGGGGCTTCCAAATTTGGAGCACCAAATGCCGCCAATGGTGTTGCTATTAGCCACGCCCTCCAAATCCTGGCACCACTATTGTCCAAGTATTAAACAAAGACTCTTTCAAGCCTACCAAAAAACAATATATAGTCTGTTAACAGCCACACAGTGTATTTGTGCCAGCTTCGACTTGCTTGTACACAAAGTGTACTTTCATTATTTATTTATTTTACAGTTTTGAAAATGGGTCATTATTCAAAAACTCCTGTGTGGCGGTCATGGTTGCTGAAAAGTGGTCGGGTGCAAAGTGGTTAGATCAGCACATCTAGCCCCTTTAAGAAAGAAAGCAAGAAACATCCTGACACAACTGACTATATACATGTACACTGTACAGTGTGTAATTATTGGTGAATACCTTTTGGGGCAAGTTGACTAATCAATGTATCATTTCAAATGCAGGAAATTAGCAGCAGACAATAAATGGAGGTGCAATCTGATCTACATGTATTTCTCTTTCAGCAATCAAGATTAGATGTGCATTGTATTTTCATCAGAAATTGCGAATGAATGAATATTGTGATTTGTTTTATATACACTGTACCTCCATTAGTGTCATAGAAACAATCAAAATCCCCAAAATGGAGCAATACAATCACCTTTATAAATTTGATATTCCTCCTGAAATTAATGAAGGTCGAAATTGTCCTGCTCACCCCCCCCCCCTCTCTGACTTAAGGAGAACTGATCATCGATCAAATTTTCATTGGGGGGGGGAGGGCATGCCCAAAGGCTTCTATATCTGGAAAAGGGACTCTTCT
Organism: Luidia sarsii; assembly: GCA_949987565.1. Lineage (NCBI taxonomy): Eukaryota > Metazoa > Echinodermata > Asteroidea > Paxillosida > Luidiidae > Luidia > Luidia sarsii. The sequence continues at coordinate 9,622,380 of OX465101.1, read as the reverse complement.
TCCGGCCATACATCTTGGCTGCAGTGCTGTGCTCTACGCAAATCAGTGTCTCTAAAAATCTGCTCAGTTGTCACTTTGGACGTGGTGCACAAAGAGTTAACTGATGTTGGGTTTTGTGGTGTCTTTTTTTTATCTCGCCATCCGATATGCGGAGGCATTTTTCTTTCTGGAGACTCCAGTGTCCGTCCCCAGCAGTGGTGATTGATGCCGTGCGGCGCATGGCCGTGTCCGGTGCACACCGCACGAAAGATCGTACATTATGCATGAAACACGGCCAGGGCCCAGTTTCCATATTTTGTACTTCCTGCTTACCGCAGGGCAACAAAACCACCTTGTCATAGTGCACGGAATCTTGCCCCGACTGTAAGCTTCCCTTTTATCAGTGGTTTGACCATATAGATTTGCTTAATAGATAAAAAAAAATGTAAACCCAATTCATTCTTTATAAACTGGCAGGGGCCAGAAATCATTTTGTTATAAATTTGCACGGGTCAGACCGTCAGGATTCCTGTTTTTGAGAAAGGTCAGGTGCGGAGGTTTGTCTAAGCTTCACCTCAAAAGATTCTTTGCATAGAGGAGGGTTAGCGAAGAATTTATGGACAGCACCTGTATCGCGAGGAATCCTAAGCACAAGCGAGGTATTCCCGTGGCAGTTAATAAGAGAAGGGGGAGAGGGCGAGGCTGTGAAATTGGTGCCTGTGGAATCTCACAGTACAGGGGGGCGGTGGGGGGGGGCAAAATGAGATCATTCCATTCAGTGGCTCTGTACACAACATTGCCTTCATTAGGTGGCACTGGGCGTGAAACCAATAAAGTGCATCTCAAAAGTACTAACACTCGGGCTGTTGTGATAAGCAGTGTCCGGCAATCATTGCAGCCAGCCATGCATTGCGATATTTGTGTGTGTCTGTGTACGTGCACAGATTCCGTAACAAGTTCATTACTATTCAGTTTCTTTGTGTCGCAGATTCATGCCACCATTTGAGCGAAAATATGTTGTTGTTTTTTGGTGATTAAGATCTTTTGAAATATACAATTTGTGGGATTTGTTTAAATATCAAAATTTATCTCTTTAGATCACATGTGAAAATTCTTTTGTGGATACATGTATTATCATACTGGTCATTAAAATCACAGTATATATTTTATAAATCGGCTTTTTGTTGCTCTTGCTTTGAAGGAGGTTATATTACCGGTTAAAACAATGGCTCCTCTGCTTGAAGTAGAACCAACAGCCCCGCTAACGTTTGCAATTGTTTTGGCAGTTCATTTGTTTTCAGTTTAAGTCAAACATATGAAGAAAAAGTGAGAACCCATTTGGACTATTCTGAATAGCAAAGAAAACTCTCTTTACATTCTTACATTATTGTCAGCTTTTCTAAGATATATTCACATGTGTGTCATCATGTACATTATGCATCAAGGTTTACTGACTTACTTACAAGAGCAGCCCAGAACAGAGTGCGATGGGATGGCGAGAGGTCGTCGAAGGCCTATGCTCCACTGGGAGCGATGGGCCGTAGTAGTTACTGACTGTAGTTTTTCTTTTTTGGGGGGTCAATCTGTACAGAACATATTATTTGTTTTCTTTCTTTCTTTTTTATTGGGGGAGGGGCTTGAACAAAAAAAAACAAGAAAGTCGTGAGGCATGAAGGCACATGCTGAAAATTGATACAAAATGGTGTCCAATCACCCATGAATCACTGCTTATTGTGGGTGTGCCTGATGCCAATATGCATGAGCAGCCATCCTGAGGGAAAATAAAGACAATATCGAGTCAGACCATTTGACCGTGCATTTAAGGCTACTCCATCCCTCCTCTACCTCCATGCTCAAACCAGACATTATCATCTGGGTTCCCCTCCCCCTATCTTGATCATTGCTCAACAGTGGTAACCGTGGCAACCAGATCTGACTTTTGTCTGATTTCCTGCCCTCCCCTGCCCTCCCCTGCCCTCCCCTGCCCTCCCCTGCCCTCCCTTGCCCCCCTGCCCTCCCCTGCCCTCCCCTGCCCTTCCCTGCCCTGCCCTGCCCTGCCCTGCCCTGCCCTGCCCTGCCCTGCCCTGCCCTGCCCTGCCCTGCCCTGCCCTGCCCTGCCCTGCCCTGCCCTGCCCTGCCCTGCCCTGCCCTCCCCTGCCCTGCCCTCCCCTGCCCTCCCCTGCCCTGCCCTCCCTGCCCTGCCCTGCCCTGCTCTCCCTGCTCTGCCCTGCCCTGCCCTGCCCTGTCCTGCCCTCCCCTGCCCTCCCCTGCCCTGCCCTGCCCTGCCCTCCCCTCCCCTCCCCTGCCGAGCCCACCTGTTAGGGTCATTCCATCCATTTCATTTGTATTTCTTGCAGCGGAGACAGTGGGATAATGATGACGATGCCAGAGTCCATCCCATTGGATGACTCAGTATTTTTTGTCTGTCCTCACTCAGTTCATCCTTAATTCATTGGATGAAAAGGCCACATGCTGTGGCAACATCTATGTGCAATTAACTACAGCAGTTCAGGTGGAGTCAAGGAGAGACAGTCTCCTAAGAGTTATCTCTTGCCTTGCAGGTGCATCCGGGGGGGGGGGAATTAACTTAACCATAACTTGAGTATCAGTGGCCACTAAACATGGACGTTGGCCACCAGAATCTGTTGGTCAGTGGCCTTGCTGGCCATCTGCCAAAAGGACAAGTTTTCACTGACAGTATTGAATTCCAAAGTAGGTTCTCAGCCACTGAATTGCTGTTTTGAAAAATTGACTGAGGATTTGCCCTACTTGGTGTATAATTAGCACTGCATGATTTATGATTTACCCGACTGCCGAAACTCCAAACAGGCGGCTTTGACAAAAGAGATGTGTTACATGGTGTCACTGCAAACCTTCTTCTTGATACTTCCACCATGCAAACCTTTAAATCTTACCCTGTTTATGAGTTCCATAGTGAGGGGGGGAGTGAAGGATCTGTTGTGCGGGGTAGATGTGTGGGTTTTTTCCCCCTCGGAACAGCATTAGCAAGCCAGACTGAAGGTCTACAGAGACTGAGTAGCCTGGGTGTAATCAATCATTAAACCTGTTCATCTTCCTCCTCCTCCTCCTCCTCCTCCTTCATCCTCACCCTGTCCGGATGCTCGGTGACGACAGGCCTCGGAGATCCGCAAGAATTCCATCCAGGCTGAGGCCTTTCGCAGCGTGGTATGTCACCGGGACTGGACAGCCAGAGTTAGCTCCCCGGGTTCCAAGATTTAGAGGCCAATTTCACAGAGCCCTTGAAGCATGCAATCTGCCCTCCTACCACTTGATACTCAAGTCTACCGACCACTGATTTATTTTTT
>OX465101.1:9555928-9618875 GCA_949987565.1 Luidia sarsii | reverse complement strand
AGCCAAAAATATGGCAGCTGGTTTTAATGCCTTTTTTTTCTTCAAATTAGTGCCTCAGTATTTCCCTCAGTATTCACAGTCCTTCCCGCTTTCTTTCGTTGATAGATCAACGAGCTTTGATACATCCAAAAAGCAAGGGAATCTATTTGAGGAATTTTTTTATTGCTTGAAAATGTGCTCTTTTATTTTTCTTACTCCTTCCTGAGATGGAATGGGGTTTATGCGATAACAAACGGCACATATTGAATGAATCAGGCAGGGAATGATTGAGACCTGTCCGCTAACGATGACTAACGAGCTGGTAGGCTGAGGACACGTATTTACGACTCGGTCTTGGATTTGGGGGGAAGAGGGTGGGGGTAGGGAGGGAGAAGAGGGTTTATTAGATACCTGGCGTGACCTGAGGAATGCCTCCCAGATATAATAGATGCGACTCAGGGAAATAAGACAGCATCACTTGGCAACTCTCTGAGTCTTGCCACCCGGCTGAGCTAACTGGATCCAGTCCCTTGACTTTGGTGGTGTTGCTTTTTTTTCTTTTTCTTTCGTTGTCGGGGAGAGGGAAGTTAGTTGTCCCGTACCAACTCCTCTGACTTATTACCGCATGGCTGTATAATTATGGTATCATGGTGTCGTTCATTGCGTTTTGTATATCTCAAAAAGTTTAGAGAGCCTTTCAATCCAAGCAGGAACTTTGAGAAAGATCCTTCTAGGATTGAATGGTCAGATCTCCCTCAATTTTTGTGATTTGTTCATTAAAGTTGGCACTGGCAGTCTGCATTAGTTTAGTATTACGTGGTGTAGTTGGACACATCTTCTTGGTGGATGTCTGTCTGATTTTATTTTCTTTCTTTTTGTCACCTGTGACATTTGTAAATGTTCTTGCATGCACGTAGCTGTACATTCATTTGTGTCTTTTTAAGTTTTCCAAGTCTGCACGATGGCATCGTGCTATATGTTCTCAGTGCAGAAACATGATGTGCTGTTTACAGTTTAGTGTAATCCTTATAGATGTGAAGAAAATCTGTGGATATAGTGGTTGACTGCTTGTCTATCTGCAGTGTATATTGATGTTCATCCGGAATTAACTTTGCAGTCTTCATATAGTGTATAGACCTACCTGTTTCATTTTTGACTTGTATTGTTCCTCATCTTCGGGCTCAAACGTACCAGCGCAGAGCTTTTTAAAAAAGTTTCTATCTACCCAAACAAACTTCTTTACCAAACTCCTGTAAACTTTTGTCTGCGTAAACTGATGCTGCAGTCATTCATCTTTGGAGTAGAAATTAAAGCAGTGTTCATTTACTAAAAAACCCAAATCCCAGATGCTCTGATTGTGTAACAGATAATGGCTTGTCCATCTTTAGGATTCACTATTATCAGAGTATCTAAGAAGAGTACCATTGGATATCTTCTGTAGTTTAGAATTCAGAAATTGAGTATAAAAGGGCTACAGTTACTGCAAGCTGTTAACCAACAGGCTAAGCTGTAGATCTGCATGTTGTGAGCAGCACCTGACAGTGTGACTCAGTTGAGCCACTGCACTACATGCACATGTGTAGTCATTGTTGAGTGTCGGCTTGATGAAGGCTTGGAGTCGTCTAACATCATCTATGTGCACTTGCTCAGCCTCCTTAAAGCCCCTACACAACATTGGTAAGATCGAAAAACAGAAATGTTCACAGATTTACATGAAATTTATACAGTTTGAAGATGGTTATAGTTGAAACCTCTCACTGAAATATATCTGCCTAAAATGTTGTATTTTGGGAGAAATGAGTAAAAGAAATAGTTTACGTCTCACAAAGATCTAAACTATTTTTCGGAACAGTACGGCGTTGAATGCTGCATTTTTGCGAAACAAATGAAGCGGTTTTCATGATTTTCTCGAGACTTGGTTGTCGGATTGAGCTGAAATTTTCACAGGTGTGGTATTTCATGCATATGTTGGATCAGACAACGTATAGATGCTATTCTTTGACCTCGACCAATGTTGTGTAGGGGCTTTAACCCAAAGCATCAGGCTGGGCCTCTTCATTCAGTCAGCAGACCAGCAAGGGTGCGTTCAGTGCGGGTTCTCACTTCCCACCCCTCCCTGGCACTCCGGTTTATCCATGGAGCAACCTTGCTCTATCCCAGTCCTGCCAGTGGTGCAGGCCTGTCCAAACAAGATCCCTCCTCTGCCCAGTAGCTTGGGAGAGTGGGGGGGGGGAAGAGGCAGGTGCAATCAAAGCCGACCCAAGATGCCACACGAGGCCCCCCTCTTTTTTGGCCAAGACGACCTGGAGACTTAGCCAAGGTGATGAAGCGGGTTCTGGGGGGACCTGTCACCATCCCACTCGTACCGACCTCAGCAGGGTGTGCGTGTGACTCAGTGCTTGGATTTCAAGGGGTCTGGGGAAGGGGGTTGGGTGGGGAGGAGGGTTTGAGCCTCATTGATTGATGCTAGCGCCGGCCAAAAGACAGAGAGCCATTGGGTTCTTAGAGCCACTCTCAGATGAAGAAGTGTTTATTTTGTTTTCCAGGTAGGAGCAACTCCTGCCTAGACTATTTTTAGTGGCCGGCAGGATCCCTGCACTGTAAACTTGTCATCTGTTCAATAACACATTCCTCGAGCCTTTATTAGCTGTTTCATATGAACCTGTCTGCTGTTCCGTGGCACATTCATGGAAATCTGGACCAAACTGTCAATTAGAAAATGTCTCCCCCTTTCTCAATATAAGTCTAAGCTTTTCTATAAACGGATTTGCTTAAAACCAATGCCTTTATTCCAGTATTGGCATATTTCACTCGTCCTGTGTAGCATGACATCTTTGTCTCTACACATTTTTTACGGGCACCCCCATTCCCTTTCCTCCTCCATCTTAATGCCATTGAAAATTGAAAAGTGGCGTGCAACATCGTGTAAAGCTTATGATCTCCGCAAGTCTCCTTCCTTCAAGTTGAATGCCTCAGTGGGAGAGAGCGGTGTGACAGCTTTCAGGAGCCGATTCCTTCACTCCAGTGCCTTCTGCATTGTCGTCCCGTCCTTCTTTAGCAAGACGATTACGATCTCTCCATCCCTGGTCGTCAACCCGCTGACAATCTGCCCAACAAAAACATCTCTCTCTCTCTCTCTCTCTCCCCTTTGGTAAAGAAAACTGTGCCTGGAAATCAAGAATCAAGAATTGAGAGGGAGATGGAGAGAGGAGGGGAGGGGGAGAGAGGAGGGGAGAGAGAGATGGGAAGAGAGAGAGAGAAAAGAGGGAGGAAGAGAGGGAGGCTGACTGATTTACAGTTTGAATTGTTAGATTGCCTTTAAGGGTTAGTGTCAGTCCTACAGCAGCTGTGATGACACATGATAGTTCCTTATTACCATGATTGGGTAATTTGCATGGGCACAAAAATTGGATAGCCATCTGACTCCACTTTTTGCGTGCGTGTGTCTGTGTAGTTGAAATAATTGCTGCACAATTACTGCAGCTTTTCCTGAGTAAATGCGACTATTTGCCATACAGAGTGTTCATGAACGTAAGAGCTTTATGGAAGAAACACTGCACAAACATTAGCCAGGTACAGGAAATGCATGGAATGGTCGAGCCAATGTGAGGCAACTTTTCAGAGAGGCACATTTTTTTTGGGGGGGGTGGGGGGCTGTGAATGAAATAACTGTTGATTGAGATTCTAGCTGTTTGACCTGGTGTGCAGTTATACAGTGTGTGGTCAGGGAGATGGTGCACAATTCTTTGCATTACCTGGTTACCTCAAAATGGCTAACTCGCTGATTAATTAATGGAGGGGAAAGATTGCCGGATCCCAGTTGCCACATAATTTGTAACACAAGACGAGATGATGACATGCTCTTATTCTAATATATACAGAGCAGATCGCTGGCTGACGGTGACCGCTTGTTTGGTAAAGATGAATACGCCATGTGGCACATAATACATTCGGAAAAAAAGAAAATCAGAGAGTGAGGGAGAGTTAAAAAAAAAAAAAAAAAACCAGTAAAGGCAGCAAAGAGCTAGAGGTTGAGTGAAGTCTGAAGGATTTTAATCAAGCGCAGAATCGGCGGGGTGAGAGTCTTCTAATACACCTGCCCTTGTGCTGTCTGGGCAGAAGACAAACAGATACACCTGTTTAATGCAGCAGGCGATATTGATGCGTTCAAACCCCAACCCGCATTTGCCGCAAGATTTGCGGTCCACCCAAACCTTCCCCCCTCTTAACTCTTCTCAGTCTCTCTCTGCCTCGCTCTCTCTCTCTCTCTCTCACTCGCTCTCTCTTTCTCTCTCGCTCTCTCTCTCTCGCTCTCTCTCTCTCTTTCTCTCCTCTTCCGCCTTTTAGCCCGGGAGAATGAAATCCCTTCTATCTTTCTTTTTTTTATAGATAGAATCAGCACTATGTATGGATGTAGGTACATCTTGTTAAGTGCAGTGCAAATGCTGGGCGTTATTCATAACGTTTGAGGAGGCAAAGTGAGATAGCACATCCTCCTCTCTTTCTCTTTCTTCCTTCCTCTTTGCTTTTTTTTTCTCTCTCTCTCCCCCCCCCTCTCTCTCTCTCTCTCTCTCTCTCTCTCTTTCTTTCTCTCTCTCTCTCTCTCTCTCTCTCTCTCTCTCTCTCCGGCTTCCCTCGGAGCAGTCTCACTTGGCCAGCATCTCTTCTCTGTCTGACCCCCTCCCTCCCACTCAATCCACCCCACCACACACTGCCTGAAGGGACAATTAGGCAGTGGAAACTACTGGCCAAGAGACATGAGGCAAAGCCACAACACTGAGCATATGCATGGCCGGCCTGCCACATCTCCCGCATAGAAAGAGTCTTCAGTGTGTCCATAAAAATAAAATGGGTTCAGCTCCATCTACAATTACATTTTCTGAGAAGGTACTAGCAAGGCTTGCCCCCCCCCCCTAACGAAACAAGTGGATCCAATTAACAATTCAGAATTTTACCCACACAACCCAAACAGCAATCAGCTCCATTCTTTTGTGTGTGCTTTCAATCGCAGGTAACCCTGTCTATCCCGCAGAAAACCAACTGATTTCCCCATAGTGTACACGCAGAAATACATCCAACTGAAAAAAAAAGATACGTGAATCATACTGTTTCCTCATTTTACCAAATACACCTGCGTATGTTTAGCGAGTTATGACTCATAGTTCTAAGACACATAGAAAATGAGCCTGGAGTTTTACGGTAGATTTTAAAAAAAAAAAAAAAATTATAATTTATCCTATCGTAAAGCGGCATGAAGGCACATGACATTTCTCAAATTTGATAGTCGTAAAGGCGAAGGTAAAGTGACCGTAATCATGGCTTGGAGGTAAGCAGCCCTCAGCTGGCCTCTCTTCCTGGATATTGTTTTCTTCCCAACTTGAAATTGAATTTGCATGTCCGAACCTTTAATCACATGAAGGGGAAGGTCTCGCTTGTCAGACTCTTTCACCGTCACCGAGAGCCATTGCTGAGACTTACAAGCACACTGTAGTCACTAACGCATCTTCGCGGCCAGTCAGGATGTGTGTACAATTGTACATGTGCGGCGTCTCTTCAGAGGAGCTGTCAAACTTTACCCCGAGATATACCTTCGGGGAGGCCAGAAAAAGCGAAGAATTTGCCCCTAACCATTCGCCCCCACCCCACCCGACCCCACCCCACCCCACCCTACCCCCCTTTTCTGTTGTCTTTGTCAAGTTGACTGGAATGTGATCAGAATTTGGAGCATTTTGTCTTCTCATTTACTTTGGAGGATGGATTTCTTGCCCTCTGTTTGGGGCCCCGATAGTTTGCGCGCTAAGCATCCGTTCATTGTGAAGGGAGCACCATTCCCCTAGGAGGACATTCTTGTGGTCGAGTTTTGGAAATGAATATATCTCAATCATTGACCTCTGAGGACAGGCAGAGTGGAATAAAGGCCTTAAGTAAAGCAGGGTTTCCCAAACATTTTACACCAAATCCATGTGAGCAAAACATTAGATATCTTCTCTAGTTTTGATATAATTTCTGCTGTTAACAGAAAAATGCCCTTGAATATTTTGTCAACATTCTAATATAAGCATTTTTTGGCTGTCTTCTATCCCCTATTTTGTGCTGTTGATTGCAAATTTAGTTGAAAGTAATTAGTAATTGCAAATTTAGTTGAAAGCTATCAGTAATTCGCAATCAACAGTATTGTCTGTTATACTTGTTACAATGTGCATTCTGACTCTCTTTGTGAAATCCTCCAAATTAAAATTCTGCAGGATCACATTTCCGGTGCACATTATGCCGTTGGTTTTTATTGATTGAAGGGGTTAGATTTGGCACCGGGATACCAAGCTGCGGTTACTAAGAGGCCCCACTGCCTCCCTTTAATCCGTCAAAAAGAGGGCGTGGATTAGCAGATGCTTCTCTCCAAGTTCCTGTCAGTGCCGTTCATTCGGATAGCACCACCCCGGTGATTTACACTTCCCCGCCGTTTAGCATCTTCTTGCGAGGCCCTCTATCAGTGTAGCCCATCGCAGTGCGCACGCTCATACCGAGGCGAGGAATAGCCGGTGACAGCCAACGGATTCTACCATTGCAGGAACCCCCCTCCCTCCTGCTTTGCCCTGGCTTTGTCTAGCACACAGCGAAGCAAGAGCTCAGGAGAAACTCACCATCTAAACGTCCGACGGTAGAGCGGAGTCGGCTCTAGGCAGCTTGCCATTTCTCAATGAAACAGACTTGAGGGGAGACTACTCCTTCTGCGGAGGACTGCATTTTTTTTTTTTTTTATAGAGACTGCCTTAAAAAAATAACAACCCATGCACACAAAAAACAACAACCCGAGGTTATCAGAAAGGTCCGGTGTGAAAACAAAGATGAACATAATATAGGCTTGAATCTGCCAGCAGGGTACTGTGTTTGAGTCGGACATAAATGATGGGGAGAACAAATCCGTAGCGGTGGCAGCGTACTTTACTGTGTCCAATGGAAACTCAAGACGCCGCTCGAATTTATTTTCCATTATCGGCTTGTTCTTTTTGTGGCTCAGACGATTCCGCCGACCGACCGGGACAGGGGTATGGGAATTATAATCAGATTATGTCGGGAAACAAAACCAAAAACCCACAAAGGGCAAGCATATTGGGTTGGTGGCTTGAAATCTATTTGGCGTGTCTATTTTGTGCAACTGTGCTGATAAAATCTCTCATGTCAGCAATCCAAGCAGCAAGTGTGGATTCTGACGCGTTCTTCTAAGCATGCTGTTGCCAAGTTCTTGCGGGGTTTTTTCTTCTCCCCCCTCCCACTATGAAATGCCAGGTTCTCTTCTCTTCACATCTGATAGATGAATGGTGAATTCAACTTTTAAGGCAAATGGAAAATGACCATGTGCACATATTCTCAAACTAAAGAGGACCAAATGCTTTGATCCTAGCAGGACCTTTCTGAAAGGTAGAAAAGGCATCCCGTCTTAAAGAAAGTTCCTGAAAGGTCCTACTAGGAATGAAAATTTCAGGCCCATTTTTAGAGGGGAGATTTGCATTTTGGTCATATAAATCAGTTAGCAGTTTGCAACAAACACCGTTTGTAACTTTATGTAGGGCTTATACTTTTTATTGTATTTTAAACTTGTGGTTTGTTTAAAAAAATGGTATGTCTCAAACAAAAGTTTGTGATTAATCAGAGTTGCTTTTGAATGGGTAAAGAATGCTGGCACGCTGCGTGTGTGCTGGCTATGGCTATACCCAATGATGTTATTCTTCCCTCACCGATTTACACACAGACTGGGACCGATGCAATAATACACATGGGGCATGTCCAGATAAACTGCTTGTCTGGCTGGCTGGCTGGCTGGCTGGCTGGCTGGCTGGCTGGCTGGCTGGCTGGCTGGCTGGCTGGCTGGCTGGCTGGCTGGCTGGCTGGCTGGCTGGCTGGCTGGCTGGCTGGCTGGCTGGCTGGCTGGCTGGCTGGCTGGCTGGCTGGCTGGCTGGCCACCATTTAAATCCCAGCCCCCCAACTTCCAATCAGGGCAATTGAGGTTAATGGGAAGAGCCATGTTTGTCTTGGCATTGATCAAGCAGCGAAGTTGCTCCCCCCCCCCCCTCACTCCACCCTCCCCTCTCCCACTCTCCAAGATCTGATAGCATCCCTTGCTTACATGTACAGTTTGCCTTGGTCTGCTCAATATTCCACACCGGGCATGCCTTGCTGTTCCTCGGGTTTACTTTGGCCACTGTCTTGTTTATGCATGGGCAGTCCGTTTTGTTCAGTATCGTCTATACATTGGACGGCATGCCTTCGTTCGTTCCCGTACATGTTCTCAGTGTGAACCATAGAGCTCTATAAATAAACTAGGGTGCGCACTCATCGCGTGACGCGTGCCGACAAGGGGACTGCGACGCCATTACCAAAGAGGTACAAATGCATGGATCTCTATGGGGCGAACTAATCCCAATTTTTTACAAAAGAAAGTAGGATATTAAAATTCGCCAATCCCTTGAGGTATTGATGGCCTTTCCTTTCATTTCTAAAAACCATTTCTATAACATTTTAGTTTCCGCATTCACAACCTTTTGGCTATACCTTTCCCCATTCATATTACGCGCGATTGCTACTGACATCCTGGCACTTTGAGCTGAAGTTGACCTCTTCGGTAATGGCGGATGCGCGTCCATGTCGGCACACATTCGTACCGCGCATTGATAGGGGAGTGCGCACTCTAGTTTATTTATAGAGCTCTTTGGTGTGAACATTTCTTTTGCTTTCATGTGACTCTCATCGTCATGAATTGAATTTGTTGCCTTTGTCCAAATTTCTGTCAAATTTTGTGTGATTGTATGAGCAAGCCTCGAGACTGCATGTTAGAAATAGCATATAATTTATTACAAACATACATCATGTACTCTTACATAGTCTGTGGAAACCCACCACACTTCTAAAGCACAGACGGCAGAGCAATGACAAGTTGTAAGTTGGGGACAGACGGTCTGAAACATCTCACCAACTAGTTCTCAGAATCACACACTTGCACATAGTATTCCTGCACGGTGGTTCACATGTACATGTTGAATCCATACTTATGTTTTACATGTGGTCCTGTCTGGTTGGTATACATGTATGTGTCAATTATCTGATGTAATGAAATTCAAAATTTGAAAGAACCTTCACACAAAACACCCTAAAAGGGAAGCTTTAAAAACACTTTTTTGAAAACAAACAAATAAACACATCAAAATATTTTAGAATTAGTCGGGCGCCATTTTTTGACTCGTGCCGCCTGCTGCTTGGTTTTTGACTTGCTCAGGTGCAGCGGGAGCGCGAGTTCAAGACCAAGATGATCAAGAACCACATAGGGCAGTGCAGCTGCAAGCTGAAGCAGACAACGGGTCTGCTGGAGTACGCCATCGAAGTCATGAAGGAGCAGGATCCAGCTGCATTCCTTATGGTAAGCTACATTTACGGTACCCCCCACAGGAAACCCCGGGCTTCTCTGTAGATGACCTTTACACCTATCCTCCCTGGAAGTGAAAACTGAACAAGCCCATCTTACAGAGATAAAGTGGAAAGTTTGCGGTGAAGTGCATCTCTTTTGAGACGGAGTGTGGCTCTGAAAAGAGCCGGTAACTCAACATTTCGGCCAGTGCGTTCTCTGCCCGGTTGTCAGGAGACTGCTGGATCATCGGTGCGTAAATGTGTTGTGGAGAGCGTTGGAGCGTGAAAAATCGGTCCTGCCAGCTTAACCATGCCATATTAAAGCAGTTGACTAGCTCCCAAGGCTAATCGGTTGTATTTCTGCACAACCTTCCCCGTTGTTCAAAAGCCTGGAAGTCCTTTTTTGTCTCGTTCGCCTCTTTCGAATTAGAGGTCACATTGCAGCGGTGTTTGTTTTTGACGAGCGAGGCTAGGCTTGCAAGAAGCAAGGCACACCAGTGTGCACATTGAAAGTAGTCTTGGAAAGAAGGGCTCATGTCTGTCCCCTCGGTGTGCAAGTACACAAAGTAAGCATACCCTCGACACTCCCATAATCTTATCTTTAGCGGGCATACATGCATATATACTCAGCCAAGTTGCTGTCATGCATCATGCTAATCCGTCTTCGATCAGTCCTTTGTGAGACAGAAAGTGCAAGGTGAACTGCTGACAATGCATTCACATGCTCTGGACAATTGCACACTTCCACCAGCTTTCCGTACAGTGTGCCGTCTTCTCTGCACTTTTTTCTTCCCCTCTCTTAAATCGCACATGAAATTCAGCATTAGAGACGATAATAGGTTTAGATTGGAAATAATTTGATGACGTTGGCACCACTCTAGACTAGTGGACACGTACATGTACATACTAGTGCAGCAGTGCCATTTACATCAATTTTCCATTTGCAATTGTTGGTTTGGTTTTTGGCGGGGGGGGGGGGGTCTTTCGAGTTTTCTTGAGTCGTTAGGGAAACCGACGGACCCTCACTGCTTGTGAATGAAAGAGAAACTTCCGGGTGAACATTTCGTGCTGGTTCACATGTGGCCGTGTGCTGTGAATCACAGTTGTAATCCATTGATGTTTATCTTTTGTGATGGGTTGTCACCGCAACCTCACCACAAAAAATTTGCCCGACTGAAAGGTATCAGGGGAAGAAAGCAAAACGGAAGGATTTCACATTTTTGTGACCCAGTACGGCATAATGAGGACTCTCATCCCAATTTGAGTTTTCATGATTTTCCCGCCACTGCAAAGAGTACCTCATTAGCTTCCCAATGATATCAACATTATTTCCATATGTTGCCGAAATCCAAAGTTACGATGCAAGAAATACGACGGCTAAAGTTTGAGGTCATGCACATGGGGTGCCGACTGTGACTGCGGCCTTCCCACACACACACTTACAAATTCCCCAATTTTTCAATATTTGCATATATTTGTCGGAAAATTCCTTCAAACAGATGATTTTCTTATACGTAAGCTTCCCCAAAATTAAAAAAGAAATAGATTAAAATTGATTTTGACATGCATTTTGACAATACTTCGAAAAGGACTTTTATTTGAAAAGGACTTTTGGAGTTGATGCCTCATAACGCCATCTTAGGTCACATATTATTGCATCTTAGTAGTGAATCTGCATTTTGGAAATGGTTAAATTCACAATCAATTTGGTGTGTGTCGGCAAGGATCTAAGAAGAAGTCTTTCTGAGAAAAAAAAACCCAGAGCAGAATGCAAGTGATGTAGCCCAGAGACCCATGTTTATATTTGCAGAGGCCCTGTGTTTTGCATTTATTTGCTTCCCACCATACCGGGGCATTGTAAATATGCCTCCACCTCAGAACGATCCCATTGTATTCTGGCACAATGATTTACTATTCCGTGTACAATGCTTGATTGCTTCTGGGATGCCAAGCAATTCTCGATACCAAAATAACACACACATACAATAATGTAGAGTGGAATTCAAGACAACAGAACAATGGATCTTGAATGTTACAAAAATCATTGAAAAGGTTAAAGAATACTTAAAAATTGAGGTTTTTTGGGGGGGCCATTTTGTTTTCACCCATCACTGTGCCCGTGCGCCATGTCTAGAGATCACTATGCGACAACCCATTCTGTGCTGGAGAGATTTATTTCTGGGATTTCATGGCGTTTGTTACCATGGCATTCTATTGTATCATATCATATATACCGTGTATTTGGTGTGCACTGTATTTTTTTTTTCTGATGCGGCTCTCTTGAGTTTAATGAAGAGGTATCCTTGGGGGTCGGAGAAGGTGAGTCGGTGAGTGTGCACCGGAGATGTATGCCAAATGCCAAAATGTACTGTAACTGGAGCAGAACAGGCACAGTATAGGCAACCGCGAAGGTCCTCTCTGGGCAACAAAGGGGGAAGAGAATCATGTCTGCTGTCCAAATGAGGAGGGGGAGGAGGCAGGGGAGGGTGGGAAGGGAAAAAGATGGGGTTAGGCCAGCGGTAAGGGAAAGAGAAAGATGAGAAAGAGAGAGAGAGAGAAAGGGAGAGAAGAAGATGGGGAGAGAGGGAGAAAGAAAGCGAGGGAGAGGGAGGGAGGGAGAAAGAGAGGGAGAGAGTGGGAGGGAGGGGAGAAAGAGAGGGAGAAGAAGGAGGGAGGGAGAGAGGGAGAAAGAAAGATAGAGGGGGGAGAGAGAAAGAAAAATAGGGAGAGGGAGGGAGGGGGAGAGAGATAGAGAGAGGGAGGGAGAGAGAGAAGGAGAAAGAAAGATGGCGGAGAGAGGGAGGAAGAAAGATAGGGAGAGAGAGGGAGAAAGGGAAAGGGAGAGAGAGTGGGAGGGAAGGGAGAAAGAGAGGGAGAGAGAGAGAGAGAGAGAGAGAGAGAGGGGGGGGAGAAAAGAGAGAGAGAGAGGGGGGAAGAAAAGAGAGAGAGAGAGGGGGAAGAAAGAGAGAGATGGGAGAAAGAGAAACAGTGGGAAGAGAGAGATGAAAGATAAATAGTGGGTCCCTGTCTTGTGCCAAGTATTAAGTGGAATGTGTATGGCCCCATCAAGACTCGGGGATTTTTACCACAAGAGGGTTGACCAGAGTGGCGGGAAGAAAAAATGGGTCAATGACATCCGCGGAGCTGGCAGCCGGACAAGGGAGGGGAGAGGGAGGGCGGGCGCTGGACTGGCACCCAAGGGGCCCTCCAATAACAGAAGCCCAAGTTGGGACCCGTCTCAGGCTACACGATTGATTTCAGCGCATTATAATTTACGCCCTCCTCCTGGTCTTGAGCCGCACGTGGAAGCCGAGGGAGAGAGTGTCCGGATGGTGGTGTGTCACCGTTCAAGCTGAGCAAACCTGGCGATGCTCGCTTGTGCGCGCATCCAAGCTCGTCTTGTCTTTGCTGGGTTGAAAGGATGGGGGCAACAGCTAAGCTGGGGGGGGGGGGAGGTCGTTGTCTCATTGTCTGCAGAGCTTGCATCCCCCTCTGCAATACCATGGCAACTGATTATAAATGCTAAATGGAGGCAGACTCCGATATCCTCCTCCTCCCCCACCGCAATCTAAAGAGCAATCAACATCAGCCTGCACACACAAGAGCAGAAATTTGAGATTCATAGACATCATTATCGTGGGACAAACTATGACTCCATCTGCGACTGTTTGCCTTGTGTACTTTCCTTGTGTGTATATTAGGTACCCCATCTCCAGCAGATATTGGAAACCAAACAAAAAAGACAGCCTGGTCCAACTGTGCAGCAGTATGGGAGCACCCAGTGACTCAGATTAGTCCCAAGCAATGAATCATTCTAGAATTCGCAGTGAGCAACTTTCTCATTTTGGCTGTGCGCCAAGAGCATGGGGTATGCATACCTGTACAACTGGCACAATGCCATCATACCTGTACACTGGCACAAAACCATCATACCTGTACAACTGGCACAATGCCATCATATCTGTACACTGGCACAATGCCATCATACCTCTCGACTGGCACAGTGCCATCATACCTGTACAACTGGCACAATGCCATCATACCTGTACAACTGGCACAATGCCATCATACCTGTACAACTGGCACAATGCCATCATACCTGTACAACTGGCACAATGCCATCATACCTGTACAACTGGCACAATGCCATCATACCAGTACAAATGGCACAATGCCATCATACCTGTACACTGGCACAATGCCATCATACCTGTACACTGGCACAAAACCATCATACCTGTACAACTGGCACAATGCCATCATACCTGTACAACTGGCACAATGCCATCATACCTGTACAACTGCCACAATGCCATCATACCTGTACAACTGGCACAATGCCATCATACCTGTACACTGGCACAATGCCATCATACCTGTACACTGGCACAAAACCATCATACCTGTACAACTGGCACAATGCCATCATACCTGTACAACTGGCACAATGCCATCATACCTGTACAACTGGCACAATGCCATCATACACTGTACCTGTACAACTGGCACAATGCCATCATACCTGTACAACTGGCACAATGCCATCATACATGTACACTGGCACAATGCCATCAAACCTGTATAACTGGAACAATGCCATCATACCTGTACAACTGGCACAATGCCATCAAACCTGTACACTGGCACAGTGCCATCATACCTGTACACTGGCACAATGCCATCATACCTGTACAACTGCCACAATGCCATCATACCTGTACAACTGCCACAATGCCATCATACCTGTACAAATGGCACAATGCCATCATACCTGTACACTGGCACAATGCCATCATACCAGTACAAATGGCACAATGCCATCATACCTGTACAACTGGCACAATGCCATCATACCTGTACAACTGGAACAATGCCATCATACCTGTACAACTGGCACAATGCCACCATACCTGTACAACTGGCACAATGCCATCATACATGTACCTGTACAACTGGCACAATGCCATCATACCTGTACAACTGGAACAATGCCATCATACCTGTACAACTGGAACAATGCCATCATACCTGTACAACTGGCACAATGCCATCATACCTGTACAACTGGAACAATGCCATCATACCTGTACAACTGGCACAATGCCATCATACCTGTACAACTGGCACAATGCCATCATACCTGTACAACTGGCACAATGCCATCATACCTGTACAACTGGAACAATGCCATCATACCTGTACAACTGGCACAATGCCATCATACCTGTACAACTGGCACAATGCCATCATACCTGTACACTGGCACAAACCATCATACCTGTACAATTGGCACAATGCCATCATACCTGTACACTGGCACAAACCATCATACCTGTACAACTGGCACAATGCCATCATATCTGTACACTGGCACAGAACCATCATACCTGTACAACTGGCACAATGCCATCATACCTGTACAACTGGCACAATGCCATCATACCTGTACAACTGGCACAATGCCATCATACCTGACACCTGTACAACTGGCACAATGCCATCATACCTGTACACTGGCACAAAACCATCATACCTGTACAACTGGCACAATGCCATCATACCTGTACAACTAGCATAATGCCATAATACCTGTACAACTGCCACAATGCCATCATACCTGTACAACTGCCACAATGCCATCATACCTGTACAACTGCCACAATGCCATCATACCTGTACAACTGCCACAATGCCATCATACCTGTACAAATGGCACAATGCCATCATACCTGTACAACTGCCACAATGTCATCATACCTGTACAAATGCCACAATGCCATCATACCTGTACAAATGGCACAATGCCATCATACCAGTACAAATGGCACAATGCCATCATACCTGTACAACTGACACTCTGCCAAATATCACAATCCTGTATTGTATGCTAAATCAGAACCCTTCTAAAGCTTGATTTTGTTTATTCATGCAATTTCGCCCAAAACAAGGCTATAAAGCCATCCTAGGCTACGGCCTAAGGAAAGCAGGAGATAGGAATATTTACATTCCTCTTAAAAAGGGCTGGATCATCAGGTGGGAAACGTGAACTAGGAAGGGAATTGCGAAGGAAGGAAGGGAATTGCAAAGAGAGGCAGACCATGGGAAGAAGTTGTTCTGTTCTCTGCTGTCTCCAAACTGTGGCGTGGAGATGGAGAGAAAGCAAAACAAAAAGCAAGAATGTGTTCCTCTCTTCACCCCAATAAAAACAATATTTTGATGAATTTTGATTCAGTGTGTTGCATTAGCTCCGGAAGCATCCGTTTTTGCTGCAGCCTTGGCTGGAAAACCTCCCAACCAATTTGTGTAGACTGCACCTGGCCCATTAATGCCAAATAAACATTTGGATTTCTGCACTGCTGCTCGGATGTTAATAATAGCAGGGCTCGGCGATCAGAAGTGTAACCTTGATTAGCCAGTAGCCACAGTGCTCAATGCTCATATGCATGCAGGACTGCTGTATACCTCAAGGTTGTTTCCTTATGGTTTTGTGTGTGTGTGTGAGTGAGTTTTTAGATATTTGGGGTTTTTTTCAGTTGTGTGTGTGCGAACGGTCTGCAGGCAATTCAGACCTGTGACTCAGACTTCATTTCCGTCGTTCAACAGCTGAAAATACAGTTTGCTTGATCCTGTACGGATGTTGCAGAATGTATCGACATCGTCAAAAGCCTTCTGGGTCCACGCGCCGAGGTACATGTACATGTACATGCGTGCCAAATCTATGCAAGAGTATGTCACAGGTTACTGTTGCGGAAAGCATTCGGTGTAGTGCATTTCACGGTAAAATGGCTGCCATTAGTGGAGTCGGAGACAGAGCTGTAGCTTGAGCCTGGACATGGTCTCTATACATTCGCAAGCAAACTGTCACCGCGGCATAGCGTCCACATTGGAGCATTGGATTCTCATTTTCATAATGCACCAGCTTCCATCTCCTAATTAGGGAATCTGATACTCTTCTAACGGCAGTTCCGTTGTCATCTCCAGTGTTAGTTTTTCATGTTCTGTCACTTCTTTTGAATCCTTTTTTTCCCCCTTTTACACCCCTCACCACAATCAGGTGTCTGGCGCATTGATCAATCGCGTGCGTCACACCGAGATGTCATGGAAGAAAGAGATGATCCTTGAGCATCGAGTGGACGCCGAGTTTGACCTGACGCTCGACAGCAACCCGGTGCTGAGGGCCATTGAACGCCTCAACTTCAAAGAAATGAAAGGTACATGTAGCTTCAAACCCCTGCAGCTGGGCCCATACCGTGGACCTGCCGACCTTTGAACTCTGACCCACGTTTTGCCTGACGACAGCCAGTGAAACCATTTTGTGGTGCCGTTCCTTTTACTGCGCTGGCATTAGACCAAGGACTGTACTCTCTCACTGTCTCACATTTCAAGTGTGATATTGACTTTTTTTATTGCGCGTTCTTGCAAGGATGTATTGATCAACTGAAAGGCAAACTGACATTGACGTGTAGCCTTGCAATGTGTTCGATAAATGATATGAATGATTGTTGATTGTGGTCGGAACTCACATCAAGGAGACATAGTTATTTAAAGGTCAACTGCAATGCATTTTGCAATTCTTTTTTTTCTATCATTTCAAAAAATACTGTGGTGGCAGTAAAAAGCATTCATGGTTTTTTTACTTTGAGAAAGAGGAGGCCTTCCTTGGTGTTGTCAGGGGAGGACAACCCAGTCCATTACTCTTGTCGGGGAAGCGTTACATTGTACGTTCGTGCATGTACATGTACATGTATGTACAGACAGTCAGTGCACATTTTTCATGAGAACAAATTTCAGGAGTATAGTCACACATTCGTTGACATGCCTGCAAGATTTGTTGCTGAAGATTGCTGCAATGCAATAAACATGTATTTATTCCCTGACGATCCTTGAATAAGCCGCTTTTGGACGTCAAAAATCACGTCGACACGACAGAAATAATCAGATCTTGCATTACAGCATCCAATTTGAGGCTTTCTTTCACGGAGACCATTCGGGTTCATATGCATGTATGGTTTTTCAACGCGTTGCCGTCTGTTGCCATTGGAAACCCATTTTCAGAATCTCTACAGTATCCTTGTTATCGACTGAGAGTTCATTGACTCCGCAGAAAAATCTGCTGGGAAGACGTCTTGGCCTGCCCCCTTTTCACGTTTTGTTTTTTACTGGCGTCGCGCTAAAAGAATGTGCATTATGCACTGAACACATCTGGGAACTAAGTACTCCAATATATCTCAAAATTTAGTGGTCCTGATGTTTCGATCCTAGCAGGACCTTTCTCAAAGGCAGAGTACACGAGGATCTAAACGTCAGGCCCACTAAATTTTGAGATTTGCATTTTGGTAATTTTAGTCAGTAAGCAGTTTGCAACATTTTTGTATATAGCTTTTACTCCAATATATGTAAGTGCCTTCGCCGGGAGAGATTTTTTTTTTCCATGATTTAAAGAACAGCGCCCTCAATATCTACGGGGACAATCCTAATTAATTATAAAACACTTCAAATAAGGCTAAAACACAAAAATGACGTACCAATGAACATATTTTATACCAAATCAGTGTTTAAATTCTTTGTTCCATCAGTTGACCTTTAGATGCATAAAAAAGTGGTGACATCATGATCTAGGCTTGTGGTGACACCATGGTCTAGAGTGGTCACATACAAAGTGGTGAAATTTACCGGTATGTTAAGGTACTGTACCCGGTATATAGATTCATGATGAGATTTGAAGTTTTGTATGGTGAGAATATCAGGATAAATAGGTTTGCGGAGACACCATGTAAATTCTCTTTTGTGAGTAAGTGTGGTTCTGAAAAGAAACGGAGGAACTCGACGTTTTGAACAGTGTACTCTGCCAGTCTCCTGAAGATGAGCAAAGTACACTGTTAGAAACGTCGAGTTCCTCCAGTTCTTTTCAGAACCACACTTACTAACAAAAGAGAATTTACATGGTGTCTCCGCAAACCTATATATCCTAGATTCATGAGTGGTGACATAGGTATTATAATTTTTGCAACATACATTTACATGTCACATTTCAGATAAACATATGCACGTGTGTTTATCATGAACCAGTGATATATATACGTGTAGTACAAGAACGAAAAAAGATTACCTCCTCTAAAAGAATGATGACTTAGAGTCGATAAAAGCTAGAAGTGCACTTCATTTGGTGGGGAATAGCATTTTGAAGTGGATTTCTGGCCCCTTGTGTCATTGTGCCTGCATGCAGTGCCAGACCCACCGGTCATCATCGCGGAAAACTGCAGCGCCGAAAATAACAGCGTGACCCTGGCCTGGCAGTCACACCCCTCCAGCTGGGTGGAAGGCTACGTATTGGAGCTGGATGACGGCAACAACGGAGAGTTCAGGGTAGGTGCTGCTGTCGCCTACAAAATGGGCCTGTGTCTCAGTGTACCCGGAGTGCAATTACTAGTGAAGCATTCCCGCCTAGATGAGGGAACCAGTGGTAGGTTGATAGTGAACACAGTTACGGGGACCACAAAGATATTAATTGGACTACCGGTTACTGTATCATGGCCTCTCTTGGTCTTTGGGAACCATTGGGATGTACACTATAAGAGTAACTGCAGTATTAACTATATCATGATGCCTGCTCTCAGACTAGTAAAGGAGCCATTGGAATACAATGGAGTTAGTTGGATGGAGTGCGAACTATACTATGCCCTGCCACAGTCTGACAGAGACATGGGGATACATTGGTGTAACTGGAGTGCTGACATACCACCCCATCTCAGTCTAAAAAGCTGTTGAAATTATATGATTAGTAACTGGATTTAGTGGATATCTAAATGCTAACCACATAGTCTACGGAAGCCATTGGAACACATAAGGAACTGCAGATTGCAGCACTACATTGTGTGTACATAAATCATAACCTGCAATCCCTCATGTATTCACAAATACGCATTTAATCATGAAAAGGAACCCTGTGTGCACATTATATGGATGCATGATCTTCATGGCATTAAAAATCCTCAGCAGGATAGAAGGAGTCAAATTTGCATTTATTATGTACAATTATTGTAATCAAGGTGAGATAGATATTTGAAAGAGGCATGCCAAGGGACATAGATTGGATTTGAGGTTGTTGGGGTTTTGGGGGTTTTTTTTCTGCAAGGGTGGCTACAAAAACACGTGAACCTGTGATACATGTGTGTCCCGTAGGGCATGGCCGGTTGGAGCGGTAATGTTCAGCGCTCATTACATCCTTGTAGGTTCAGTAGCCCGAGAGCGTTACACGCTGTGCCAAGGTGCCCCCAAGCACCGGACAGGAGTTCCAAAGACTCCACCTGTGCTCTCAGAGAGCGGATGCCGGCTGCCTGCAGGGGAGGAAAGGGGAGGGGAGAGAGGGGTGCTTTCACGGGGCTAAGGTTTGGTTACCCGATGGTACCACTGACAGCATTATTGTGAAACGCGCAGGGGGTGGCGGTGGGGATGGGCAGGGGTAGGGGTGAGGGATGTGTTGGAGCACCCAGAGGTCCCACCACCTGTGCCTGCAGCAGATTACTCCTACAGTACTTGGAGGATTCACTCCCTCTGAGGGGTCGTCCGGTAGACCAGACATGCCCCTTATTGCTCTCAACCCCCGGGGGGTATCTCAGCCTTGCTCTTCTTCTTTTTGGCACTGCTGAGTTTCTGAACCGTTAACAGTGCATGCGGGATAAACATCCAAATTAGACATTTTCTTGTGCAGAGGGAAGGGGATGCTTCCTGTCCGTCTACACAGATGAAGCAGCCGTTGTAACTTCAATTTATTATTTTTTTTTTTTTTTTTTTTTTGCAGGAGGTTTATTACGGCAAGGAGAGTATCTGCACTGTGGATGGTCTCCACTTTGACACCACGTACAATGCACGGGTCAAGGCCTATAACCATGCTGGAGAGGGAGACTACAGCGAGGGTGTTTGTCTTCAGACCGCGGAGGGTATGTGGTGGAACTTTATCATTATAGCCTCCCTACAGACTAGAATGCATCTGTGATGGCCTCTTTTTCAAATCTCTCCAAAGATGGTGTCCGTATAGCGCCCTCACTTGGCAGAACATGGCCAGGGGAAAAAATAGGCCTGAGGCTGGAGTTATTTGTTACAGCTGGATGTGGTACACAAGTCTGTGTTTTCTTGAGGCCACTAGCTTGTGGCTTCCACAGACTTGTGCGCAAACTATAGCCATAGTCACTTAGAAACTAGGCAAGTGGCTTCCATAGATGTGTGCGGGTGAGCAGTTTACATTGTATGTATAAGAGCACAGATGCAGAATCAGTGTAGTGTTAGCCCTGATGCCTTCTGCTCAGGGCCTAATTCCATGGCTCGTGCATAGTGATTCATTTGTTGCTTAATTAAGGAAGCAAGAAATAATATTGGTCGTGAAATGCGATTACGTTAAGCGCAGATTTTGTTTGCTTCCGCAAGTGCCGATTCTACGCTTATGGTGATGAGCAGAGCCATGAAATTGGGCCCGGCTGTAATGAGTGTTTTGGATACTGTCTTCAACAGTGGCTTGGTTTCAGCCGGATCCGCGGACGGCCCACCCGGACATCATCTTCACCAACGACAACATGACACTGACCTGCAACACGTACGACGAGCGCATCAGCCTGGGCAACGTGGGCTTCTCCAAGGGCGTGCACTACTGGGAGATCACCATCGACCGCTACGACAACCACCCCGACCCGGCCTTTGGCGTGGCCCGCTTCAACACGGCCCGGGACATGATGCTGGGCAAGGACGACAAGTCCTGGTCCATGTACGTGGACAACAACCGCAGCTGGTTCATCCACAACAATGCCCACGCCGACCGCAGCGAGGGCGGCATCGACGTGGGGGCGGTGGTGGGCGTGCTGCTGGACCTGAACAAGCGGACGCTGCGCTTCTACATCAACGACGTCAAGCAGGGACCCGTGGCCTTCACGGGGCTGACCGGGGTCTTCTACCCAGCCGTCAGTCTGAACCGAAACACGCAGGTCACCTTTCACCCGGGCCTCGAAATCCCAGCAGACAGCGACTAAAAAAATAAAAAAATAAAAAATAAAAATCCCACTCTGAAAATGGTCCACGGGTGTTGCAAGCACACAAGCACCATCAAATGCTATGCATTTGATTCTCTATTTAAATAAATAAATAAATAAATAAATGTGTGCCCCCATCGCATTGGGTTGGTTACAGCTAAACCACTTGCAGGTTTCGATAGTGCTTTCAACGGCTAGCTTTGTCACAAATTGCAGCTGGTGTTGCAAGTATATGCTAAAGCTTTCATTTATTTTCAGATTGCAAAAGCTGAAAGCGCTCCTGTCAATAATGCACGGACAACTCCAAAATTATTTAATAAAAAAAAAAGGTCCTACTAGGATCGAAACGTCAGGCCCACTAAATTTTAAAAAGAAAAAGATATTAGAATTTTACTACATAAATTAACAATTCAACAAAATAATATCTTATTTTGTGTTTGTAAGTTGGTGAGTTTATTCACACCAACTGCTTACTTCAGCCAAATGTAAACCGATACTTGAGAGCGTTCGCTCCCGCACCGGATAGAGTATGCACAGAAGCTGTCGGGCATCGTTTCATATTGCGCTTGGGTAAACAAACAGTCTAGTGTACACTGTATCATGAGAACAGGGAGGCAGAAACCAGACCAGGCCAGACCAGACTGGGGGCACATCACAGATCCACAAGGCGGTCAAAGGCTTGAAGTCTTGGGGGACTTTATGTATTCATCTTTTCTACAGACATATTTAGATTTCAGAGAATTCCCCTCTTTTTGTTATGACACTCAATCTAAAAAAAAAAAGGAAAAAAAAAGACCAATTGACTCCAGCAAGAATAATTTCTAAAGAAAGATTTCTAAAGGGAAAAGTGCAAAAAGAAAGAATACTGGCCAGTGAAATTCTAGCCCTTTAAAATGAATGAGTATTGAATGAAGTTGATACTATTTCCACATTTGTACCTCAATGGGTTTGGTTTTTTTCCGTTCAACTGACAGCACAAAACAAATTCTGATCTCCTCCCTACTCCCCTACTCCCAGCTTAGTGATCCAGATTAGGACTACCCAGGATGTGGCAGAAGTACTTGAATCTTATTCCTTCTGCCTTTGAGAAAGGTCCTGCTAGGACCACTAAATTTTGAGTCTTATTCTCATTCGAAAACTGTTGCTTTTTTCTCCTGCCTTCGGTAGACTTGGATGGGAACCCTACACTGGACTGGCTTCTGTGTTGACATCTGGTTGTTGTTGTTGTTGGTGTTGGTGTTGTTGTTGTTGTTGTGTTTTCTTTTGTATATAATATTAGTGAACAATAGCCCACCAAAGTAGCATTGCACCTCGATGGGCTGACCCGCTGGTTCACTGCATGCAGCTCACCAGACAAACAAGATACATAATTACAAAAAATATATATACTATATAAGATATATAAAAGATTCATTCTTGAGGGTACTGATGTGCCTGTCTTCTGAAAGAGCCAGGGACAGGTATAGATTTTTGTCAACAAAAGTGATCAGGAAGACTGTTAACATACACACAGTGGATTGGGGAAGTTTCTATCCACTCAGATGGTCCTAGTATGTGGTACAGTGAGTGCATGGTCAGGTTTTGGTAAGTGACTAGCTCTTGTCACACGTCTCCTCACTGCTGGTGGAGGGAGCAACATGTGAAGATCTTGTTGGACATTGCTCCATGTGAAGATCTTGTTGGACATTGCTACATGTGCAGGTTAAAGAATGTTGCCAGTACAGTGATTTAGTGTCTAACAAAATGGCTGGACAAACTGGCTGGGAGCTTTTAAACACTTTTGAAAAAAGGCAACAACAACTTTGACTGGACTGGGTCTTGAGCCCGAGACCTCGGGTTTTGCGTACCAGAGCTCTCTTTTCATTTGAGCTATCCAGCCCTTGGATGGTGGCCCTCTGGGGTGTTTTTTTTCTACTGGGGTGGGGACCCAAGCCAGAAGCATTCAACCAGTGTCTGGTAGGAGTGGCAGATCCTCCCAGGTTCCAACATCCGAAGAGAGAGCCTCCCAGTACATGTATCTTCCTTATCTTTGCACAGCTACCCTGAAATTTATGATGCTGTCGGCATTGAATTGCGCAATAAATCCCTGCGTCTACACTCTCCAGCCAGCTCAATCAGCATTCCTAAACAATGACGGGATGTTTCAGCGGGTAATTGTCTGAGAATTGGAAAGACATCAATCAGTGATGAGTTCTGTCCGCCCACGTGGAGTGGGAGAGAGGAGGGGGAAGGGCGAGATAAATAGATTCAGCGCTCGGCAACTGGTGTGGTCTCAGTCATGTTGCCATGGCAATGTCTGGGGGGAAAGGAATCCTCTTTGAAGCGGTGTGCAGGAGAGTTGATGAATCGTGCATGCAACCAATACCTTCTGCGTGCAGTTGTTGACATTGGCCCAGATAGAAAAAAAACCAGCCGTCTGACTCACTTTTTTCATGTGTTTGTGAAAGGTTCTGTTCCTCAAGTCACATGAAACAAGAGTTTGGCTTATTTTTGTTGCTCTATATTTATGTGTAAATATTAACAGAAGTCTCAAGCTGTTGTATTTTAAGACAGGGTACATGACTAGAATGGGATGGCATGATTTATGAAGATGACGGCAACATGATCTCATCCCACTATATATAAGGCTCAAATGAGATTTTTCCAAAAAACCCAAAAAGTATTAAAAAAAAAAATACAAATGTATTGTCAGTGTTTAATAAAAAGCATTGAGCATGGCAGGGTGTTGAAAAGTGGTTACCATTTTCAAGGTCCCTCTCTAAAAAAAAAAGAGAGAATGTGTATTCTTAAGGATTAACAATGAAGTATGCTTACAGACAAGACTAAGTACCAACATTTATGATACAAAATATGAAGAAAAAAACATGCTTGCTTCCCTGAAGTGTTGGTTTGAATTAGGCTGTGGCAGTTTTGGAAAAATCTAAACCGAAAAACCGTCTCCAAGTCAAAACCAACAAAAGCGGAAAAAATGCCCATGCCTCGTCTGAATATCCCTCCCCCCCCCCCCTGCAAATACCAGTTTTATGTGAGATGGTCGAGTTTGTTACCCCTGCCATATCTAGCGGTGTACCCTGCCTTATAAACCTGTATAACTATCACAAGATTAACTTTTATATAAAATTACTTATATCTGTCCTAAAACTGCTCAAAGTACCTATTGTGAGGCACAGTACTTCTTTTATTTTCTTACATGTATTATTTTACTTCGTTCTCCCTGCATTTCATTGTGCGGATGCCGAAATGCTTCGCTAGACTCCTTCACTTATGAGCACACACCGTCTGGAAATATGTATTATTTGTTCATGAATTTGACGTGCTTTCTGTGCTATAAATTTACGATCTTTGTTCAAGAAGTGGCCGGATTGTGTTCGTTACCATAGGGTAGTCAACTGGCAATGCTGTTAAGTTATTCTGTATGACATATGTTTATAATACCTTAAATATAAACTATAAGTAGAACGTATTGTTTTATTCATAGATTCATATCTGGAAGACAAATCAAAATAGTGCATTTTACTTTATTGTACAGTGTCTGGCAAACCATGTTTTCTTTGTAATTACACACTTATGTATTGTAAAGTATGATTTCATTCATCGACCAATTTTGTGAATAATAGCTTATTAATTTGTAATGATTTATTCATCACACTTGATTGATGTGATCAAATGTGATTTGTCTTAGCCCATTGATCATGGCATTGATCATGATTTTGTGCTTTCTGTGAAGTGAAACTGTTGGAATCTAATGGCTTCCCTCACATAGCAACCAATCAAGAATGCAGGTCCTCAGCACACCATTCCCATTAAAAGCTCAACATTAACTTGTCTCGTGCATATTCATGAGAACTTTGTGAACTCAGTTAGGTCAGTGGTGAATCAGAAAGGGAAAAGTTTTGATTGAAGTGTCAGGCCCTCAACATTTTGATGATCCATAATGATGATGATGCATTCAAGTGGATGTCAGGAGTAGATACAGAGCCTGAGCCAAAGCCAAAGCTGCTGCCACGACAGAGGCCTGTGGGGCTGTGGCTCATTGAGCCGAGAGATGGGCTGTGGCTCTTTCAGTCTCAAATTAGGATACAGTCCACAATGCAGTTCATGTCAAAAGTGGATTTGTTCTAAGGTACACTCACATGCACTATTGCCCAACTCTTACAAAAGTCTGGGGGAATCATTCTAAAAGTGGATGGAACTAAAGCTTTCTGTGTGCACCCTTGACTTTGCACTGAGTAAAACATGTTTTGTTTAAAAAAACAAGCTTAATTAAGAACACAATTTAATAACTATTATTAGGAAGACTGTTGATAACTCGATGTGTCGTGCCTTTTCATACTGTATGTAAAAGTAGCAATACACCACTTTGTAAATACTGGTCAAAGCTCATGCAGCTACATGTACCCACACTCTAGTTGACCCACAGCAAGTTCAAAGATGTTCTCTGTATTCCACTGTGAAGCAGCAGTCGCAGAAACCGTTGAATCTGTACCATAAGCATGCCGTGTTACCAAAAGTGTAGCCGTTGCACATTGCCATGTACAGAGCACACTAATAGCCTTGAGTACTTTGTCCTGCCAGTGCCACTTGCTCGCGTTAGTTTCAAGGAGAAAATGCTTGCTCGTTGCATCTTTCTTGTGTTCAGCGTCAGGGTTGTTACGTATCATGCTGCAAGTCATGTCGTTCATTGTGTTAGTCGTTTGGGCTTGAAAGGCACGATGGAGCATTGGAGGAACTGACCCCAAAGTTGGGCTTTGGCGATGATTGTGATGAAGCAGCACCATTTCAGCTGAGCGGTATGGGTTCTGAAATATTTGGAACTGTCTGGATCGTACTCTTTAGCACCACCACGCATTTACAATCCACAAACCTTTTGTCTATCGACTGCAATGTGGGCAGACAAAGGGTATGCATGTCATTGCCCAGTCTACAAATTGTATTCCTTCACTTGGCAGACCTAGTCACATTCATCCATACTTATTCAAAGACCTGGCAGCAGACAAGTGAATTGCCTCATTTATTGTTCCATAAAATTGCTGGTAAGGCCTTGGCAAAGGTCGTCACAGTAATCTGCCCATTCCACTTTCCAGCCAGTAACCTTTAACCCATGACCCTTAACCTGTAACCTTAAACGTTTGCTCAGTGTAGGCAGTTGAAATAGTCAAGCCAAAACCTTTTTATTACAGAAATGCTGCGAATTTTGTACGCTGTACTCAAGGGTTTATAATACATTCTGTACTTTGAAGTGCATGAAAGCAGGATTAATTCCGTTCTCACTAGCGCCGGCAATACTTGGTTGGGATTTTGGGGGGCGGGGGGCATCTGGGTTTTTTTAAATTAAATGTTATAGCCTTTGAGGTAATAAGCCTTGTTGGTAATGAAAGAAAGATCAAACAGTTTCTTATAACATGTCAAGATGTGCCAACTATATGTGCCTTGGCGACAAAGGAATGAGCTTATTCTACATTATCAAGCATAGGGTGTTTTTTGGGAACCCTCTTTTGAAAAACAATTTTGGTTAAACATCTGGCTCGAGCTCCATCGTCAAGATTGTGGGTCATACAAGAATGCTTACTGACATCACTGGCCAAAATGCAAACCTCAAAAATGTAGAGGGTGCTCCTAGCAGGACCTCTCTCGGGGTTTATAGCATTCTGCCTTTGGGGAAGGTTCTGCTAGGATTGAAATGTCAGGACCTTGACGTGTTTTGAAATGAAAAATTTTGATGATCCGCAATGATGATGCATACAATTTTAAGTGCATGTCAGATGTAGATACAGAGCCAAAGACGAAGCCAAAGCCGCTGCTCATTCAATCCCAAGTGCGGACGGAGTCCCCATTTATTTCTACTCGTATATCTGTCATTACATGAGCTCTCCAAACCGAGGTGTCTTTGCTGAAATCCTCAGAGGTCCGATTCTCTTGTTGAAAAAAAGAAGAAGAGATGTATATGTACCAGTACTTGCCTACAGCCATTTATGTATAGTAATCAGTGATTCAACCTCGTGTTGTTAAGTTACCAGATTGCCAACCAATGAGGATTCAAGCATTGCAATTGTCTTCCCAGATGAATGATGTGGGTGACAGTGTTTTTGGAATGGAAACCATTTTGTAATATCCAAGTTTGCAGTTTGCAAATATGCTTTGATGTTTGAAATGAGTACTAATTTATTCAATGATACAGCACAGTATTTTTTGTCTATTTTGGTAGATTGGGTTTTTTTCTTGGATTTTTTTTTTTTATTTTTTTTTTTACCAAGATGGCTGTATTTGATCAGTGTTAATGACACCCACCATTACATATCTGTAGTAAGCAAAAACAAAAACAACAAAAAACAATGTATGAGCAATGGATTCTGTATTCATCATGTACATCAGAGGCAATAGGCATTAAAATGAAGTGAACTTGTGATTGCATTACTGTGCCAAAGAGAATTTCTTTCGAGGAGTGTAGGCTGTTTAGCCTCTGGACATTGATAATCTGAGATAGCATGCTCCTGGCCAATGCTTGAAGACGTTCATTGGACGGACAAGCCAACCTGGGCACGAGTTAAATCACTGGATGTGTATTTCTTTAATTAATGTTAGATTGATTAAAGGACCTACAGCATTGCCGATGATTTTGCTGTTTTGTTCTCACTAAAAGCAGAAACAATATAATTCCATACAAGATTGCTCCGCCCAGCTGATTATCATAAAGTGTGGACCCACAACTTTTTTTACAAAGGGGTCTTTGGAGGTTAATTAACTTATACATTGTATAATAAGTGAAGCCTAAGACAACCTGGGGATTCATTCTTCAATTTGGTATGTAATTTGGACCATATCTGGCTTCAAATGTGGCCCAATTGGTACTTTGACTGTAGAATCCCAGAAATTCGGCTTGGACGGCTACACATTTTGGGGGTAATTACTTTTTTTTAATCTAATCGGCTAAGGGCACTAAAATTGAAAAGAATCTGAGAGATGAAGGTCCAAACTAACATTTTCAGTATAGCTACAAGAACAGAAACTTTTGGGTGTGGGATAATTGGCTTTGAAAGTGAGTGTTTTTGTACAGTGTTCAATGGGAGCTCGATTAAGTGTTCTGCAACCTATCATGGAGACTTCCATAGAGCTCTATTAAAAGAACAGCTCTATGGGTGCAGCACACAAAATCCATCCAAGATGGCTCCGCCGAGCTGATTATCATAAAGTGTGTACCCACAACTTTGTTTTAATAAGGGGTCTTTGGAGGCTAATTAACTGATACATTGTAAAACAAGTGAAGCTTAAGACAACCTGGGGGTTCACTCTTCAATTTGGTATGAAATTTGGACCATATCTGGCTTTAAATGTGGCCCTATTTGGCTGCGGAAGTGGAGGGGTCCATCTCAAAATACTTGCAGAAATTCGGCTTGGACGACTAGACATTTTGGGGGTGTTTTTTTCTGGGGGTAATTAGCAAAAAATCCAATCGGCTAAGGGAACTAAAATTGAAAAGAATCTGAGAGATGAAGGTCCAAACTACAAGAACTGAGAGACTTTTGGGCATGGGATAATTGGCTTTGAAAGTTAGTGTTTTTATACAGTGTTCAATGGGAGCTCTATTTAGTGTTCTGCACCCCTATGGAGACTTCA
This sequence comes from Luidia sarsii, assembly GCA_949987565.1. Classification (NCBI taxonomy): domain Eukaryota; kingdom Metazoa; phylum Echinodermata; class Asteroidea; order Paxillosida; family Luidiidae; genus Luidia; species Luidia sarsii. Next base: position 9,589,863 of record OX465101.1, on the reverse strand, counting down.
TATAGCGCCCTCTCGTGGTGATCGGCAACAATTAATCATCGTGGAATCGATACAATGTTGACGTTTTTTATACGTCCGTGTGCTGTACACGTACCGCAGCGCTGATGGCACATATGGACCACCGTATTTTATAGAGCTCTGTGAACTGCGAGCTAGCACATGATATGTACGGAAGTGTAGTACAGTATGTACATCATACATGTACTACATGTATGTACGATATGTAGTACCGATATAACTTAGTAGTACTAGTAGAGGTTTATACGGACCTTGGTCACCAGAAAATAATGGTAAGCTGAGGCATTGGTAAATTACATGTATGGTGTCGCAGAAGGGACATCACAAATCATATAATTATTTGCGACAAAATTTACAATTAATTTTTGCAAAATACCATTGCAAATATTTGCAAAATAATTGTGTGGGTTACAAATTTCATCGCAAATTTTTATTGCGAAGAATTTTGCGACGATATTCGCAAATTGGCGAATTTCGTCGCAAATAGTGATACATCATTATGTTCACTTCAATAATAACCTGAACTTGAGATATCCTCTAGGCTCTAGATGGAATTGCACTGGTATGTTAATCCAGAGGTCTCGGGTTCAAGTCCCAGTCCAGTCAAAGTTTTCTTTGCCAATTTTTCAATTTATGCCGAAATATTCTTAATTTCCTTAATTTGATATCTTTACGAAACATTCACTGTGAGCCAAGCCAATACCCATTCATTTGTTTGTGTTCTTACCATGAAGTAGCACCTCATTTCAACTTTCTTCAAATCTGCCGGTTTCAACTGTTTCGCATCCATTTTCGCACACTGCAGAGTGGGAAGCAGTCCGTTCACTTGTCCAAGTTGTTGGCGCTCGTTCTTCGCCACAAGGCAGTGGAGCTGGGCTTCCAGATAGACACCGGTGAATGCTCCCTAATCGACCCCAACTCCCGCAAAGTCCAACAGCGGGTTCGGTTGAGTTCTGTCAGGTTTAGTACCATTAGGGTAGCAAACTGCTGTTGGATTTTGTTTGATTCAGTATACCAATGGCCCAGTGAGACACTGTTGGATTCTGTCAGGTTTGGGGGTGAAAGTGTTCAGTTTGTGGCGCTGCGCTGGCCTGCTTTCGTGGGTGAGTTCACCCACGGGCTCTCGGTCATTTTCTGGTCAAGTGTTGGAATTTGTGGCACTGCACTGGCACACTAACGTACAGCAAACACTTTGTGTGATTTTGTTGTGTTTGGGACAAACCCTCTGCAGTCATGCACCAATTGCATAGCCATAGACACATCAGTACCAAACAAGCCCAAATCCAACAGCTGGAGCCTGTTGGATTTTGTGTGGTTCAGTACCAATGGGTGCTCAATGAGTGACCAGCTGTGGGATTTTGTGTGGTCCAGTACCAATGGGTGCTCATTTGTGTGACCAGCTGTGGGATTTTGTGTGGTCCAGTACCAATGGGTGCTCAATGAGTGACCAGCTGTGGGATTTTGTGTGGTCCAGTACCAATGGGTGCTCAATGAGTGACCAGCTGTTGGATTTTGTGTGGTTCAGTACCAATGGGTGCTCAATGAGTGACCAGCTGTGGGATTTTGTGTGGTCCAGTACCAATGGGTGCTCAATGTGTGACCAGCTGTGGGATTTTGTGTGGGTCAGTACCAATGGGTGCTCAATGTGTGACCAGCTGTGGGATTTTGTGTGGTCCAGTACCAATGGGTGCTTAATGTGTGACCAGCTGTGGGATTTTGTGTGGTCCAGTACCAATGGGTGCTCAATGTGTGACCAGCTGTGGGATTTTGTGTGGTTCAGTACTAATGGGTACTCAATGTGTGACCAGCTGTGGGATTTTGTGTGGTCCAGTACCAATGGGTGCTCAATGAGTGACCAGCTGTGGGATTTTGTGTGGGTCAGTACCAATGGGTGCTCAATGTGTGACCAGCTGTGGGATTTTGTGTGGTCCAGTACCAATGGGTGCTCAATGTGTGACCAGCTGTGGGATTTTGTGTGGTCCAGTACCAATGGGTGCTTAATGTGTGACCAGCTGTGGGATTTTGTGTGGTCCAGTACCAATGGGTGCTCAATGTGTGACCAGCTGTTGGATTTTGTGTGGTCCAGTACCAATGGGTGCTCAATGTGTGACCAGCTGTGGGATTTTGTGTGTTCCAGTACCAATGGGTGCTCAATGTGTGACCAGCTGTGGGATTTTGTGTGGTCCAGTACCAATGGGTGCTCAATGTGTGACCAGCTGTGGGATTTTGTGTGGTCCAGTACCAATGGGTGCTCAATGTGTGACCAGCTGTGGGATTTTGTGTGGTCCAGTACCAATGGGTGCTCAATGTGTGACCAGCTGTGGGATTTTGTGTGGTCCAGTACCAATGGGTGCTCAATGTGTGACCAGCTGTGGGATTTTGTGTGGGTCAGTACCAATGGGTGCTCAATGTGTGACCAACTGTGGGATTTTGTGTGGTTCAGTACCAATGGGTGTTCAATGTGTGACCAGCTGTGGGATTTTGTGAGGGTCAGTATGCTTCCTAGTGCAAGAGCCTAGGGGAGGGGGTTAGGGCTAGGCAACTTTGTCTCGATACCAGTACTCAAGTAATAATGTAAAAATGTTGCATACTGCTTACTGACTAAATTGACCAAAATGCAACTCAAAAATTAGGAGGGCCTGACGTTTTGATCCAAGCAGGACCTTTGGAAAAGGTCTTGCTAGGATCGGAAGGTCAGGCCCTCCTAATGTTTGATACTTTAAATAAGTAAATACAATAAGTGGACTGACCTCAAATGTACAAATCCAACAAAGTTAAGTTGCCTAATATTTCGGTCCCAATGCAGGACCCTCCCCTGAGGTCTCCAAGAAGTGATAGTCCTTTCAAAATGATCGAGCGCAAATCGCAATGTTCCCCCCCCCCATCCCAGTAACTGGTTCACGGTTTTCGTCCTGTAGGTGGATATGTCAGTGTTAGCGATCTGCTGGGCCATGCAAAGTTCCAGCGGTACACGGTGGATGACATCAGGGAAGTGGTTGCCACCAGCGACAAGCAACGTTTCTGTCTCAGGGATCACCCCGAATCTGGGAGACTTCAGATCCGTGCCAATCAAGGCCATTCCATATTGGTTGGTGTTTTTTTAAATTGAAAAATTGCCAAAGAAAACTCTGACTGGCCAGCAGCCGATTTCAAGAAAAGTTGCGTAAGTTACGCAACGTACAAATGTTGCGCCACAATGGCTCTTTTGTGCACTATTTAGAAAAGGCAGCAAAATGTTGCTTAAGTTACGCAACAAAATGTTGCGTACGCAACATTTGAAGTTTCGTGAAATCGGCTGCTGGGATTTGCACACCCGAGACCTCTGAATTTGTGTACCAGCACTCTTCCCATCTGAGCTTATCTCAGCAAATAGTCAACTAGTCTTTGCCGGGGTTTGGGCACCAGTCAGAAGCATTCGACCATTAACTGCCAGGGATCACACCCCCGCTTTCATTCAGATGCAAACAAGGAATCGCTGTAAACCTGGCTACAGCAGCTCGGGTATTGCACAAAGTGGATGCAGCTTTTCTTTTCTTTTCAATTCAAAAGTCAAGCCAAGTAGGTTTCTTCTTTTGTGGGGGAGGGTGCTCTGCTTAATTGATAAAAAAATTGTCGGTTTCCTTTCCTTCTTTCCTTCTGACATAATTGCAGCTACCAGATTTGGAGTTACAGCCCATCGCTGATGCATCACAGTATCCAATAGTCATCCATGGCACTTACCTCAAGAACTGGGACTCCATCAAGGCAAAGGTATTATACAGTGGGCATTGTGCAGTGACGATATTTGGCGATTAGAATTTTGAACTTCTAAGGGGGCTTGTGGTAAATTTCATCAATTTCATTGTAACTTACGACCAATCACAATGGCATGCATGGTGCACAGAAACAATACGGCCTATCGAAGTTTATGGCGGGTTATTCATTGTAAGTTGAGTTACCATTGATCATAAGGCTCTGTGAACTCCAGCCCAGAAGTGGGTTGCAAATGGCCTGCTACATGTATGAGCAGGAAATGCCCTGCACGTATCACAATGTGGCTCAAGGGCCTTCTGCCAAACCTGGCACAATCGGATGTCTGTGTGGCTTTTGCCATGCGACATATTGTTTTGCAGTAGGCTGAAAAAGAGTCTTTGTTTAAAACTGGGACAATAGTGGTGCCCGGACTCAGAGGGGCCAGTGCATGGCAACACCACCAGCACTCCGAATTCGGAGGTCCTGGCGTGAAGTGTGTCAAGTAATACAATACTCCCAATCCAGCCAAAGTTTTCTTTGCCGATTTTTGAATTAGTTTATAAATAAGACTTAAGGCTTTGCATGGTGGGTGAATCAATATAGGAAGGTTTGCGGTGAAACCATGTATAAGGTCTCTTAAAGAAGAGGTGTGGTTCTGAAAAGAACCTGAGTGGTAACTCGACGTTTTGACCAGTATGCTATGGCCGTTTCCTTCCTATAGTGAAATAGTTTATAATCCCTTCATTATGCCAATTGCTTTTTTTTTCAGGGATTAAGTCGAATGAGTCGAACACATATCCACTTTGCTGAGGGTGAGCCGGGCGAGCGAGGTGTCATCAGTGGTGAGTGGCCATCCCTCAGGGGGAAGCTCTCCTCGTCTGTTGTTAGCAACACCCCGGGCTTTTCCTGTCTCAATGAACCCCGTAGACTGGGGTCAACTTCATAGAGCTGCTTTCATGGCTCTCATCCCAGAGTGAATGTGGCTCTAAAGACAGCAAGTAAACTCAAGTTACTGACAGTCTTCTCAGAGCCACATTTCACATGTAGTGTGACCGCAGCCAGTAATCTCAGGTTACTTTGTACCGGTACTCTTCTCAGAGCCACACTTACAAGATTATATTCATATAAAGTGTGACCACAAAACTCTTCCATTGTAATCTTACAATGCTTGGATCATATTTTGCTTGGTTTTGTCAGGAATGAGACGCTCATGTGAACTGATGATCTTCTTGGATCTTGAGAGAGCACTGAGAGGTATGTTTAAGCAATTGTCATTAAGAATCAGCCAGATTGTGATGTGCTTGAAGGACTATGTGATGTGCAGATGTACTTCACTGATTTCTTCTGATATCCAAATGAGACTATAATCTGGTTGCGTTCTTCAGCATCCTGAAAATGATTATATTTTGTGTGAGACACCAGTGAATGGCCCATTGTCCATTTCATAGTTGCTATCAAATTGCACCATGATTGATCATCCCCCCTGACTGGTTGATTGATTGATTGATTGACTGATTGATTGACCGATTGAATGATAGATCAAAGTGGTTTTGTTTACTTTCAAGATGGCTTGTCATTCTTCCTGTCCAAAAATGGGGTGATTCTGTGCTCTGGCGATGAGAACGGCTTCATACACCCCAAGTACTTCCAGCAAGTGATCCGTACAAGACCGCGTAAGTCAACAAAAACCAGAAAGTACAGTACACCCCGTCATTGGGAACACTTCAACCAACTACACAAGCACTCACCAAACACACAAGCACTCATGGCACAGTTGGGAAGTTTATTGTCTTTATAATGACTGGGCCATTAGTGGCTCCACCTTTGTTACAAATTAGACACAAGAAAATCACAGGATGTATGTACAAATAGTTCCTCGAACCTTTTTCCTGTGCATATACCTTTCCTATTGTGCATTTTAGAATACGGTGATGAAGACTTGGGCAAGTGAGTTGTGTGATTGTGGTGGCATTGAGTCTGAAAGATGATCTGAAACCCTTTCCTTAGGGCGCCTGTAACGAAAACCCTAGCCATGCTCATTCTACATCAGATCACCACATCAGAAATCGGCAATAAAATGGTCCTTGCTCTTTTGGAGTACATTCGTGTTGGATTCATAGTTTTTTCAAAGGGAGGCTACACCATTTGCAAAAGTGCCCAATTTCCGGATATTCCAATGTTGAGAAAATACTTATTTATTGGGAAGTTAGGAATACATGTAGTATCAGACATTCCGTGAAAGTTTAACATTCAAAAACCTGCCCTTTTCTACAAAAGAGGAAATTGGTTGAATTTCCAACTATCACTCCACAGAGTGCTTGTTGGAACAAAAGTTCCCTTTACAAACACTGCCCTCTATGTCTGAAAAAGTTAGCATTTAATTTCATTTCCACGTTTTTCCCCATGACATGGTTGACAATTTGAGCTGAAACTTATGCAGGTTTGTTATTTTATGTATACGTTGAATGACAAAGTATGGAAGCGATTCTTTAACCTTTGCAAATGGTGTACCCAACTTTATTGTGTAGTTCCAAAGCCTCAATTTTTTTCGAGGAGATTAGAAAAAACAACACAAATACAAATGTACTCCCTGTGAACAACTGCTGCGAAGCAAGTCATCCACAATAATGATGACAATTCTTCTAAACATATCTATCCATGCTCTATCCATAAGCTTTAAATTCCTTTTTCTAGACATATCGTGGGGACGTGTCTGGAATACTTTGCTTCTGATTAAGTCAGGGTGTTTGTTGTGGTGGCACCAAACATAGACAATCCCCTCTGTGAGCACCCATGGATTCAATATTTCTCATTCATAGTTATATCTATGATGCAACGCGGTACCCGCCGCTATACATTATTCAAACCTGCCACAGGACCTCGACCAGCTTGGTGGTCAAGTGGTCGGGACGTCTGCACTAGAAAGTAGGAGTCACGGCTTTGAATCCCGCCTGTGCTGCCTGAAATCAGTCATCAGGCAAGGTGCTGGGCACTGAGTATTTATCACATCGAGCAGGGCAAACCTCAATGAATTACATTCTCCTTGATGGAAAACATCATGTTATATCTACAATATTTCTCAAGCACTATACCGTGTCTATAGTCAATTACCTAAGTTTTGACAGTTTACAGCACTCCTAAAAGCCTAATACCTGACTTGCTTTCTTCATCCCGACTGGCCTGAAATCTCTTATTTTGGATTTCTAACACAGTTTTTGTGTTGTCACCTCCCTATTCACCTTCCCTTCCTCCTTTTCCCCTCCCAATGCAGGTCAGATTGTGCCTTTCTGAGAAGCAACGGGCCTATCAGTTGAACTGCAGAAGTACACGGCGGAAACGAGAACACCGCACTGTATTGCAGACCAGACTGCAACTCAATTACTGTGTCACACTGGCAAGGGACTACCAGTCTTAGCACTGGCCTCAAGCAAAGCAGGCCAGATTAAAAAGAAATATTCTGGCAGTGCCCAGAATCCTTTTGGGGGTGACTTTTTATTCAAGTGCCCATGACCGAGAGTGAACAGCTGTGTGTGCGGGTGTGAATCAAATGCAGACACTTCGACTCAAATGCCTAAAGGTTTTACGGCCACTTACCGGTCTCAAAGTCCATCATTTTTCTTGGGCAAGATATGAAATTTGTCTTGAATGAGGCAAAATGAGGGCACTATTGCTGGTTGGCGGCCACACTGGGCTAAGTAAAGGTGGGTGTGGGGGCTGAGCAGTACGAGAGAGGGCGGCTTCTGTTTGCAGCTCTGAAAGTTCCGCAAAGAGCAACGAAGGAGATATTCATTGACGCTGTTAAATCTTTGTCAAGGCACCGTGGCGTGGGTGCACAGTCACAAAGCATGAATACGGTGTACACGATAACCCTGTTTTGCCGGACATTGTGCGGCTTGCAAGTTGCGTGCAATACGGCATAGGGCATAATGAGGGGTTGGTCGCTAACATCTTGGCTACTTTGACAAAATGACAAAGAAAACATTGACTGGACCAGGGGCCAATTTCCTGGAGCTGCTCAAGCATGAACAATCATCCACAAAAGAACCAGGTTGCCAGCCAAAGTTCCACTTTCATGTTCCACTTCCATGTATTTCATGTGAAGCAACCAATATTAGAATACAAGTCAAGTACAAGAAGCATCAATTGAAATATGCTTGACAATCTTGATTTAACCAGAGAAGAAATTTCCTGCTCAGCAGATTTTCACGCTTAAGCAGCTCTATGAAATTGGCCCCTGGAATTGGACCCCGAGACCTCCAGTTTTGCGTTCCAGCGCTCTTACCATCTGAGCCATCCAGCCCTCAGATGGTGGCCTCCGCCGAATGGTCAACTAGCCTTTGCCTGGATAGGGGGCGCCAATCGGCATCTTAGATTACTTAGCGGGGTCCACGACGATCTGCTTCCAGAGGAACTCGGGCCGGTAGGCGGACCCTTCCTCGCAGCTCATGGCGCAGGTGTACACGATGAGGGTGCCCCAGTCGATGCTGGTCTGCACACTGTCCACGCCCAGGTGTATCAGTAGCTGGGGCATTATCTAGATATATAATCGGGGAGGGAAAGCAAGGGAACACAGTCAATACACAGACTAAATAGGAAATGGTAAATTCAAAAACGAATCCGACTTGGAATGGTTTGCATGATGGAATATCTTCAGGGATCACAGGATTCATTCCGATGCATTTAACCAATGGAGACATACGGCAGTGAATGGCCTTCTCACTGGCTCCCCAACCCCGGCAAAGACTAGTTGACTATTTGGAAAGGCCACCATCAGTAGCTGGGGCATCATCTTGAACCGGTTTTGATAAACAGAACAATTGAGAATTTGAATTTGGATAGGGCTTAAATGTGTTTGGAGCTTCACCGACAACTGTTCCTGTAAATAATTGTTAATAAAAATATATAAGAAAATACTTAAAGTCTCCCTTTGGTTTTCATTTGACGTCAAATTGGTGTTTGGAAATTTACCCAGGGTCATCACTCAAAAGAGTGAAAGCAAGAGAGCCCAGTCAACACACATAATTATTATTTCTCAAAAGTTAGAGGGCCTGACGTTTCGATCCTCTAGGACCTTTCTCAAAGGCAAAGGCACTTGAGAAAGGTCCTGCTAGGATCGAAACATCAGGCCCTCGAACTTTTAAGATTTATGTATTGCAGGTCATTTTAGTCAGTGAGCAGTTTGCAACCTTTTTTGTAATAACTTCATAATTTTTTTTATGACATGGTTAATTCAGATGAGATTTCAATTATTTGCATGATGGAAAATATCCAGGAATCATACTCCCCCTTTACATTCAGATACAAACAACAGCCAATTGATATACAGTGTATACGGCAGTTAATAGTTAAATTCGCCCCCACACCAGGCAAAGACTAGATGACTATTTGGGAAGGCCACCATATAAGGGCTGGATAGCTCAGATGGTAAGAGCACTGGTATGCAAAACCAGAGGTCTCCCGATCAAGTTAAAGTATTATTTGCCATTTCTAAACAACTGTTCAAAAGTTCCCAGTAAGTTTTTCCTCTATTTATTTCAAAAATTATTAATGGAAGATAATGAAAAAAAAACAACAACATTGAACCACAAGCCCAACAGCATCTTCACTGTGGCCATAACTCTTCAGATAACATTTGCTGTGTAAATGTATTGTATTTTTTACTAGTTCGGGTTAGCTTGCAATCCAGCTGAAATTAATTCAAGTGCTTTGTTAGTATTTTTTCTTTATTGAACCTGTCTCAGTCTCGTACCTGAAACTCAAACCGCCGCTCAGAGCCGCATCTGTCGCAGTGTGGAATGACATCGTCCTTGGGCTGGTTGTGTCTGGAAATCAGGAGGGGGCAGCCCCTGCGCTGGTACCTTACAACCTGAAATGGATAAAATATTAAATAAGACCGAGAGCAGTGACTGAATTTTTCCAACGAAAAATTTCCAAGTTTTCCTTTACTTTGTTTTTGAAATTTAGTGGGCCTGACATTTCGATCTTAGCAGGACCTTTATCAAAGGCAGAGAAAGATCCTGCTAGAGAAAGGTCCTGCTAGAATCAAAACATCAGGCCCACAAAATTTTGAGATGTTTTTTGCATTCTGGCAATTTTAGTCAGTAAGCAATTTGCAACATTTTTGTATTTTACTGGACTTTATAGGTAGATTAGGTTTGGAAAGCTGCGTCTGCTTTGTGTGATTCCCCAACTGCTGCAGCCAGATTCACAACTAAGTCTGGTTTATATCTAAATGAAAACCCGGAGCGTGATCCCAGGAGATATACGGCAATTGATGGTTAAATGCTTCTCACTGGCACTCCCTCCCCCACATCTCGCTCAGTATGTTCCAAGACTTTATATGGTGTTCGAACATTATTTTGTGGTAGCTGCAACAAAACTTTTTGGAATACAGTAGGACCGTTTCAACCGTAAACACGATTATTTGGATCGCGATTTGAATCACGATTCAACTCCACTTTTTGTATGTGGACACGATAAACGCAATTATTAGTAGGATTTGAATCGCAATTCGGGCTCCACTGTTAGAGACTTTTTCCATCAGGTTTCTTTGCGACGCAGTGTGGGAACACTCCACTGAATCGCACCAGTTTTAATAATCCCACAATGCATCACTCGCGCTCCGACTGGCAGGAAGTGCCGTGCTTGTTTATACAGTATATGTCTCCCTGCACGGGGCCAGCCTCAAGGACCACAACTGCTGACCACAACGAGTGCAAAAAAAACCATGTTTTTGAATCAGATTCAAATCGCGACTATTTGGACACTTGAAACAGCCCTAGAGCTGAGGTAGAGTACAGGGACCACGCACCCACCTGGTCTGGTTCGTGGTCCACACGCTTCTTGAACTTGGCAAACTGCCGGTCCTCCGTGCTCTCGTTCTTGGCCATCTCCTCCAGTTCCTCCACGCTGAGCCCCTGGCCCTCGCCAGTCGTCGTACCGGTAGCAGGCACCTCGCCCTCGGCCTCCTCCTTGTCCCCCTCCTGGGGATCTTTTGGACGGTAGTCCTCAGGCTCGGTCACCAGCTCAAACTCGGGGAAGAGAAACTTGGTACCCCCGCCATCTGCCGCACATTATAAATGGGTACAAAAGGCAATGTTTATTTTGCCCACACCGGCATTTTTCTTGCAATTGCTATTTTGCCATTCCCTTACTCTGATTGCCCAATTTTCATTATGTCATACCGGCCTTCTTCTTGCATTTATGTATTTTGCCGGAGGTCATTCCTGCTGATGTTTATGTCAGCAACGGCCGGCAGTCGCCTGACCCCTCAATGCGATGTCCCAGACATTGCTTTGCACTGCTGTTAAGGAAATAGTCGTAGGGCTCAAAGCGTGCAAGCGCGCGCACACACTTCCGCAGACCACTCCGCACCCAGACCTGCCTGCACATCATGACGTCATGGGAGTTTCAAATCCAACTCGGTTCGTCAACCTGTTTCACCCTTTTCCCAAACGTGAGTAAAACAAAGTTACCAGTATTGGAATATGTAATTCTCTATTGAATCTTCAATGGGCGCGTTGGAACGGTTTCAATGACCAGCGGGTGGCACAGTCTCCTGAACAGTTATATTATAAGCTCTTAATTGTCCAGTGATAACGCACGATTTCCATGTGTGATATTCGTGAAAAGTTGCAGTTCGGGAGACTGTGCCACCCGCTGGCCTATAACAGCGACATGAAACAGCTGTTAATCAGTGTGTTTGGCCAAGCACGTCTGGTACCAAGTCCTCATGTGATATGTTTGTACGTGGCCTCATTGATAAAGCGCAGGGTGAGCACATTTCCTTGTGGACACGAATGGAGTTTTCAACGACGCTACATGTCCGCTGCCGACATCGGAGTCATTTTGTCGGATTTGCGGTCCAAACATAACTCGCAAGTACCGCTGAAGTACCACTGGTTTGTCTGGACATGTGTAGAAGCCGGCAGGCGCATTTATTGAATCATTGGACGCTATTTGGGGCACGTTTAAGGCCTTCAGTTGAGAATTACTCTTTTGGTATATTAAATGCGATGGGACGCTAGTGCGACAGCTAATCTCCAACCTCGTTTAAGGGGAGCTCCTAGCGGGCCAGTAAGTGGAACTAGAAAAAAACATAGTTATCTGTGGGGTTCCATTCGGGAGAGCAGCGGACAACGTAGAACCCCACAGTTCTGGGGGTATGTGCTTGGACTCTACAGTCACCCGTCCCTCAAAATTTTAAAAATTCAATAAAATTTAAAAAGGGTGACTTGTCAGGTCCAAGTAACTCGGACTAGCTGCTGACAATGTGGCATACCTGCAGCTGTTGTTGTTCCACATATCCGTTTGTGGCCAGCCTTCCAGTCGATCACCTGGTGCTCCCTACAGCAGTAGCACGTTATGTGGCACTTGGCGCACTTCTTGTCTGCCCTGCAGCCGCACACCGCGCACAGACCGCCCACCGGCTGCCCTGTCACAGGGCCAACGGCCCCCGATGGCGGCCCACCCTCATTCGGCGGCTGGAAGCCGTAGAAACCGTTCACCCTCGGCAGCTGGCTCCTGAGCACGACAAACGCCCCGCTATCGGTGGACGCGTGGCAGGCGGGATCCCTGCAGCAGAACAGGAACACGGTTCTGTGGAAGCACGTGGGGAGCTCTGTCAAGGGGCAGTAGACCTGGGCCAGGAAGGCGCACACCTTGCCGCAGTGCCGGCATTTCAGGCTCTCGCTGTCCGGGACATCTTTCGGTGACAGCCAGGCAGGCTTTCCGCCCACTTTACTCGGAAAATACTGACTGGTTAGGCGCCAAGAATCGTTTTCTTCAACGAACCCCAAGACAACTTCTGGGTTGTCTACGGGCGCCGCCATGTTGATGTCTTAAAGCATTATTTATTTATTAGTATGTATTTTTAACGATAACAAATCAAAATTAAATATCACCAATATACATAAATAATTTTTAATATAATGTTAAAAAATATTTGGCTGAGATATTGCGGCAACTGTTATTAATCAATCATTAAAATATTTAAACAATATATAAATGTTTTGATGAAGCCTAAAGTCATACTCTCTGACAGCGCCCTCATTGTTTAATGTAAACATTCTTGCTACGGTGTTTCATGAATGACACATACTATTTGAATTATGTTTTTGCTAATTTGTAAATAAAAATAAGAACGAGATTTGATTGCAACGTTACGGTACAATGACTTCATAATTATACAAACAATTTAAATATATGATTTATTTTAAAAAAAATACTGAAATGATACCAATCTGGAAAACTCCACTTTTGGAAAAGTGGTTGTACCCTAGGTATTCGACTAAAACTTCTGAAAGAATACGTAATGGACCTTTCCCATAGAATATGCAAATAAGAGCTGGCGCATGCACTTTACTAAATTGATGGGCAAGCGGGACGCCAACCAATCGTAGTTTTCCACGGGCGCGCGCGCGTTCCTTCGCACTAACTGTTTGGCGTATAGCGATTCGCTATTCAGTGTCTCCTGCGCTACGCGCGTATTTTTGAAACCTGCACGCCACGCGCACTCGTTTGCCAACCAATTTAGTAAAGCGCATGCGTAAGGTCTAATTTGAATATTTTATGGGAAAGATCCATTCTATAGAGGATATAGGTGTTCCCGATTTAATTAATCATCCAGCCTGACAACTTTAACATTGACCAAAATCCAATTTCGGTCAGAAACTCAGTATACGCTGTTAGGCATAATTATTACATGTACTTGAAACCATAAGTCGCGGGTTCGCATCCCGGCCGAGCTGCCTGTATTTCTCTTCAGCAGTCACGCTACCGGGAAAATCATTAAAACATAATAATCTCAAAATGTAGTGGGCCTGACGTTTCGATCCTAGCAGGACCTTTCTCATATCAAAACATAATAATGATAGAAGTGCAAACAAGATTTGATTGGACCGGGATATGAAATAGGACCCTCGGGCGCTTATTATGTTAAAGGGCTGCTGCAATAGACATGTTATCCATGCTACTGTTTTGCAATGTTGCTAACAATCAAACTGTTTTTCACACTCATTGTGGGGGTTTATTTGCAAGTTTTCAGTTTTTATGCAAATGAAAATTTCAATATTCATCAGCAAATTTGTGATATCATCGCAGGTTCATGCAACAGAAACCCAATTGGTTGTGTACAAACATTTCTGAAAATTTCTGGTATTTCCTGTTGACCTAGGCCAACCCCTAAACCATTTGATTTACTGCCAAAATGTATGTTTTATAAACATTGAGTGGAGTTTTTCATGAAACCTAATCAAGAACTGATTTGGAGTTTAAAAGTTAATTCTTTTATTATGTTTTTTAAACTCTGGGTTCCTGACATAACCTTACAATAGCACATTCATTTTTATAAGTATATTTTTAAAGGTAAAACAACGTCTGACTCCACTAAGAAAAAGAAGCTTGCCATCATGTTTGTACACTTCAGATCCCTAGACTGTGACACACACTGTATACCGCAATTTACCACAGGGGTGTAGGCTCACATACCACAGGACACCACAAAAACCTCGCTGTGGAATGTCCTGGTGCATGGCCCTTATCCTCCCACAGGAAAAACCATATGTGGTTAATTGTGGTTTCAATGCCGGTTAGGGTTGCCAGGGGCATGGCTTAATATTCCGATCAATGAATAATAATTATGCACTTTATCTCTCTTTCTCTTTACCAGACATACTTACTTTCAAATGGTGAAAATCTCTTCCATCGGAGTATGGGAAAATGTGTGGGTAAAACCGCAATATTTTTTTTTCAAAATTAACAACTCCATGAGATGTCAAAAATCTAGAAAATTCTAGAAAATTATTAATCCAGCAATCTAGACAAAAATGTCCACAAATTTAAAAAATCTATCAAAAGATCTACAATTTGTTTCAAAAATTTAGAACAATTAAATCAGAAACCTAGAATAAAAATATAAAAATCTAGACAATTATTCCAGAAATCTAGAATTTTTTTCCCAAAAATTAGAAGACGTATCTATAAATCTAGAAATCCTGGTGTTTGTATCCTAGCAGGACCTTTCTCAATTGCAGAACAAAATAATAATACATTAGCACTGGAGGGCAATTCACACATGAGATGATTAAGAAAACACCAAATGAAGCCGGGTTTTCAGTTTAATATCAGTATTTTTTTATTTCCTTCTTAAAATTGTGTCATCCAACTGGTCCCCTGTAGTCACCAGAAATTGATGTGACCACGAAAAACACCCATCACGCAACAATGACGTCACCGGGGACGGTGGCAACGCAATAAGATTGCCATGGTGATAATCTTCACGTGGGATTGGTCATCTACTACGCATCTGATCTGTGTCTGGCCACACAATTTCAGGTTCTTTCGGGGGTGTAAGACTTCTGAATAGCAGATTCCCCTTTAGCGGACTTAAAAAAGAATACCGTTATACATTTGTGAAGCGCAGAAGCCACAAAAACAGAATGTATTCACTGTTTTACTAATTTGAAAAAAATCATTCAACATGATGAGCGCTAAAAACTATTACTTATACCTCTGCATCACACATGATCTTAACCGAATAAAATATCATAAGCTATTTAAAGCACCTTCAACAACGTAATTATAAACTGGTAAAACAATAAGCTACCGTAAAATGGCAAAAAAAAGAGGAAGACTAAGAAGAGTCTGGCTGCTTGAAGCTAAAATAGTTGCCACAAAGTATACACACACTATAGCAACCCAATTTAATTGGGTTGAAGAAAAAGCACATCATTCTTTAAACACAGCAACGACGTCCAAAAATGTTCCACACAAGTCAGTAGAATTTTGGTCTTGCTAGCAACATTTCCATCGTTATCGTCGGGTGAATTATTGTGTTTGCTCTGCCGAAAGGATTTCTTCGATATCGACAAGTAGGCCTAAATCCCTAATGTTCTTCGTCACTATTCCACTACTCATTCCCCTCGGCCTGGGCGATACACAGGGAAGGACGGTCCCTCCCGCTCTGAACATAATTATGCGATACTAACGTTCGTAAGCCTCGTGGATTAAACTCACCCCTTGCTTTATATTTCAGCTCATTCTAAATGACTTCACAACATTCCACCAATACGGGCCATTCACAATAGTTTCACTGAGTTTCCAACGCGTTGGCCAATCACAATGTGCGGAATCTGTCGACCCAATGCACGTGTAAAGTGTCGACATATTCCGCGCATTGTGATTGGCCAACGCCTTGAAAACTCTTGAGGGCGCATTATTTTGAAAGGCCAGTAAATCGAAAGGTAAGTCCGTTATCGCAAGATTAGCAAAAACTGTCAAACTGGCAAGGGTGACTTGAAGCTTCCGTAGCAATGACTGCACTGAACCGTCAGCTGAGCCATTTCTATACACCTTTTGTCATATGACGTCAGATAAGCGCTTTTTTCAGGAAAATAAATCGAGGAATGTTCGAGATACCTTTAAACCGCCGAGAGACAAGGCTTTGATCCGTTATTAATAGGACGGGATTTAGTAGGCTTAAGCCTAAAGGAATTTGTTAAAAAAAATCCAGGGAACACCGAGAGTTGCCGTCTTGCAGAATTCGGCCGAGTTTAACCAAAAAACCCAAACACTTACGGATAGGCCTAACCATACTATAGTCCGTTCACTGTAAGTAGAGCTCAAGCATAGTTATTCCTAGCTCCATGGTTACTCGTGACAGCAATCTAAAATGCGCGCTGCTATTCTTGACTGGCAGATGACAACAACTCCTGACAGGTCAAACGCATTGGGTGGGACTGGGCCGGGGACGGGAGGCGTGCCACCGCATTGAATGAGCCCGAGGTCGAGCTCACCTTGGAGTGAACGGGCTGTAGTCGTGAGCCAATGGCTTCAAACATGCCGCAGGCATATTTCAGGACGACATCAATAAAACAGAATAAGTCAAAGCTTAGTATTCTTGGAATGGATTGATCACAGAGGAAAGAAACTGAACAAGCTACATGAAGGTATAGGGCTACGTGAAGTAGGGCTACATTAAGGTGAAGCTTTGGTTCCAAGGCTTAAATTTCAGTCATTCAATGAACACAGGGCTATATCTAGCGCTTTATAACAATATTTGGTTGTTCTTCGGCTCTTGAGTTGAATTACTCGTGACGTTATTTCATTTCTATCTTACTACACTGGTTTGATCACATCCGAGGAATATTGCACGTATACAATTTTCAGCAAACTTTTGCTTTCAGGAAGAATATAATTAAAAAAAAAAACCAATGGAATTCTTGTTTATACTCTCAGCGAGTAAACGAAACAAATACATGATAAATATATTCTGGTCCTGACCAAATAAAAAAAAAAATCGGGGCTTCCGAAGAAGCAGATTTCATATTGGTCAAACTTTGAATAGAAAATTTGAAAACGGAATAAACAAACAAATAGGCCCTGTGCCTAACTTTTTGGTCTATAGCGTGTGTGATATCAAAATAAAAGAGATTACATTTTGCACTTTTAGTTTCGAAAAAAAAGATAGGGAAAGCATGCCAAATTATTTTTCAAATAAATGAGCAGGCATTATATATAAATAAAGCATTGTGGTCATTCAACGTTGTGAATGTGATTCCATTATTTTTGATAAAGCTGGCGGTGAATCTCTGCATTGTTGTATGGCAGAGCGAAAAAGAAACATGGCATAAACTGGCTACAATTGTTGACAAGGTACCATAATCCTGCCTGCACATTATTGTGTATTAAAACTCAGCTCGAAGAGGAAACAGAAAACGCGCAGGGAGGCAGGCAGACATGGAGTCTCGGCGGATGAGTACTCCTTTGAGTTTTGGTTTTTGTCAGCCTCAGTCGGCCAAACATGCACTTTCGTCTAATCGAGAAAACAACATAATGTACCCAAATACATCGTGAAAAAACAACAACACAATAACAGATCGTCTCCTATGTGTGCATCCATCCCCCTTACCGTGCAAATGCTAAACTCTATCCGACATTTTTACATAAACTTAGCTGGCCCAAGTCCCCATCCCCATTAACCCGCTACGGTATTGATACAAATTCTGAAATAATTACGAAAGAAAATTAAATAAACGATTTTCCCACAATTGTTATACCGGTCACTACAATGTCCTGTACCACCTACTTCAGACTTCTTATAGAATTCTATCCAGAAGTGATATACACAAAAGTTGCTAACTGCTTACTGACTAAAATTACCAAAATGCAAATCTCAAAATTTAGTGGGCCTGATGAGTCTTGACGTTTCGATCCTAGCAGGACCTTTCTCAAAGGCAGGCTTTCTGCCTTTAAGAAAGGTCCTCCTAGGATCAAAACGTCAGGCCCACTAAATTTTGAGAATTATATTCAGTTGATCCAGCCAAAAAATAAAGACACTGACAGGCCTAGCCAGACGAGATTGTTCAGCTGACAAATGGCAAAGAAAACATCAACTGGACCGGCCGGGACTTGAACATGAGACCTCTGGATTTGCGTACCAGTGCTCTTACTATCTGAGCTACCCAGCCCTATAGATGGCAGCCATCCCAAATTGTCAACTAGTTTTTGCCGGGTTGGGGGCACGAACTAGCAGCATATTCAACCAGTATACTACCGTTTATCTCCAGGAATCACAACCCCGTTTAAATGCAAAATACAAATTGTAATAATGAAAAAAAAAATGTGAAAAAACACTGACTCATGTGCGACTGATCCACCTATAAGGTCAGACTATTCAAATGACATCCCCAGCCAATCGGGGCGAAATCCTACATTCAATCTCCCCCCAACCAAAAAAAGTCTGAGACGCGACAATGCTTTAGTATATTCCAACTGTATGATTGTGACTCCAACCCCTCCTCTACCTCCATGCTCCAACTGAAGAGATACACCGCTTCGTTGGGGTTCTAATTCGTGAAAGCTTGCGCAAAACCTTTTAGTAAACGGTCTACTTAGAGTACTGTACCTCTCAAACTCCAATCGCTGGTTGGAATAGCATGTCACTCAAAATACAAATGAAAGTATCTTTTCGTTTCTCTGTTAGGAAACGCCGTGCAGCCACAAGCACGTTAACATCCTTTGCTACACGCAAAATGCGATCGATTCAATCTAAAACAAATGAAAAACTCCATTACGGTATTGGCGTGAGGAATTCGGCAGCGGTGGCTATTTTAGCTCCATCCATCAAAGCTGCGATGAGTAAAACATTCTGAAAACCGTGACAAACATCTCTTGCATCAACTGTTTTTACAAACTCCTTTATGTAAAAATAAAAGGCCAAAGCAATATCAATCATGCAATGGGAAACTAATCTTGCCCTACCTACCGTGTGTTATAGGGCCTATGTGCATTGGCGGGAACGTTTCACAAAGTTGGCATGTAGAAGTACTTTTATCTTTTGAGAGGGTATGTGTGGTATGACCTAGTGTCAAAGGCAATTGCTCAGCATACTATTCCTCCTCTACATGGACCTAGGCCTATTGTTAGACAATAAGCAAGGACGTGTCTGTCTTTGCACAACACATTTCAGCTCTTATTCAATCCAGGGATCGCAGACTTTCTCCTCCTGCCCCACAGATAGCCCATGATATTGAAAACGCATTCCATGTTATCAACTTACCACTAGTGAAGCAAACTTTCTCATCCCTCTCTCTCCCTCTCTTTCACTTTCCCACCCTCTCTATACTATTCTCACTTCCCTTTCCCTCCCCTCTCTCTCTCTCTTTCTCGCTCTCTCTCTCTTCCTCTCTCTCTCTCTCACTCTGTCTATCTATCTCCCCTCCCCTCTCTCTCTCCCTCTCTCGTTCTCTATATCTCTCTTTCTCTCTCTCTCTCTCTCTCTCTCTCTCTCTCTCTCTTTCTCGCTCTCTCTCTCCCCCTCCCTTCTCTCTCTCCCCTCCCCCCTCTCTCTCTCTCTTTCTCTTGGGACCATGAATTTATTGGAAGTAATTGAGGCAGAGTTGAAAGCATTTAGGATCTGAAATGAAAATGAGAAAGTTGTGGCTCTAAAATATCCTTTCACGATTGGATCACCTTGCCATCGTTTGGCATCTCAGACTCGGAGGAGCCCATCCGAAGACTTTGACGTGACATAATTCTAACTACTCGCTGCTGACTGAAACCCCTACAATATCAAGACACATGAATATCAAGGTATCCTTCAAAATATTTCATTTTACAAACGGGATCATCTCCTATGATACAAACTGGTACATGAATCATTGTACAAATGCAACTGCTGAGAAATTCACTCTGCATTTTTCCCTTGTCTGTCTTCAATCTCGAGGGCCAGATTGTTTGGTCAGATGTGCATTTACGATTTATGTGAGCATGGCACTTTGCAGTGCCTTGAATACAACTGTACTGGCAATAACGGAATTAGTCTACAAGCCAGCAGCACCATTAGTGAGTAATGCAATGCCATGCATGTGTATGTGGGTTTTGTTATGTGGATGAGAGAGACTGGGACTGTTGGACGCTCTTCGTTTGGCAAGCAACAATTCATATAGGCAGAGTAAGAGTTAGAATTCGAAGAGCTGCAGTTGACATCAACAGTTAAGCCAGAGAAACGCCATGTGCACATTATGTGGTGGAAATCATCGAACGCTGGCCTGTGCCGCTCATCACCCAAAGGATTGAGAGACCGCTTGCCGTTAGTGTCATGAATATACAAACCCTAGAAAAAATGGAAGAATATTCACATAAAAAGGGGTCATCAAACTTTTCCGTTGGTCCCTTTGGTGGGGTCCTCCAGGCAGGGCCTGTCAGGGAGGATTTGGATGCCCGACTCTGGGGCTGTGCTGTAGCCCATTTTGCCGGTGTGGTAGTAAGGGTGCGGGGCGGTACTGCCGGCCACGTTGCCATGCAGCAGCGACACGTTGGCGTAGGTGCCCATGTTGTTGTAGGTGGACAGGTCCATGGGCATGTCGTGGTGGGCACTGCGGAAGTTCTTGTAGGGGTCCGGGTAATGGCCGGCCTGGTAGCCGTGATGGGCCGCCAGGTTGACGGGGTTGGCATATTGTTGGAAGTTGGAGTACTGGCCATAGCCGGCGTAGGGCATGCTGGCGTAGGCCGAGGAGACGGCCGTGATGACCCGAGGGTGGGTGTTGTACAGGTGCTCCGGCTTGGAGCCTGACTCCACGTCCGACGGAGGCTGGGACTTGCCGGCGAGGCCCGGCGGCGGGCCGGGCTGGTGGCCGGCCAGCTCCACATCGGGGCTGAGCGCAGGCTGGTGATGGAAGCCCTTGCTGAGTTGGCTTTGTGTTGGTGGCGGCGGCGGCAGAGGCGGGTTATTGTTGTTGCTGCTGCTGATACCGGTCAGCCCAGCAGGGATGCCCTCGGCCGCGTAATGTTTGGTCTTGGCCGTTTCGGCGACCGCGCTGACCGGGGGAAGCACAAACTGCGACTGGCAGCTGTCCGATAGAGGCGGCGTTAGCATGCTCTCCGGAGGCTTGGGGCTACAGCCAGTGTTGCTGCCCTTGCAGTAGGACGCCTTGGGGATGACGATGCTGTTGTCGGCTCCGACGGGCCGGCCGGCCTCGCGGTAGCCGTGAGGCACCTCAAGCTCCCTGGGCACCTCTCTGTTGGGCGGATTATCCCAGCCCTCGCCGACCTGGCCCGCCGCATGGTGACTCCCGCTGTTCAAGGAATCGGAGTCTTTGCTGTGGACTGACTGATGATCGGCCGGGGAGATGCACGCGGGGCTCGGCTCTCTCTCCGCCGCCACTTCGGCCGCCTCGCAGTGCCGGCAGGCGGCCTCGCTGCCGCCGCTGCCACCACTGGCCTGGTCCAGCGGACTGCCGGTCACCGCCGTTGCGGACCGCTCCTCTCGGGACTGCTGGCGTGAGTGCTGGTCCTCCATGACCTTCTTTGGTTTCCTAGCATTGCCGTGCCGCGACTGGGGAGCTGAGCCGCGATGGCCTCCGGCCGCCTCCACGGCGCTCCCATCCACGATGACCGTCTTGGGCACGGCCGGGTCCTCGCCCGCGGGGAAAGGTCTGACGGCGATCTCATCGGGACTGGGCTGGCGCTGACGCTTGGCATCCCTGGGCTCGGCCTGGGCCTTCCTCTTCTTGTTCCGCGACGATGCCTTGCCTCGACTGGCGGTAGTCTCCTGCGCTGTTCTCTTCACAGGCTTGTTGCCTTTCTCCGTCTTTGGAGACTTACCCTTCCCCTCATCTTCAAAGTGCAAACAAACCAAAGAGCGAGAGAGAGAGGGAGGGGTAGGATTAAGACATGGAAATGTTGCACCCCAGGGCGTGGAGGAGACATGCTAGCACAGAGTAGAGTTTGAAATAATTGAGTTTGTAATAAGACACTAGAAAGTGAACACTGACTGAGTTGCATGGCTGTCAATTATCACATGCTCACTGGTTGAAGTCAGAATGGGCCAAGAACAAAGGTTCCCACTCAACCCACCGCTGCACCACATAAAGTAGTGTCCCCTCAAGCATGTACCCCGGTTAGTTTCCAGCAGGAAGATCCAAAAATTGAAGGAAAAAAAATAGATGGTGGAGGGGCATACAATACAGCCAGAGTAAGACCTCTACAGTAGCAATGTTTGAGTCCACCACGTGACCTCAACCAGCTCAACCAGGTGGTCAAGTTGTTAAAAAGAGTCATGAGTTTGAAACCCGCCCGAGCTGCTCTGTCTTCAGGCAATCGGGCAAGGCACTGAGCCCGAGCCACATCCAGAGATTTGTGAAAGGGGCCTGAATACACGGTGCTTTTTTATTTAAAAGTTTTATGTTCGGCGACCAGGATCTTGGACTGAAATGGATGGACTGATTGCGATTGCTCTCCATGTTCATGGCAGCCCACCTGTGCTGGCATTGCCAATGTCCGATTCGTGGCCCGAGCCCTCCGACGTCTCTGCCTTGACCCCATCCATGGGCAGCGAGGTCATCTGGCTGATGTCCATCACAGTGTCCACAGCCTCAGCATTGCTGCGATGGAGAGAGAGAGAGACAAACAGATCCACCTTAGGCCGCGCCAGCACCGGACTTAATGAAGAATTTCACGGGGGTAAATCTCACCGCTGTTTTGTATTTTGGTGTGGTTTGCATGGTGGACGTACCAAGTGGAAGGTTTGCAGTGAGTGGCTGTCGTCAGCAGTCTCCTGATGACGGGCAGAGTACCCACTGCCCGAAATGTTGAGTTAGTGGCTCTTTTCAGAGCCACACTCCATCGAAAAAGAGATGTTTTACATGGTGTCACCGCAAACCTTCCACTTGGTCCCTTTTTTGAGCTCATTAACCAGGGCAGTGGTTTAAGTAGCCTAGCTGGCAATGTAACGGCTCATGGGGGGAAAAGGATGCATCAGTCCTGACACAAAAGCATGTTATCATTAACTGCCATATTACTATTATATTGAGGAAAGCTTAAATTGCTTAGCAGTTCCTACATTTGTGTATCTGGTCAAAGCTTTGACTAGATATAGGGCAGTTAATGATTGAATTGCTTCTGACTGGCACCCCCACCCTGGCAAAGACTAATTGAATATTTGGAAGGCCACCATTCAAGGGCTGGATAGCTCAGATGGGAAGACTGCTGGTACCCAAAACCAGACATCTTGGGATCAAATCCCCGTCCAGTCAAAGTTTTCTTTGCCATTTCCCCCCATTTTTTTATATAATCAGTTGAATATGCTTGAAAACTCTGGTGCCCAGTCAAATCTTGGATGTCTCCATTGGCATGTACGTGCCCTGCTGCCTACCCACCTGATGACCTGATTAATGAACATGAAGGACCGGTCATTGGAGGTCCTGGCATAGGCCAGAGTGGCCGTAGACTGGACCCAGACGTAGCCGCCGGACTTGCACATCCAGCGGTAGTAATGAGTGATCATCTGCCCCTTGCTGAGCACTAGGAAGAAAGGAAACACCAGCCAACATCCTGTCAAGACCTCTTGAAAATTCAATTCATTCAAGCTGTTATTCATATGTCAGGTCATTTTGTTTACAGTCTATTCAGGGAAGGAACCCAAGTATCTTCTTAACCACTTCGCGCCGGGACCTCCGAATCTGGAGGTCAATTGGATTGACTATGCAACGGGGCCCTCCGAATCCGGGCACCACTATTGTCCACATTCTAAACAAAGACTCTTTTCAGCTTAAAACAAAGCAATACGAATCAGTACAAAGACCCTTTTTGACGCAAGTTGCCACATGAATTGCAAGATTAGCAACAGTAATTGTGCAATTGTGGGACTTTTACTGTGGAGGATCGAGGAATACCGCGCTGCAGCTGAAAGCACGCGGGGGACATTGTCTTTGCATGCCACACAGCCCAACGGTCGTCGGTCTGGCATTAGAATTCCCCCACATTCTTTACCGTAATCTGTACGCTCATTTGTGGCCGACCAACTCGAAGATTTGACTGCCTGGAGTTAAGGGTGGAGTCTGCGGTCAGGGATTGTCAGCAGCGTACACGCACGCACACACACACATCCGTTACGGTCCATTGACGATGCACAAAGGGCCCTTTTTCGAACGGATAATCTCCTGACAAAAGCCACAACGACGTCCGAATTGTGCCAGGTTTTACTCCCTTGTACCCATAGTATACTCTTATCGATTTATTTCACATAAATATATTGTTCCGATTGTTTTAGCGAGATTTGAAAATGATGCATTGTTCAAAAACCCCCGTATGGCGGTCATCGGCGGTGAAAAATCCCCCGGCGCGAAGTGGTTAACACTGGGTCTGGACTGTGTACTGTTGTTCAAGTGGCCATGCAGGAACTAAGAGACAACAATAACCCCTTATAAGCCAGCTGTGGGTGGACTGAAGGAGGTGGTATGCCATAGTATTCAATGAGGCCAAGGCTAAGCTCAACTTGGAGTAAACCAACAGCAGCAAATCTAGAGGTGCCTTCATAAAGGGTTACAAAAAAAACACCCACCACAATTCTGGTGGCCACTGCCATGTAGTTCCTGGTCTGGATTTCAGGTACATAAACAAATTAGGTCTTGTTATGAGGGAATACTTCATGCTCAATCTGAGGCCATTTATGTATCAGATTGAGTGAAAAAAAATGGCAGATGCATAACAGAATTAAACCAAAAACTCATTTCCATCAACATCGTGGTGTGACCGACGATTTTACAAACATTTAAAAAATAGTATTAATAATGATAACTGATACATAACACAAGGAATTCAAGTTCTGGAATCTGCTTTACATAGCAAAATCTTTTGGCTATCACAGAACAGGGATCTGTTGGTCAACTCACGGTCACTATGGCAATTTCTCATACTTCGGATGTCCTGAGCATGGACAAAGCTGTACAGACTCTTGTCAGTGACATCGTCAGGGGTGAGGTCGATGAACTCTTGGATCCTGCAATCGATACCATAGAAAACCAATTGCTCAGATGATCTAAAGAAATGAATGCGAGTGCTGAAATGTGCTTCGGAGCTAACATCACCGTTTCTGTCACTTATGTTCCTACTGGCACAGTACATTTACATAGTAGAGGCCACAGAAGCATAGTACTGTCATATATTCCATTACACATACGTATTTTGAACTATAGGTACGTCACACTTTTATATTGAATCTATAGGTACGTCACACTTTCATAGGTTTTTCTTTTCAAAGAAAAAAGGAAAACCTTACTGGGAACTTTTGAACAAATTGAAAAATTGCCAAAGAAAACTTTGACTGGGCCAGGATTTTTAGGCGAGACCTCTGGATTAACATACCAGCCCTCTCCCATCTGAGCTATCCAGCCCTTATAGATGGTAGCCTTAGATGGTGGGAGAGCGCTCTCCTGATAACGGCCAGAGCATACTGGTCGAAACGTTGAGTTACCACTCAGGTTCTTTTCAGAACCAAACCTCTTCCTTTAAGAGACCTGATACATGGTGTCAACGCAAACCTTCCTATATTGAAACAGATCTCCAAACTCTGCTGGCAACAATAACCTGCATGTTCGAATGCTCTGCGATGGGGACGAAGCCTGAGCCTGAGCCTAATCCAGGGATTCCTTCATGGGACAAAGGCAACGACTTTCCATGTTGAGCCGGTTATATGTCTATAAAGTGGCTCTATAAATTTGGGCCCTGTCCCTTCACTGACTGACGAATCACAGTCACGTCTCCTTTGCTATACTTTATTTGATTGGAAATCCAGTTTAAAAAGCTGCATCCATTGTGTGTGATCCTGTAACTGCTATAGCCAAGTTTACTCAAACAAATTTGCTTGCATCTGATTGGAAAATGGGGTCATGATCCCCGAAGATGTACGGCGGTTAATGGTTGAATGCTTCTGACTGGCGCCCCACCCTGGCAAAGACTAGTTGACTATTCAGGGAGGCCACCATCTAAGGGCTGGATGGCTCACGTTGTAAGAGCACTGGCAAGTTGAGCTAGAGGTCTCGG
Source organism: Luidia sarsii (assembly GCA_949987565.1). Lineage (NCBI taxonomy): Eukaryota > Metazoa > Echinodermata > Asteroidea > Paxillosida > Luidiidae > Luidia > Luidia sarsii. The sequence goes on along the minus strand of OX465101.1, from coordinate 9,563,790 downwards.
GCTCAAGTCCCGGTCCACTCAAATTTCCTTTGCCAACTGTCAAAATTGCAATGAGTCCTGCGATTATTAAAGTCCTGCATTGAAATTCGGTTCACACTTGGTCGTTGATCTTCCCTCCTTCACCCCTTAGGGACCCCATTTCTCCCCAGTTGCATCGGGCGTAAAATGAAAAAGAAAAAAAGAAGAAGAAAAAAGCTCAACAACAAGTCTGAATGCACCACTGCCTCTAGAGTGGTAACCAAAAGCCGGAGTCTAGTTTAATGTTGTCCCATCGCCATTTCTCCTCTGCAGATTGCGGTCGGCAAGGCGCACAGCGTCATGCCTCAGCACATTGGCGCATGAGCAAACAATGTAATGGGCTCTCCCAACCACAGCCTTCAATTGGACTGCAGTCAAGGGTAAATGCAGTTAATGTCCTCTCTGTGATCCTGTCGTCCCTACAACTCCTTGGACCGAACACATCTGGATTCAACTCACAAAGACCAAGTTAAGAATAGTTTGCAGTCTCCTGAAGATGGGGACAGGGCATACTATTTCCGAATCACTCGGGGAGAGGGAGAGGGAGAGAGGGAGAGGAAGAGGAAGAGGAAGAGGAAGAGGGAGAGGAAGAGGAAGAGGGAGAGGGAGAGGGAGAAGGAGAAGGAGAGGAAGAGGAAGAGGAAGAGGGAGAGGGAGAGGGAGAGGGAGAGGGAGAGGAAGAGGAAGAGGGAGAGGGAGAGGGAGAAGGAGAAGGAGAGGAAGAGGAAGAGGAAGAGGGAGAGGGAGAGGGAGAGGGAGAGGGAGAGGGAGAGGAAGAGGAAGAGGGAGAGGGAGAGGGAGAGGGAGAGGGAGAGGGAGAGGGAGAGGGAGAGGGAGAGGAAGAGGAAGAGGAAGAGGGAGAGGGAGAGGAAGAGGGAGAGGGAGAGGGAGAAGGAGAGGGAGAGGGAGAGGGAGAGGGAGAGGGAGAGGGAGAGGGAGAGGGAGAGGGAGAGGGAGAGGGAGAGGGAGAGGGACAGGGTAAGGGGAAAGGAGATGGACATGGGGTGGGCTAGTCTAAGCCTATAAGACAAAATGGCAGTTTTTGTCTATGGCACCACTCACTTGGCTTCGCAGAAAACGATGGTGAGGTCCAGGTCCAGCTTGCAGACGAACATGGTGGGCTCCAGGTGGATCTCGTTGATGGTGGGCGGGGGCAGGGACTGGGCCACGGCGGTGAAGCCCATGATGACTGGAGCGTGGCTGGAATACTGGGTCAGCACCATGCGGGGACGCAGCGAGCCCATGATGTGTATCACCTAATAGGAGAAAACCCCCAAGAGGATTGAGGAAAGGAGAGGAGAGACAAGTCACATTCGGGATTTGTGACAGTCATGAAGAATGGCCGGATTAAATCTGCTGGGAATGCAAGGCAAACTAACATCCCGGTTCGGTTATTGCGAGCTTAATGTAAAAACTACGCGCCAAAAATGGTTGCGGAAACGTTCCGCTCAGCCAAGGTAACGTAACAGTGCCCATAATGTGTGATATTTTGCTGGCCATTTGCAGCAACTAAATATTCTCTCAGTGTAAGAAAAGAAGTGTTACAACGCTGGTGATTTGGGATAGATTTGACTGAAATAATCCAATGGCCCAACAACATCCAACTGATGTACTTTTAGCAACCAATAACGTTAATGCCCTTTCTTTCTTTCTCTCTTAAGCCGCGTTTTCACTGGACTAGAATTTAACCGAGACAATGGTTAAATTTCTGATAGTCAAATTTGACCGTCGTTCCCACTTGGACTTTTGAGTCGGTAAAATTTAACCGAGACGATGGTTAAAGTAACCGAGCTGGCAATATAACGGCTCATGAAGGTCAAGTGTCAGCCGGATACACAATGTACATGTATGTGTGTACATTTAGCGCGCGATACGAAGCAGACGCTGTGCACAGTGCATGTACGTGTTACGTCTTAGGCCGGATGTGTTTTTTTACCGAGTCGCATTTAACCGAGTGGTGCGTTTCCACTGGACTAATCGGCTCAGTTAAACTTACCTGGTCACTTTTACTGGGCAGAGATTGCTTGGTAAAAAAGTAACCATTGGTTAAAGTAACCAAGAGAAATTTGACTGGGCCGTTTCCACTTAACTTATTTTGGTCAAAGTAACCATCGTCTCGGTCACTTTAACCAAAATAAGTCCATTGGAAACGCGGCTTTAAACCGTCATGGTAAAAATGCTGGTCTTGCCGAATGTTTGTTTGAGTGTAGGCCCTTTACAATGATCAGCCTCAAGACCTGGCTTTCTCCCTGCCAACCAAAATTATCCCTCACTGAGGGGGGAGGGATCTCTGGTTGGAAAAAAAATAACCCCCTTTTTTCCCATGGTACAGGCTGCTGGCATCATTCCAGCTATTAAATAGTCATCAGTCAATATAACTGTCATCATTACTGTAGGCTTGATTACCAGTCAACATGTTCATCATCATTAGTCTGCCCTCCCTCTACACCGCCTCACTGTCATTTTTTTGTTGGGGGGGGGGGGGCTATCTATCAAAGCCATGCCTCAATTTGCTTTCCCTTCCGATGGCCCTGCCAATGAGAGAGTATGAAAATATTCCCTAATTATGATCAAGCAGTAATGGTTCCTTGGTAAGAGACTTGGCTTTGGCTCTGAAAATGTTAGGGACTCCAATCCGACCCTCAAAATGAATGTAACCGAGTGTGCAAACCCAAAAACTTGGATCAGAAAAAGGATCCTGTCTTTTCTAACCCCGCTCCATCACTGTAAATGTGACTTCTGAGCATGCAGTGGAGTTACCTTGTAGCCTGAGGACTTGATGTGGACACCTCTCTTGGTCAGTGTGGACTTCATACGGATGACAAAGCTGCGCAGGTAGAAGTTGTCTGCGGACGTCATGTTCAGTCCGAGTGCTGTAGAATCCAAATGAGTAAAAAGTAACTCTTAACATTTTGTACATCCCTGAATACCTGAAAATGAAATGAATGTACATTGTACGGCAATAAAGTACCGTAGTGAACAGAAATGTAGCAAACTTCTCACTGATTGAAGTGACCATGGCCTTTCTCAGAGGCAGAATCTTTTAGAATCTTTTAGAATCTTTTAGAATCTTTTAGAATCTTTTTAGAATCTTTTAGAATCTTTTAGAATCTTTTAGAATCTTTTAGAATCTTTTAGAATCTTTTAGAATCTTTTAGAATCTTTTAGAATCTTTTAGAATTTTTTAGAATCTTTTAGAATCTTTTAGAATCCTTTAGAATCTTCTAGAATATTTTAGAATCTTTTTAGAATCTTTTAGAATCTTTTAGAATCTTTTAGAATCTTTTAGAATCTTTTAGAATCTTTTAGAATCTTTTAGAATCTTTTAGAATCTTTAAGAATCTTTTAGAATCTTTTTAGAATCTTTAGAATCTTTAGAATCTTTAAGAATCTTTTAGAATCTTTTAGAATCTTTTAGAATCTTTTAGAATCTTTTAGAATCTTTTAGAATCTTTTTAGAATCTTTAGAATCTTTTAGAATCTTTTAGAATCTTTTAGAATCTTTTAGAATCTTTTAGAATCTTTTAAAATCTTTTTAGAATCTTTTAAAATCTTTAAGAATCTTTTTAGAATCTTTTAAAATCTTTTTAGAATCTTTTAAAATCTTTTTAGAATCTTTTAAAATCTTTTAAAATCTTTTTAGAATCTTTTAAAATCTTTTAAAATCTTCAAGAATCTTTTAGAATCTGCCTCTGAGAAAGGTCCTGCTGTGATCAAAATGTTAGGCCTCATGATATGTACATGCATTTGAGATTAAATATATGACCAACTAGAAAAGCACTCGGATAGTGCAGACCTCTACCATGCACCATTTATCGCAATGTTAACGAATCCAGGATTCGATACGGATCATCACCAAAAAAGAATCACCTTGAGACAGTGAGAATACCAACATACTGTAAACATTTCAGAAGAAAACATCATTTTGGAGTTATTTTCCTAACAGACAGACAAACAAACTAACAAATGCCGGCAAAAACATAACCTCTTTGGCAGAGGTGATGAATAGCTATAGCCCTACAATGGCTGGTCTTTTCCTAAAAGGCTCTTCAACTCAAGTTTATTCATTAGCCCAGATTATTGTGAGAATGATTGAAAAAAGAAGTCACCCTCACAATGCCTGTCTCATACAATTGTTTTGCATCATCATCCACATTTCCTTTTCACCTTGGTAGTGGGGGGGGGGACCTGAAATATTGCCCCCAAAAGACAATAAATATCTAAACACCTCAGCAGCTTTAACAGATGGACAAATGAATAATGCAGAAAGTCTGGAGGGTCTGGAGAGGGGGAAAGAGAGAGAGAGAGGATTGACAATAGTCCCGCTCAAGCCACTGAGGCAAGGGGCAAGCATCGGTGTCGGTGGTGGGGTCAGAGAGGGAGAGAGAGATGGGGATGGAGTGGGGTGGGGTGGGGTGGGGGGGGGGGTCATACTCCCCAGGGAACAATAGGTCGTTAGCTGGGTGTAATAATCACATTAATATGTACGGCAAATTTAAAGACGCTCTCGGAGGACCAGTCTGTGTAAGCTTTCTCCAGGCATGGCTGGCTAATACATATAGATTATCTCATTGTACGAGGCCCAGTCACACTGCATATTTTTCTCTCCCTTCTTTCATTCAGACATTTCTTGTTCTCCCATGCCTTTGCTTTGACTCTATTTTCCACTGCCCCAGGGGTTGTCTGATGTCCATACAATCTTCACTCTTTTTTTTTTTTATTCCCGTAAATTTTGGTGCTTATTATACACCAATTGAGTAATTTGTTTTCAAAGATGAACTCCTCGTACTCTAGTTTTCTTTCAGATTAGGGATGGATTTTATTTATTTATTTATTTTTTCGATTTCGTTTGACAATCCTTGTCTTCTAAGAAGCACAAATGAGATGCTTGGTGCATTGCAAAAGTGCTATTCCTAATGGGTTTGAATTTTTTGGGTTTGAATTTTTATGAATCACAAATGGATGGCGATTACAGATCACAAGTGAATTGGGGAGCACTGAGTCGGCCCGAGTCTGCTCCAGTTTTGTAACGGGATGAGTGTGCCCTGAATAAAGGCCATGGGGATATACATCCAGTCCACTCAGAAAGACACTGATGTATAAATGTTTTTTGTCAAGCGATAGAAGTTTTTTTGGGGAACAAATATAGGACAGGGGACTAGGGACAGGGGTGGGTGGGTGGGGGGGGGGGGCGTCATTTATCCATCAACCCCAATGCCCTCCACTGAAATGTTTTGAGATAACTACAAAAGCCCGGTTATTGACAAAGATCAGAAAATGACAGACAAAACGAGCTGTTATCAATGGCACGATCGCATCAACAACTAGTTGTCAACTTGGCTTCATTTGTGGAGCAGACAAGTCCGCAATCACCCCCACCCAACCCCCTCCCCGCAAAAAAAAAAATCTGTCTGGCCACCGGGGTGTGAAAGGTAGAGGGGGGGATGTGCTGAAGCATAGTGTAATCGACACAGGGCATCCCAGCCTAGCCTTGGTTACAGTAACTGCTTGTGACTCTCTCCCTCCCTCTCTCTCCCTTGTGGCCACTGATAATGCAATCAAGCGCAAGTGGCCTAACAAGATCTGTTTGTTACACCACATGTACCTCAGCTGACCCTCCCCACTGCTGCAGCCCCTTCCGCTCTTCCTCTCCTTCTCCTCTCTCTCTCTCCCTCCCTCCCTCCCTCCCGCCCACCCTCTCTCCCAGCTCACTAGACCGGCCTGATCCACCCAACCACACGGCACCACCACCGCCACCACCAAAATGTTGCAAGTCCACATTTTGGTTGGCCAGCCATCCCTACACGTCTGTCCCACCCCCCCCCCCCTACAACCACCACCATCCCATCCACAGCTAGCCTGGGACTGCGCGGCCATCCAATTTACATAGTGATGCCTCATTAGCATTTGGCCGGTTCCCCGTCGATCTAATTCAGCTTGCATCGGTGGGCTCCGTGCACTGGGGGCAGGGGCTCCCTCCCTGTACTCCCCTGCATTCCAATCAGTCGGGAGCATATGTCGACGAGTCAGCCACGCAGGGCCCCAGTCCTCATCAAACTTTCAGCGCCTCACACCCAGTCCCTTTCAAATTTAATCAGTCGTGCGTGAGTGGTTTCCGACCAGATTGACATTTGAATGTTGCCTAATGTTGCAGGGAAGGGAACGGCAAGGGGGGTGGGGTGTGGGAACTTGGGTGTCTAACCATGGGTGTCTAACAGTGGGGGGGGGGGAGCAGAGAGAGACAGAAAGAGGGATAGAGTGAGACGGCCAGCGGCAGAGGGATTGACAGAGAGAGGCAGACAGAAGAGAGAGGGGGGAGGGAGATGCAGAGGAGAGGATGAGAGAGGGGAAGCGGGGAAGGGAGGAGTTTAAGGAGGAGAGGGAGACAGAGAGACAAATAGAGGGAAAGGGAGCGGGAGAGAGAGAGGGAGAGGGAGAGGGAGTGGGATGAAGAGGAAGAGGGAGAGGGACAGGTGAAGAGGAAGAGGGAGGAGATGGAAAGTGAGACAGAGAGACAAATAGAGGAAAAGAGAGCAGGAGAGAGAGAGGGAGAGGGAAGGGATGAAGAGGAAGAGGGAGGAGATGGAGAGGGAGACAGAGAGACAGAAAGAGATATGCAGAGGATGAAGGGGAAGAGTGGGTGGGGGACAGCAAACCAGAAAGAGAGGGGAGAGATGAGGAGCGAGAAGACGAGACAGGGAGGGGGACGGAGAGAAACTTAGAGGTGAGGGGGCGAGGAAACAGAGTGAGAGAGAGAGAGAGACAGAGAGAGAGAGAGAGAAGCCAGCCGCTTCAGGCTGGTTCCTCATCTCATCTCGTCCCCTCCGAGACCCGCTGGCAAATTTGCCAGCAAGCTGTTGCCTGGTTCCAGTTACAATGTGCGAAGTCTGGTCGAAACGCGATAGGCGGCACAGGGGTCCGGCGTGGCACAGGGGGGTGTGCAACGGCCGCAGGGAGCAAACAGTCTCCGAAAAGCTCCACCGATCACGGGAGAGCCCCCCAAATCCATACTTTTGTTTGAGTAGAATGGGATTGTTTACAGAGGGGCTACTGATAGGGGTCCCAATGTGACATATTTTAAGCCACGCTACAGGCAATCAAGCATAATCAACATCTCATCTTAGCGTTGAGGGGGAGGAGGTGCCGGGGAGGAAGGGTGTCGGAAACCTATTCGTCTCGTGGCCATTCTGCAGTGGGGAACAAGGAAGCACTGGGTTTGAGGCAGCGAGCTACAGAAACTGCTCATGATGAACTGCAGGGGTTTTTAGGGAGGGGGGGGGGTAATAAATTATTTGATACCATCAAAATATTACTTCTGAGCTTCAATGGAATGCCAATGGATTTTTTCTGTATTTCCCCATTGAACACTGGGAGCTACTCACTTCATCTAACTACTCAGAAACTGTCCTGTCCCCACTCCCTAGGATCGACACTTCAAACCCCAATAAACCATACCACAGACAATCCTGTGGTATGTACATGTATCAAGCTCTTCATGCGGCCTATATCAGAATGGTTAATCCTAGCGGTCCAAGCCTACAGGCACTTATTCTGCTCTAAATTCAATTCACAATTTTCAGACTCTGAACGGTGCAAACCTTCAATTTGATTCCTGAAAACTGGCTTCCCCTGTGCACTTTTTGCTGTTTGCACAGTGTCATTATACTGTTGAGCTTTGTTCCCTCTGTACGGTGAGATGGGGGTAGGTCCCTCCTTTGAAGGGGCTTTGGATTTTACTAACTGCCAGCCTTTTTCTCTGCTTGGCTACTCCTAAAGATGCCAATCATGGGTAAAGTCGGTGTGAACCAGCAATTCTCCTCTCCACTCGTTTCCGCCTCTTTCTC
>OX465101.1:9518428-9553428 GCA_949987565.1 Luidia sarsii | reverse complement strand
CTGGACTCTGCGGGCACGCGGTTTGTCCGCCAGGCCAAGAGAGCGAACTTCCAGTCCAGTTACTCACCTGTACTGGTAGGACTTCACACCGCTGAAACTATAGCGTGGAGTCACCTTTTGTTTTAACAAACCCATCAGCAACTCAATTCCCCCCCTATTGTATGAAACTCAAGATAAGCAATTTTGGACCTTATCTCATCAGCCTAACCCCTTTTTTCACAAATACATGTACACATGTATGCACCCAGTTGGCTCCAATCGTCACAATCTCTCATATTACAGATATGTAATGTGCATTGCAACCAATATTCTGGCCAATGATCAACTTCTGTGTGATTTTTGCTCAGGACAAAAAACTTTGTTTTCAAGTTTAATTCCATCTTCAGGTCCAAAACTAAAGATGATTTGGATTCCCTAAAATCTACAAGATTCTAATCTTTACCATTTTTAATTTGCCTCTTGGTGAAAAAAATCACTGAATTGCAAAAACTACACACAAGGTACAATGCGACCCATGTTTACCCCTGACAAAATCTCCCATAAAGACACACATTCCCATAAAGGTGGGTGTCTATGTGGGAGGGTGGGTGGTTGGGTGGGTGGGTGGGTATGTGGGTGGGTGGGTTGATTTGGTTGGCTGGGTGGGTGGGTGGTTGGGTGGGTTGGTCGGGTACCCGGTATGTGGGTGGATGGGTTGATTTGGTTGGCTGGGTGGGTGGTTGGTTGGGTGGGTTGGTCGGTTTATACCCGGTGTGTGGGTGGATGCCTGGATGGGTTTGTTTGGTTGGCTGGGTGGATGGTTGGGTGGGTGGGTGGGTATGTGGGTGGATGGGTTGGTTTGGTTGGCCGGCTGGATGGGTAGGAGGTTGGGTGGCTGTGTGTGCTGGTTGGTTGGTTGGTTGGTTGGATGGGTGGGTGGGTGGATCCATGTATACATGTGTGGAGGGAGGGAGGACTTACGCTCACTGTGCGGTGAGGTAGGGGAATCCAATGGGGAGGACTGGCAACCATCACTGCTGGCAGAGCCGGGAGAGGTTTGGGACAGGGGCCTTGGGGTGGGTAGCTTCATGCCCAGCTGTTCAGCCAATTCCGCCCGGTCTCCGGCATGAATGTAGTCAAAGACGCTACTGCCTGTCAGCTCCACCTAACAGGATGGAAACAAAGAAAGAAAAAAAAAGCTGCCTTTCAGAAAGGTCCTGCAGGCATCCAAACATGAGGCCCTCTCAATTTTTCAGAATTGCAATTTTGTAATTTATGTCAATAAATAGGTTGCTACATGTTTGTAGTACTTAAACTCCAGCAAGACAAATTCTGTCTTTCTATATATATATTTTTTTTTACATTACTCTAAGAAGGTCTTAAAATTTAGTGGGCCTGACGTTTCGATCCTAGCAGGACCTTTTTTTTCTGCCTTTGAGAAAGGTCCTGCTAGGATCAAAACGTCAGGCCCACTAAATTTTAAGATATGCATTTTGGTAATTTTAGTCAGTAAGCAGTTTGCAACATTTTTGTATATTACTCTAAGAAAGATAAGATAACCACTCAATCAGGCTAGGATCGATAGGATAGGAAGGACAGCATAATACTGCATTGGATAAGACCTTCTTGAGACCGCTCTTTGTATGACAGGGTAAAGTCAAAAGTTCAGAAGATAATCAATGGTCAATCACATTCCCTGGCCCGTGAGAACACATTGAAAAAAGTTCCAAAAATGTCAACACATTTTTCTGCAATTTGTCTGAGTAATACACATTGAATAGATCAAGTTTCATTCTCCCTATGCAGATAAACAAAGCCTGCCTTTGATAAACAAAAACAAAATTCTGCCTTTGAGAAAGGTCCTGCTACCATAGAATCAGGCCCCGTCCTAATTTTGGTTAATCAATCCACGAATCTTAAAATGATTAAATGCTTGTGACTGGTGCCCCTGCCCAAGCAAAGACAGTTGACTATTAGAGAAGGCTGCCACCCAAGGGCTGGGTAGGCTCAGGCATTAGAGTACTACGATGTATCGTAACTCAACTTACGATAGATAACCCATCCTAAGTTATGATAGGCCATGCAGTTTTTATGTGCTTCGTTCATTGTCTTGCAATTGATCGTAAATTACCATGGGCTTGATGAAATTGATCACTGGTCCAGTCAAATGTTTGATGTACACTGATACAACAAATTGTTGCAACCTGCTCACAGACTAAACAACGTACAAATAATCACAAGGAAGAAGCAGCAATTTCAATCCTCAAATCATCAAAGGCAAAACGTCCTGCAAAGATTAAAACCTCATGCCCCAAACCTTGCATGAAACCACAAAAATAGAACAAACTTGACCAAGTGTGATTACAATTTCTGTTACCTCTGACAATCACACAGTTTATTTGTTTTCTCCCAGTTCCGCTACAATTCCGTGAGAAAATGTGGTCTCAACATCCAGGAGGGTAATGACTAACACCATGCAGCTTTCTGATAATCCTTCTTTTGTGTTCACTCCTCCACACTTCTCTCTTTGATCTTTCCCCCTCTTCTCACTAATCCCTACCCTACTCCTTACCCTTCCCTTTGATCTCTCCCTTATACCAGCTTTACTCTTTGTCCTTTGTTTCTCATCCATGTCCTATTCACTCTCTTCCCCCTTCCTTCGTGTACATATATCTGTTTAGTCCTTGTCAATCTGCCTTTGAGAGAGGTCCTGCTAGAATTGAAACGTCAGGCCCACTAAATGTTGACAATTCCATTTCTTAAGATCAGAAGTCAACGTGGGCTGGAGGCTTCTCACCAGAGCCTATGCACTATGTTCTAGGACAGAGACTGAAGGATTTCATTCACGCAAATCCCTCGCCTACTCACGAGATGCAAACATGCAAGAATTAGCCCGAATGCAGTTGAATTGGGCTAATTCAGAACCATCCCATCCTCGTCAAACATCCAAACAGTTTCTTCCTCCTGTGAATCTTGTTGGCTCAACTGATTATTTTTTGAACTCCTGCAAATCTCCTAGGATACTAATGACGAGCCCACTACATGTTGTGGATTTGCATTCTTGTCAGTGAATTTGGTAAGCAGTTTGCCACATTTTTGCATGGTCTTGACTCCAGCAGGGGAAACACTGTCTTTCAATAAGAGGGTACAGCCTGAAGCTGCAGTCTTGACCAATAGTCAATTCCTCGTAATTTATGTCAATTTGCCGCACATGGAGCAATGGCCAACAGATTTTCCCTCCCGCCAACATGTCACTCCCTCCACCAGCAGCGAGGAGACATGTGGCAAGGGCTAGCACTTCTTAACATGACCATGCACCATGACCATACCGGATGCTAGGACCAACTAATGGGATAGAAGCTTTACCCAAAACCACTATGTGTGTCTGGAGCAATCTTCCTAATCACATTGTTGGAGAAAATCAATATCAGACTCTTGACTTTTTAGTTAACCGTTTTTGATTTATCTTGAAATTTAGTGGGCCTGACGTTTCGGTCCTAGCAGGACCTTTCTCAAAGGCAGAGTCACTCTGCCTTTGAGAAAGGTCCTGCTAGGATCGAAACGTCAGGCCCACTAAATTTTAAAATTTACATTTTGGTAATTTTAGTCGGTAAGCAGTTTGCAACATTTTTGTATATCACCGTTTTTGATTTAACCGTTTGCCTGATAAGACAGTCTGTCTGATAAAACATTTTGCCTGATATTTTTTCACCAGGCATCGGGCAAAACACTGAGCACTCAGTGCTTATTGCGGCAAGCAGGGCAAACCCTCATTGAATTCTTTACAATGAATAGTTGCAACCTGTCGAGCAGGGCAAACCCTCATTGAATTCTTTACTCTTTTTCAAGTGATGAGTGCATCAATCTTTTCCTTCTTGACCTTAAAAATGAATCTTTGATTAATACATTTGTTTGTTTGTAATTATGTATTTGCAGTGAACCAGTGAGGGGCAATATTGCTTTCATGGAGTAATGCATAGTACATAATTATACATTAAAAAAAACCACCTCACCATTACAGAAAAAAAAAGTTCCATCATGGTGCGCGAGGAAAGGTAATGATATGAAGCATTGTTATCAGGGTACTGCCATTTCCAGGACTGGGACAGTTACATCACACACTCAAGTAGGCTGCACTGGGCCACCCACTTCACTTCAGGGCGATTACGGGAAAATCTCCACAAGGCTAGGCTTGCCTAATATACCCAGTGGGCTTCTTGAAAGACTCAGTCTCTTCAGATATGAACGTCATACAGTCCGTTCACTTCTCCGAAAAACAAAATTACGTTAATGGAAACCCTTATATTTTTTTTTACAGCTAGCCAGTTGGCAGCATTTTCATTGCTTGCTATTTAAGAAAGTCTTTCAAGAACTTGAAAGAGAGCAAAGAAAAATTTGACTGGACCAGGGCTCAAACCCGAGACCTCTAGCTTAATGTACATGTACCAGGGCTCTTACCACCTGAGCTATCCAGCCCTTAGATGACGGCCTTCCCACAAACGTCAACTCATACCCAAGTCATAAGTCATTCAACCGTATATCTCCAGGGACTATGTTACAATCTCATCCAGATGTGAGCAAATATTTGTTGTAAACCTGGCTACCGCAGTTCAGGGATCACACAAAGTGGATGCAGCTTTCGAAACTATATTTTCAATCAAAGAAGTTTCAGGAGATTGTGTGAGAAAAAAAAAACATACTAAATGTGTTCAAATTTCACATCAATTGCAGCACTTTAAACTTCAAACTACCGGTATGACAAAGCTGTTAATTTGCCTTTTCACTTCCAGAAAAAAAGGTGCATTTCCGGAGCAGCAATATATAAAAAATTAATGCTCAAGATGCTATTTCTGCACATAGCCCAAGAATGCATAACAGAGAATACAAACAGCCAAAATGATGGTGGAATTAAACAAGAAATAAACTGTTTACTCAAAACAAGATACAAAAGAATCTTCAGACTACTTTTTTAAAAGTTCTACAACCGTTAAACCGTTAAAAAAGATATCGTCTGAGCAAAACCCAATCCCAAATCATCCGTCTGGTCATCAAAGGATGTTGGATTACGGAAACAGTGAGTCAATGCAGAGCCAGGCACAAGTCAAACAAGAAGAGTTGTTCTGTTTAAACAGACCCCCCCAAAAAAGAAAAGAAAAAAAAAGAAGCAAAATTGCCCGAGAGGTTTTCATTCAAACTGCACCAGCATTCTATCAACGATACCCTGTATGTCGGTTGAATCTCTGTAGTGGTTTTTTTGTTTCAGGAATGCTTTCGGGAAGACGACTTTTGCCGCAAACCCTCTTGGATTAAAATTGCTAATAGTTTCCTTTTTGATGGGTGCCGTTTGGCCCAGATACATGGCTAATGTCTTGGGTGCAATAATCCAACCCTTCCTTCTCTCCCCCTCCTCTTCCCTATTTAGGTTGGAGAGAAAGGGAGAGAGAGAGAGGAGTAGGAGAAGGAGGAGGAGGAGGAAAGAGGACAGAGAGAACCTAGTGTGAGTGCCGGGTCTTCAATAATCAGCCGATTATTTCCCTCACGTCATTGCCAATTCACCATGTCCCATCCCTAACAGCAGTCCATCTAATCAAGTGCTTAAACGGCGATTAAAAAAAAAATGGGGGGGTGGGGGAAGAGGGAACGAAAGAAGAAGAGGAGGAGATATTCCCTGTGAGTGGGAGGGGCGGGTTGGTTTGGAGGGTGGCTTCAGGCTCACCAGAGGAGGGAAAGGCTACAAAACAAGATGCAAATATACAGAAGATTACAGAGAAGGAGAAGGAGGAGGAGGAGGGAGGGAGGGAAGGGAGGGAGTGAGGGAAATGGAGTGAGGGGTGTTCCAGGGAATCATTCGCCCGCCCATTTGTTGGCAATTGGAACGAAGAGATCAGGGCAAACACAGGCCCCACGCGCCCGACGTTTGAACTGAACTTGATACTCTGTGGACCAGTGGTCAACAGGATTAAGTAGTGGCTGGAGTGCCGGGTATTAGGCCAAAGGGCATTCTTGTCAATTTGGCGATAATGGAACTGCGCCAGCAATAGCGAATCCATGTCACATCTTTTTTTCACGTAGTCGTTGATCTTCTTTCTTTCCCTTTTTTATTTTTTTTTATTCTCGCCAACTTTTGGTTAGGGACTCCACTTTCTCACGCACTTCCTCATGTCTAGTCTAGCCAACTGCAACTTTTGTCCTGGGCTTTCTGTGGCCGGCACCTCATCGGCTGCGCCACCTTCTCCACAAAATATATCCCATTCACTCCACGGCGACACAGATTTCATTTCCAAAATTCTCCCCGAAATTCCATTAAAAAGGGGTTGAGATCAAATGAGGACCACGATTGGCGTCCATAGCTAATGCCGTTCAGATTTTATTCCTACGCAATTAAAATCCAAAATCCTCCTCAGAATTCTATTTTTAAAAAAAGGGCTGACATCAGATGAGGACCACAATTGGTGTCAGTAACTGAAACTCTCCAGATTAATATTCGACAGAAAATGCAATCCTAAAATTCTACATTTAATTCTATTGACAAAAGAGCTTATAGCATCAAATTTGAGCAATGACCGGTGTCCAAAACACTGTCCAAAGTGCTTCAAATCACACTGTAAAAGCGGTTCCTTTTTTGAGTTACATTTCTTTTCTTTTTTTTTCCTCTGCCAAATTTGCCACTACAGAGTCAGTTTTGATGCCTTCCCCGACTCCCAAACTTGCCAGCCTTGCCACTTCCCATTGGAATCATCACTTACTCTCACAGACCTTGTGCTCTTCCCTTAAAAAAAATAATAAATAAATAAATAAATCATCGGTGTCGGGTGGAGTTCACTGGTTCCTTCATCAACAAAAAAACATCCCCAACTATACAAGCCCCTCACCATACCATCTCTCCCTACCCCCAACCAACCAACAAACCCCCAGGAGTATTTCCTCACCAGCCCCATGGCCCTCGAAGTGTAACCGGCCTCCCCCCACCACCCCCCTGCTTCCTCACCGTCTCCCCCCTGGTCATCAAAGAAAGAAAAAATCAGACGGCCCAGGTGGTGGTAGGGGAGGCTAATCAGCGATCCTGGCGCGTTCACAGCTGCTTGTACCGCGGTCTCAGTCCATTTTGACACCCTTGACTTCTTCACTATTCACCCATTCCCCCCCCCCCCCCGGCTCAGCCTGGCGTGGCGCGAATCACCCTCTTCCCCCTCTCCTTTCCGTTCCCTCCCTCTCGTCCTTTGCTGAGCAAACCCGCCTGTAGGAGGGCGGCACACATGCCAAGTTAAATTGGCCGTGCGTAATCTCCCCCCCCCCCTTCCCTTATAAAAAGAGGCATGATTAAACAGTGCAAGTCGGCCAAACGATAAAGATACCGGTTCAAAAGTGATTTCTCTTTCCCAACACTACCCAAAGCCAAAGGAGAAGCTCCAATGATAAAAAACACAGATGAAAACGCTCAAATAATTACAAGAAATTCACCATACATGGCTTACAGAAACCAGGTTTTAGGTTACTGACTAACTATATGTAGCTGACTGCAAGCTCCATCTCAATTTACAGATCCTGTAAACCCCAAGCCGCAAAAAAAATGTTTAAAAAAATTCAATAAAAAAAATAGCCTCCTTAAAGCCCCTACACAACATTGGTTGAGGTAAAAGAATAGCATCCATACATGTACGTCGGCTGATCCAACATATGCATGAAATAGCACACCTGTGAAAAGGTCAGTTCAATTCGCCGACCGAGTCTCGAGAAAATTGTGAAAAACGCTTCATTTGTTTCACAAAAATGCAGCATTCAACGCCGTACTGTTCCGAAAAATAGTTTGGATCTCTGTGAGATGTTAAAGATTTCTTTTACACTTTTCTCTCTAAATACCACATTTTAGGCAGAAATATTTCAGTGGGAGGTTTCTACTATAACCATCTTCAAACTGTATAACTTTCATTTAAATCTGTGAACATCTCTGTTTTCGATCTTACCAATGTTGTGTGACACAGAGAAAGAGGGAGAGACAGAGCAATGGAGAGACAGACAGAAAGAGAGAGGGAGAGACAGAGCAATGGAGAGACAGACAGAAAGAGAGAGGGGAGAGACAGCAATGGAGAGACAGACAGAAAGAGAGAGGGGAGAGACAGAGCAATGGAGAGACAGACAGAAAGAGAGAGGGGAGAGACAGCAATGGAGAGACAGACAGAAAGAGAGAGGGGAGAGATAGAGCAATGGAGAGACAGACAGAAAGAGAGAGGGAGAGACACAGCAATGGAGAGACTAGACAGAAAGAGAGAGGGGAGAGACACAGCAATGGAGAGACAGACATAAATAGAGAGGGGAGAGACAGAGCAATGGAGAGACAGACAGAAAGAGAGAGAGGGGGAGAGACACAGCAATGGAGAGACAGGCAGAAAGAGAGAGGGGAGAGACAGAGCAATGGACAGACAGACAGAAAGAGAGAGGGGAGAGACAGAGCAATGGAGAGACAGACAGAAAGAGAGAGGGGAGAGACAGAGCAATGGAGAGACAGACAGAAAGAGAGGGGAGAGACATAGCAATGGAGACACTAGACAGAAAGAGAGAGGGGAGAGACAGAGCAATGGAGAGACTAGACAGAAAGAGAGAGGGGAGAGACAGAGCAATGGAGAGACAGACAAAAAGAGAGAGGGGAGAGACAGAGCAATGGAGAGACAGACAGAAAGAGAGAGGGGAGAGACATAGCAATGGAGAGACTAGACAGAAAGAGAGAGGGAAGAGACAGAGCAATGGAGAGACAGGCAGAAAGAGAGAGGGGAGAGACAGAGCAATGGAGAGACTAGACAGAAAGAGAGAGGGGAGAGACAGAGCAATGGACAGACAGACAGAAAGAGAGAGGGGAGAGACAGAGCAATGGAGAGACAGACAGAAAGAGAGAGGGAGAGACACAGCAATGGAGAGACTAGACAGAAAGAGAGAGGGGAGAGACAGAGCAATGGAGAGACTAGACAGAAAGAGAGAGGGGAGAGACAGAGCAATGGAGAGACTAGACAGAAAGAGAGAGGGAAGAGACAGAGCAATGGAGAGACAGGCAGAAAGAGAGAGGGGAGAGACAGAGCAATGGAGAGACTAGACAGAAAGAGAGAGGGGAGAGACAGAGCAATGGACAGACAGACAGAAAGAGAGAGGGGAGAGACAGAGCAATGGACAGACAGACAGAAAGAGAGAGGGGAGAGACAGAGCAATGGAGAGACAGAGAGAAAAGGAGAGATCAGCCTCCCCACTATCTCATCATATTGACTGATAGAATCAGAGGCAGTGTGATCTACATGTACAATGAATCTGAAAGTGTCTACTTCCTTTGTACCCAAGTCCAATAATTGCCAGTCTTGATGACCACAGCAAACTGAATAACACCCAGTGAGAAACCACACCCAGACAGCGGTCCCTGCATGTGTTGGCAAATAGTCGGCTCAATTTACTCTCCAGTGACAAATTAGTTTCATCGATCAGTTCCATTTACCGCCATAGCCATTCATACAAAAAACATCAATCGTTTTTCAAACCAAAACCTTGGAAAGTTACCAGCAGAACTCAAACAAGTGCTTTTTTTTTGATCTAGCAAACCATTTCTTCCACACAAATTCTAGATGAAAATGTTAATTTCCACTAGGCCTACTATTTCTGTGTGATGCAAAGACTTTTGTAATTGTTGTCTGTGATTTCAAATATTATATTCTATTAATTTTAAAAACAAAATTGCAAATTTCTCACTGACTTTTGAAACCAAAACCAATAATATAGAGGCTACAATGTTTTCCTGCTTGAAGAAAGGTCCTGCTTGGTCCATCTACATTCGTTATATTTCTATTTTTGCAAACAGCAAGGACAAGACTACAATCAGTACGAAAGTGACATTCTTCTTTTTGTTTTCATTCAAATGAAATTGTTCCTGCCTGCTTCTTCGTCTATGTACAAATTACACGTTTGGACACAGAACCCGCCTGTTTCAGCCTAAAATTGGAAACAAACCAATTGACAAGCATGCAAAGCCAAAGTTGGCCAAAGGTGAAATAACACAAGAGAAATAACAATTGAGAAAGGCCCTGCTAGGATCGAAACGTCAGGCCCACTAAATTTTTAGATTTACATTTTGGTAATTTTAGTGAGTAAGCAGTTTGCAACATTTTTGTATATCGCAAAAAAAATATGTAAAGAAATTTGGAAAGTGTACCAATTCTTCTCTTTGTGCAGTTTTCATGTAATGCATAGAATGCTTTACATGTACTTTAGGTATTTTTGGTGGGGAGGGGAGGGGGGCAAGTAAGTGTACAAGACTTGTGCACTGAGCCCATGCCTTATGACGGGTCACATGGTTGGAATGCGAGGCAAGTGCCCGGGATCAGTGCCAAGAAGCTCAGAAATATCACAGGGGCGAGTGGGGATTCTCACACGTCAGGCCCCACTTGACATTAGCACAGTGCGGACGTGGTGCGAATGGGGGAGGGGGGAGCGGCTACTTGATTCCAGGGCGACGACCAGCATCACTGCCGCGGTAAACACGCGCCGTCTGGATTCTCGTACTGAGGGAGCAGAGAGGGGGAAAGGGGGGATGGAGATGCTGGGGCCGACACTGCCAACATACCGTACATGTACATGCACAGGCAGAGTGCTGGCACATGCAGGGACCCAACAGAAGCCATTGGCATCTTGGCTGGATGCAGTGGGTGGGTGGGCTCGGTGGGTGCAGTGGGTGGGTGCAGTGGGTGGGTGGGCTCGGTGGGTGCAGTGGGTGGGTGCAGTGGGTGGTAGTGGTGGTAGTGGTGGTAGTGGTGCATTGGGTGGGAGCAGTGGGTGGGTACGGTGGGTGGGTGTGCTCGGTGGGTGCGGTGGGTGGGTGCAGTGGGTGGGTGCAGTGGGTGCAGTGGGTGGTAGTGGTGGTAGTGGTGCGGTGGGTGGGAGCAGTGGGTTGGTGCGGTGAGTGGGAGGAGTGGGTTGGTGCAGTACAGTAGGTGGGTGCAGTGAGGGTGTAGTGAGTGGGTGCAGTGGGTGTGGTGGGTGGGCGCAGTGGGTGGGTGTGATGGGTGATAGTGGTGGTAGTGGCGGCTGTGGTGGCGGAGGTAGTTAGGGAGAGTGGGAGATCTTTGAATTGAGAACTAACATTGTTTTGAATGCAAGATGTTATCGGCTCAGAATCATACTGTCAGCATTTTTCACGAACTGCCAAATCATTTACCAACACCACAATTGCAAAAAAAATGACCAAAGAAGGATTACAGGTGGTGGAGGTACATGTAGTTAGGAAGGATAGATATCTGTGAACCAATCGTTTCAATTATCACTGGCTCACAGCCAGACATGGGTAGATTGCCTACACATACAGACACCCAAGGTGTCCATTGGCCTTTGGGGTCCAATCCGATTGGCCTTTCGGCTGGATGGTGATACCATGGTGGCACCGGTGGTTACAGTGGTGGGGATAGAGTTGGACGGAAGGGGTCAGAGATCTGTGTAATCAGGCCCAATAGTGTTTTAATTGCACAACATCATCGGCCCAGTATTAGCTATAGGCTTGTGAGTTGAGATGGGTTCGGGGGGGGGGGGGGGAGAGGGAGAGATCAATGTTGCCCCCATGGTGCTAAGATCTGGTTGCAGCGCGGATAGGAAGGGTCTCCCATCGCACTTAATAAGCCCGGTGGTGAATGAGAAGCCTACTTTGGCACCACGCAATCGAAGGCCCACTGGCAAATTAGGGCAGGAGGGCTGCCCAGCTAGACCACAATACACTGACCCCGACTATGCCCTGACTCAGTTACAGCAATCCTGAATGTTTAACAAATGTTTGACCAAGTTTAACAAAGTTGACCAAGTGGCTAAGTTTCAAATGCACATCCCCCAACAATGTACAACTAAAAGGTGGGGGGGGGGGGGAAAAAAACACCAAAACCCCACCAAAAATCTCAGTCACTATTGGTGAGCTGCGGAGTAAAGCAATCCTGTTTGATAACGCCATCTGTCTGTCCATCAGCCTGTCTGTCTGTTTGGCCATCCACATGAAACTATATCTGCCCTATGGTTGTTGACCGTTATTTTGCTGCTGCCGTTGAGAAAAGGTCCTGCTCGGATGGAAAGATCAGGCCCTCTATTAAAATTTGTGAGATTTTGCACTTTGGGTCAAATCGTTCAGCATTGTTACCTTTCCATATTAAAAAGCTGAACCGAGCCCCTCTGGCTTCACATTTAGCCCCGAGGTCTCGGGTGAAAAACCTAGATCCAGTCAAATAATAGTTGCTATTTTTCGTGATATACAAAAAATGTTGCACACTCCTTACTGACTAAAATTACCAAAATGCAAATCTCGTTATCTTCAAAAAAGTATACAAAATCAGGAGGGCCTGACGTTTCGATCCAAGTAGGACCTTTCTCAAAGGCAGAGTGGCAAAAACAAAGAGGAAGGGGAGAGAGAAATAGGGACACAGGTGACAGACAAACGGCAAAGGGGATACCGGTAGCTGGTAGGGTGGGATCAAAGGGAAGCGGACACTAAGGGGCGTGGGTAGAGATTAGTCAGTAGAGGGGGAAAGATCAAAAGGGAAAGAGTCAAAGAGAGACGTGGGGGAGTGAACTCATAAGAAGGATTATTGGTAAATATATAAAATGTTAATCATTCCCCTCATGGATGTTGAGGCCATGTGGCTGAATTGTCCGGAGATGCTTCATCCACATTTTCTCCCGGCCAAGACGGACAGCATCACTGCAATGACCAAGTGATTCTAAGCCCAGTACACACTCATATCCGATTTAAAATGATTCTTTGTATAAAAACTAACAACAAGAAAGGAATAGGGTCTGCCTACCTGTGAGAGCCCCAGGTAAATGGACACTGTCTCGGAGATGTACAGGAATCTGCCGTCATTGCTGAGCGCAAAGAGAAAGCCGTCAAAAGCCTGCATGGTGCGGTGGATACACAGACAAAAAGGTGTCCGTTAGACAGGTGTCGCACGCACGCAAACGCAAAGGAAAGATAAATCGTCTCCCCTGCTTTGTGGAATCAGCGGGGAGCATGCAAAAAAAAAAAGAGAAAAGGATCAGGGGTGGGCGCTAATTTTTCAGACAGTTCAGCAAATACAGAAGTGCATGTTTAAGTACACTGCGCTCTGAGGACTGCAGAAGGCACACACAGGGTTGGACGAAACTATTAAAAGAGCTTAAAAAAACTGCCATGCTGGATGGACTGGTGTGGAGAAAGTACACGCGTGGAGAATGGGTAGCCTTTGCCAGGGTGGGGATGCCAGTCAGAGGCATTTCGCATGTATTTATGCAATGTATGCTCAGAGCACAGAGCATAAAGTGCTGACCACAAGTCAAGTAGGGAAAACCCACCACTCATTACATCCTAACTAACATCAAAATCAAAATGTATCTATAAAGTTGATTTCAACTATAGAGCGAACAATTTTCAACTGCAACTGATTCTCTACAAACCAGTGGTGTTTCGTGTCTAGTACTTTGGTTCAGCAATTCTTCTTCTTTTTTAAGGATAAAAGCTTGTTGCCAATGTAAGAGATGTACATGCATGTACCTATACTAAAAGCAGTGCTCGAATTCACCAGATGACCTTGACCAGCTCGTGCTCAAGGGGAGTTGTGGGTTGAGATTCCGCACAAACTGCCTGCATTCTTTCAGCGGGCAAAACTGACAAAGCACTGAGTGAGCGTGCAGTGATAATTACACATCGAGCAGGGCAAACCCTCGTTGAGTCATTTTACTTTTCACTGCTTCCATTCCATTTTGGTGGGATGGGGTGATTTCTGGGGAAGAAAAACATATTTGTGTGTCTCCCAATATCTTTTCAGCTTTCACACCCACCCTGATACCAGCATACACTGGTCGTTGTTTTGCCGCCGTCAATGATATCACTGTGGCCAACTTACCTGCAGAATGTGGCCGCCTAGGTTGTGCTCATACACCTCCTGCGCTATCGCTGAAATGCCGGAATGTTGCTGAGAGAAACGACCTGTTGCCACGGAAAAAACCATTGGACAGCGTCACAACACAGTGGTTGATTTCACCAAACTCATCGTAAGTTATGATCGATCGTAAGACAAAGAGTGATGCAAGGAAACCATACTACCTATCACAACTGATGATGGGTATGGGGTATCCATCATAAGTCGAGTCATTGTGGAATCGACCCCTGGACTTATAAGTGTCTCGATTTTTACTCTTTCTCTTTTTGTCTCTGCCACAGGAAAACATTACCTGTATTCCACACACTGCACAGAATACGATGCACAGCAAAAATTGTAGATTTCTTTTTAGCTTTTCCACCGCAAAGTGGAAAAGCTATCGTTTTTGTTCTAATTTGATTTTTTAGCTTTTCCGCCACTCCAGCGAATTCAAATCCATGCCAAATCTCCATCTTCTACTTCCCACCATTTCAGGGTCTTGTCCAGAAATATGTCTAGATTCTCTTCATCACCTCTTGTCATCCCCCCCCCTACATTTTGTAGCCGTACCGAAATTCACATGTCACATTGGATTTGAGGATTGGGAAGATCCTGATTGCACTTGAACCAAAATACAGTGGAACGTCGCTATAGCGAACATCCTGGGATCCATGAAAATTGTTTGGTATAGCGGTCGTTCGTCATAGCATAGAGCAAGGTTATGGCAGTCGCGTCCACATATTTTGAGCACAAAAATCAGAAGCCAAAAGGCATGTTTGTTATAGCCAAATGTTCGGTATATCGACGTTTGTTATAGTGACGTTCCACTATACAGCATTAATCGCATTTTACAGCGATTTGTATTAAGGCCAGGCAGTGTAAATGATTCTTGAAGCACCAGGCCAGTTACAAAGATGTCGGCCTATAGTGGTACAAATTAAAGATGCTATAGCTCTAATCCATAATTTTGGGACAAAACGAGTCATTTCTACTGTGGAATTACAAATTTCTTGATAAAGGCAAAGGAACAATGCGCAATGAGACATTATTTGCAAATAAATGTGGGTTTTTGTTTTTGTTTTCCTATTTTTTGCTCTCTTTTTTTTCTTCAGATAATAGGCCTATGTAACAAGATTATTTGACAGTTTAACTGTGTCAAGATCAGGTTTTTTTTATTTTCCCAAACAGCCCATAATTCCCAATTCATAATTTTAAAAGGGACTTCATAATTTCATAATAAAACTTGCGTGATAAACAAATCATAATAGCCTAGATGGCAGCTCCGCAGTTTACAGTCTGATTAGTGGTAATAAATTAAATGACATCATTGTAAAATCCAGACAGGGAACAGAATACACAATGCCTGCTCACAAATTAAGTTGAATGAGTCTTCCAATATTTGTCTGACTAAAAAAAACAATTGTTAGCTTTGACTGCCGAAATGCACCACTGACTGTTTGGTCGGGAGGTATATACAACACCATGCAGTAGCAGCCACCCAGACACCAATCAGCCTCATCAGCCATCAGCGCACTCGCATCAGTTGTGGACAACGCCCTCGATCATCTTCGTTGGCAAAGCACACGAGCCAGACATATTGATATGCGTCGTCGGCACTCACCTTGCAGGACGGACGAGATTCCCCGGCCCACACCGGCACCGCCAGCACCGCAGTGGTGGCCCTCCATGTAGTTGTGCCATGGCGGGTCGCCCTGCATGGCAAAGTCCCGGATCTTCAGGTAGCTGATGGTCAGCCGGATGATGGAGGCCTTGTCCAGCTGGCTGGTGATGGCCGAGGGTAAGGGCAGCATCTTGGCCAGCTCGTAGTACTCGTAGTTCTCCTTGCCCCGCCGGCTGCGGGCCGCATCCCGCGACTTCTCCTTGCGCAGAGCGATGATCCTGCAGAGGGAAAGGGGAAGGAACGGAGGAGGGATAATTGTAAACTGGGCACTTCTTATCTATCGGGTCCTGCTAAAAAGAGAGGGGAGAGGGAGAGAGAGAGGGGCAGAGAGAGGAGGGGAGAGAGAGGGGGAGTGGGATTGAGAGAAAGAGAGGGGGAGGAATCGAGTGAGGACAGGAAACAGACACTGGTTTTTCCTTAGTCTTGCTCAACATCGACCCGTACCAAATAGAGAGAGACAGAGATAGTGACAAAGTCAGACAGAGAGAAAGAGACAGGGGGAGAGGGAAAGGGGGAGGGAGAGAGGCAGAGGCAGAGGAAGAGGCAGAGGCAGAGTCAGGGGAAAGGCACAGGCAGATGCAGATGCAGAGGGAGAGGGAGAAAGAGAGGGAGGGGGAAGAGAGAGAGAGGGAGAGAGAGGGGCAGAGAGAGAAGGGAAAAAAGAGACCGAAAGGAGACAGAATTTCTTACACATTAAGTCCTTCTAAACATTAAATCAATAACAAACAGATACGGTAGGTAGATTGTGTGTTATAGAGAGATGGTGACAAAAGAGTAGTCTTTCTACTGAAGTACATGTATAATAACCTTAAAATTTAGTGGGCCTGACGTTTCGATCCTAGCAGGACCTTTCTCAAAGGCAGTAGTAAAATAACAATGCATTTTTGGCTAAAGCTCAGGCTTTATCTCCAAGCATCCAACAGCAGAAAGCCATTGAAATAAGGCACTGTTTTCTTACTCAAAGCACAGCATTTTAATACCATTTTAATCACATCCACATCAATGTGCCCATTACTATACTTCTGCATGTTTTCTTTAAGACACTTTATTCACAATTTGTTTATGAATGAGCAAGATATCGTGTTTTAAATACCGGTAGTGCAAATTTTTGATGAGACTATTTTGATTCTTCTTACATGTATGAGGGGATTCTTCATGCTTAATTTATGGCCTTTAAAGTGAGAAAGAAAAAAAAACACCTGAATTCCAGATGCTGCAGATTTGTAAATGGGTTGGAAAAATAACCTAAAAACGCATTTAAAAAAAAAAAAACATTGTGTACTCTATCCGTCATAAGGAGTTCCATCATTATGAGAACCATTACACATTGTCAAAAACGTTGAGATACCGGCTCTTCTCAAAGCCACACTCCCTCAATTTGTGTCAATGCACACTGTGGTCCCACGGTGTGAAACCTTCGACTTATTTACTTTACCAATTAAACTGCTTCGCGACGAAAAGTGCAAGCAGTTACCGCGGGGTAGTTAGGACTGCACGGGGTCGTACCGTGCACAGCTGTGCACTTCTCCGGGGGTATCATGGGGGGGGGGGATCACCGCGGCTCAGCTCCGATCGGCTCTGACAGGCCGCGGAGCACTCCACTGCCCGGAGATTTCAAAGCGGACTCCCCTGTCTCAACGCGACCACCTACATCCCCCGTACTCCTCCCAGCTGGGCCATGACCAATGTGACACCCTCCTCCCTCCCTCAACTTTTTAGCTCCCTCCTGCCAGCTGGCTTTCTTTCATCGAGCTGCTCAAGCAGTGAATCCTGGACAGTTTGTCCACAATTATGACATTCAATTGCCAACCATTACACTCACGTGACCCTGGGTGTGTTGTTGTTGCAAAGTGGAACTTTGGGGTATCATCCCGATTTTGTTAAATGTGGCTTTTTCAGGTTTGAGCAAATATTCGTGCATGAGCAGCTCTACGAAATTGGTTTCCTCATAAATTCATGTTGGACCCCCCCCCGAGTGTCCAATGCAATCATGGTATTAATGGGGCCCATGTTGTTGACCTCCTATACTTGGCAGGCCCTGGTAACTGGTCTCGCTCTTTTGATTGAGCCCAGGCGAACGACTACAACTTGAGACAGCAGCACCTCTAACTGCTGCTTGCCTCATACACAAGAAGAAAAAGAAGGGTATTAATTTTAGTACAACCTCCTTACTCTGGAGGATCTTGATGGAGTTGATGAGATGTTAGCCAACAGTATTCCCACCACATCCCCTCCTTTTTTATTTCAGGTGTGAAATAGCTGAAAGATTGCATCTCACCATTTGAAGCTATATTTCGGAAAAGTGCGATGCTTTCTTTGTAAAAAAAATCTCATTTACAGTAGGTGGTTGCGGTCTACGCCATGCATATAAAAGTGAACATATTTTGACAAAGCAACACAAAACCAAGTGCAGACTGCCTCCTGGCCTTAAAGACCTTAAAAATAATATCAATATCAAAAAATTAGAGGCCCTTTTCTTCCTTGCAAGAATTTCTATAAATGCAGAATTCAGCCGTCGAGAAAGGCTCCGCTTGGATCGGATGGTCAGGGCCTGTAACTCTTCCAGAATTACCCAAATTGGTATTTCCACAGAACTGCCTGAAAATAGCAAGAACTCAAGAAAGCAGTGGCAGTCTGACCTACAACTTTCCCTAGAGTCAAATATGAAAAAAAAACAATGTAGATAGCAACAGACATGCCAACCCTATTTAAGCATCGTGCAGGAGAATATTCACCATATTTTTCAGGAACAATCATGCAAACCCAAATTGCAATGCTATGCAAATTAACAGATGCATCACACGACTACAAAACAAGAACTCAATCAGTCATTTGTTTTCAGGTGAAATTACAAAAATTCAACTCTTTTTTTGTTGGGGCGCAATGTTTGGGATGTATGCAAATCTAATATGATTGCTTGCTGGCAGTGTAATGTAGAAATTGAATGGAATAAATCTTGTTTTGATAAATTTTTTGCCGCCAGAATCAGTCGTTGCAGTTGTTAGGCCTACCTAGCAGTATAATGAAGGTAACATCAGTAAACAAAAGTTACAGAGGTAACTACAATGGTGCAGCTTATATGTTAAGGCCTAAATCTTAAAGTGGACATTTTGGAACACTGCAGCTTATACTCTGGGCAGCTTATATTCAGAAAATTACGGTAATGTAGAAATGATGGCAACCTCAAAATCCTTTGATCCCATTCTTTTGTCACTCTATTTTTTAAAATGGCAAAGAAAATCTGCATTTAGTTTGCATGAACACCGAACTGCTGTAGCCAGATTTACATTGAATTGTTGTTTGCATCTGAATGAAAACAGGGGGCCTGGAGATGTACGGCAGTTAATAGTTGAATCAACTTGAATGCTTCTAACTGGCAACCCCAGCTCGGCTAAGACTATTTGGGAAGGCCGTCATCTAAGGGCTGGATAGCTCAGATGGTTAGACATTAAGCAAGATGATTTGGGTTCAAGTCCACGTCCAGTCAAATTTTCCTTGCCATTTTTTAAAATTGTTCAAAAAAATTGGGAAAAAAATGTGCCTGTGCTTTCTTTTGTTACTCATTAACCAACATCCAACTACAAGCAACTCAGGGAGGGGGAAAAAGCCTGCCAAAGTGGACTAGCAAATACAGTCCAGCCATCATGGAGATTAGAATCTCTCCACCGTGTTACTAATGACCGGGGAAGACTTCATTACAGCTCGGTTAATATCCGAGTCAGTGCACAGATTCAGGATGTGGCCACTACACCTTCAGGCCGCATCAAGCCAAATCAATTTTTTTTTTTACCGCCGCCCATTTGGCCAGTGAGTTTATTGGCTGAGCTGCACAGCTAAGCATGCAGGTTTCTTAAAATTTCATTAGCTTTGTGAATGGCACAGGAAAGGATCTTCTCCTTCCCTTGCTCAGATCACTGCTCCTTTGCTTGTGTACTATGTGCGTTTATAATACTCAAGAGAGAGACAGAAAGAGAGAGAGAGAGAGAAAGGGAGAGTGGGGAAGAGACAGTGGCAGAGAGAGAGAGAGAGAAATAGAAAGAGAAAGAAAGAGAGAGGAGAGAGAGGGGAAGAGGCAGTGAGAGAGGGACAGAGAAGAGAGAGAAAGAGAGAGAATAAGAGAGAGAGAAAGAGAGAAAGAAAGGGAGAGTGGGGAAGAGACAGTGGGAGAGAGAGAGAGAGAGAGAGAGAGGGGGGAAATAGAAAAAGAAAGAAAGAGAGAGGAGAGAGAGGGGAAGAGGCAGTGAGAGAGGGACAGAGAAGAGAGAGAAAGAGAGAGAGAGAAAGGGAAAGTGAGAGAGAAAGGGAAAGTGAGAGAGAAGAGAAGAGAGAGAGAAAGGGAAAGTGAGAGAGAAAGGGAAAGTGAGAGAGAAGAGAAGAGAGAGAGAAAGAGAGAGAATAAGAGAGAGAGAAAGAGAGAAAGAAAGGGAGAGTGGGGTAGAGACAGTGGGAGAGAGAGAGAGAAAAACAGAAAGAGAAAGAAAGAGAGAGGAGAGAGAGGGGAAGAGGCAGTGAGAGAGGGACAGAGAAGAGAGAGAAAGAGAGAGAATAAGAGAGATAGAAAGAGAGAGGGGAAAAACAGAGAGAGAAAGATATAGATGGAAAGAGAGAGAGAAAGGGAAAGTGAGAGAGAAGAGAATAGAGAGAGAAAGAATGAGAGGAAGAGACAGTGAGAGAGAGAGAAGAGAGAGAGAAAGAGACAGAAGGAGAGGGAGAAAGAGAAACAGAGAGAGAGAGAAAGAGAAAGTGAGAGAGGGAGAGAGAATAGAGAGAAAGAGAGAGAGATTCTGCCTATGAGAAAGGATGGAAATTTCAGGCTCTCTTAATACATTTTGTTTGAGCATGTGCTGTGGGAAGATCATGTGCCTTGGGCACTCCGATTGATGGAGCTGGCACATTTTAAGATTCCATTGTTACTACCATTGTTATTTCCCATTCGCCACAATCCAATCTTGATTCCACTGACGGCAAATATCCATCCGTCTTTAAAGAATGTCCGTGCACTGTCCATTGCCCAATGACTGTCTGCAAGCTGACAAGGAGCGCGGTCATCATCAACTGATGACTCTGTGCAAGTCAGCACCTGGCTGGTTGTCCTCACAAAATCAAGCAAGCGAAACAGCTCCCATCAGAATTAAGGATGCTGTGTATATCTCCAAGTCCTCTCAAATTCCTCTGAACCGAGATGTTAGGCTGCACAATTGACAGAGATGGAGGTAAAAATCTAGGCTAATTGTTTTACCAGGATCGTGAACGCAAATGAACTTGAACCGACTTAGTTCACAGTCAGCCAGCAAGCCTCCTAACACAATACATTCAGATTTTCAAACTCATGAGTTTCTTTTGCTAGAAATTGATTTTAAAAACCGGGTTGCTTTCGTTATATGAACAAATGAATTGCCCCCTCAAAAACCAAAGGACCGATTATTATTACTAAGCAATACTCTAAGTACCACAAACATGTTTCAAACTGCTTACTGACTCAAATAACCAAATTGAAAAATCGCAAAATCTGAGCATTCCTAGGGTTTCGATTCTGGCAGAACATTTCTCACAGGAGGAAAAGTGAAAGGTCCTTGAAGAAAATGTCCTCCCAGGATTGCAATACAACAACGACAGTGTGAAGAAGGAAGGAACACGGGTGATGAAGAAAGAAAGGTATCTTGTACTGCAAGGGTGACTGTCTACTGTGTTGTGAAGTACAACACTGTCTCAAGCTTTTGTGAAAATGTCATACACATAGGCCCTACATGTATTATAGGTGACAACAATTTCCAGTACGATTTGATGATGTCACTGTCTTACACCAACTAACTGACAAATTTAGGAAATGATTTATCAAAATCCATATTACACTCACCCTCTCCCCCCCGCAAAAAAAAAAAAATTACCAGCACTTACAATTTCGATTTAATCCACTCCTTGATAACGGTGGCCAACAGGTTTAATATCATCTAAGCTTTTCATGTTGCCTTTGAGTAACGAAAGATCAACCCCACTAGATTGTTGAGATTTGCAAAATGTTGTCATTAAAGTTTGCGGCATCTCTGTTGTAGGGCCTACTTTACATGTTGAATGAGTAAAGAAATCTGCAAATGTTGTCCACTTTTTAAGACTAGTTGAGGAAACAAATTGAGGTGGTACAAAAACACTGTCAACTGCTTTCTGATTTACGTAGACGACTAAAATTGCAACTCAAAAGATTTAGACGGCATGGCGCTTTGTTTCTGTCTGGGCCTAGGTTTGGGGAGACGTTATTTTAATGACAGGTCTTGGTGATTGCTTTGGAGCCACTGGTTTTTCGAAAGTCATTGTGCAATTGAGCTGGTGTCTATACTAATAGATGCAAATTACAAACACATTTGAATTGAAATGGTAGGATCACTGCCTACAGCTAGGATCGAAACGTCAGGCCCACTAAATTTTGAGATTTGCATTTTGGTAATTTTAGTCAGTAAGCAGTTTGCAATATTTTCGTATATCACATCAGAAATAGAGTATACATGTACATATTGTGGATATTTTCACCGATTGGTGAATCCAAGTAAGGCAACTTGTTCTGACTGACTCGTAGGGTTTTTCTTTTTACTTTATCTCAATGTATTGTGTCCCTATAACCACTTTTCAAAGTTTAAGATGCAAACGTCATAACATTTGCCAATTACAATGATTTTTCTTTGCCAATCCACTGTGTTGATTAATTACGACAATCACTTTTAGTTTTTTAACAAAGTGACTAACTTTCAAAGTGCATATTTGTTGCTGCTTGGATGGATTTGCCAGTTCATGAAAATGCCTTGGATGTGAACTACCAAAAAAAAAAAGGAAAGACCAAGCTGTAAGAATATAATGTTACGAGTGATTTTTCTATCCGCATCTTGAGGATTTTTTCATAATCCTGTGCCTAGCAAATGCGATCACGTTGGGAAAATGTCTGGGTTGTGCGGGTATGGTGAGGGGGAGCGTGGCGGTGTGGACTGCCTTAGGCCTGGGCTTATATCCAAACACTGGCCGCCTTCCTTCCCCTCATCTTCCTTCCCAATTGCCGTCCTTTCCCCCCCCCCTCCCCCCCCCCCGAAAAAAAAACCTGTCTCGGCAAGGCTCCGGAGGACCCCAACAATCGGCTTAGTGCCCAAACCCAACCAGGGTTTGGTGTTGCCATAACAAGCTTTCAACCCTCCCCTCCCACCTGGAGGAATTGGCGGGTTTTTAGCAGCCAATTTGTTCTGCAGCCCTTAATCGGCGGTCATTACAGTTTCCCCAGCCCTAAGCAGCTTCAAAGTACACTTGCACCACAAAATCATCACATTCCAGCTCTTTGCATATTACACATGTAAGAGATTTTTTTTTATGAATGAGACTACTTGAAATAATATCCGGCTTACTGGCTGTAATTCCATTGCATTTTTTTTTTTCGTTCATTGATTTAGAATCTCCTTTCTTTCTTTGAAAGTAGCGAATGAGATTAGGACTGAGGATTTTCTCAGATTAGGTTTGCAATGTGGCACGATGTGAGGTGCTGAGTGATGTGAGCATTGACGGGACATAAATCCTAGTGCTTTGGAGTGGAGAATGCGGGTAAACCTAACTCAACATGAAATCTTATCTTGTTTTTACATTGACCAAATCTGAATGGGTCGAGGATGGAATAGGCCAAATAAGTGAGCAGTTTCCTTTTTCCAAAATTCCCCTTCATGAAATAATTGCCCATTGGAATGATTTTAAAAGTAAACAAAAAATGTTGCCAAGTGCTTCAGGCTACTGACTTGCAAATCTCAAACATCTAGACATGCTGTGGTCAATTTCACAAAACTCATCGTCAATTATGATCAATTGCAAGACGATGAGCGATGCACAGAAACCACATGAACTATCAGAACTTACGGAGGGTTATACACCGTAAGTTGAGCCAAGATAGATCGTAAGGCTTTGTGAAATCCACCTCGGATGTTTTCAATCCTTAAAAGACCTTTCTTGAGGATGGAAACATCTGAATTTCATATGTTTTAGAAAATGTTTAAATTTTACTGAAACAACCAATAAATGCTTCAATTGCTTCATTGTTCAAATGAATTTTCCTAGCAAAATTATTATTTTGGCTTGGGAAGACCTGCGCAACATTTGTTTCTTTACTGCTCCAAATAGCGATGGCGACAATTTCACTCTACAAAATGTTGGATGAAAGAAAATTATATCGTTTTTCTAATTGCTTGGAGAGGAAGGCATAATTTAAGAAGAAAAATGTATATCTTGCTTGGATTAGAAGACTGCAAAGCATCAAAATGGGAGACAGAATATAATATCTCAACTCAAATTGTTCTCAGGGCCTGGCGTTTCGATCCTAGCAGGAACTTTTCTCAAAGGCAGAATGATTCTGGCTTTGAGAAAAGTCCGATTTGGATCCTTCCGGCTGTCTTCGTTTTTCAGACTTGAATTTTGGTTTGCAGTCAGAAAGTAGTTTGCAACATCTACATGTATGTATATTACTAAAATTATTCAGTAAGACTGGCAGATTTTAACAAATGAACTTGAGAAAGATGAATAAGCAAAAAACACTGTAATGTTGAACAAATTTCTACCAAAAAAAATGACATTGGTAGAGATGAAATAAAAGATGTATACTTAATCTAAACAAAAACATGTATCATAAATCTCTTGTAGATACTTGGATCTTTAAAAAAAAATCTATATCACAAAAAAGACAACAGCAGATATGTAACAAACCGATAAATGTTGAATGCCTATTCTGTATTATATATGTACAAATCTCCTCTGGAAATGTAGAATTTAATTCCACCTTCTGACATCTAACGGGTCTGGAGGCTCCATCCAGTTAAAGTGATATAGACGTGCTTGTCCATGTAAACGGCTTACCAACTATGATGATCAAAAAGCAAATCTCCCATATGTCAACATTAATCAATACCCATTTAGTTAGTTTGTTGGGCGTAAGGAATGGTGTCCTAATAACTAAAGTATAAGCCTGCTGGCAACAAGTTCCCCCTGAACCAATAACCCCCCCCCCCCCACACACACACAACACCACCACCACCACCCACACCGCTTATGGTCAATCATACTAAATCAGAGAAAATTTGCTCAGGCCTGTTGGCGTATCGTCGGCACGTCGGCTCGCTACGTGAGCAGGCAAACACAGAGAGAGAGAGAGAGAGAGAGCGTGATCGCTTTATCCCCATCCCTACCAGCACAACATAGAGAGAGATCGAAACACGTATTAGAGAGGGGCCAGGACGGTTCACAGTTACTCACATTGTAGCATCCAAACTGGTGGCATACGGCTCCGGGTACATGAAGCATTCCATGCTGGGAGCCTGCCATGACAACGAAGGACAACAAGCCGCCATGGGAGCCCAGTGTGAGACGGACGGACGGACAGACGGATAGTTTCCACCCCGCGTGCTTTTTTTCCCGGCCTCTGCGCCAATATGTCAGCAGCCACACCGGTCCGGCCCGGTTAAAAACACAGCCGACAAGCCCCTATCAGCCGACAAGCCCCTATCAGCCTCCGACGCACGTTAAAAGGTGGCGCGGGCTCCATTCATTGGCTTGACAAATTAGTCATCTGATAACCAAGGGGGAGGGCTCCTCCCTGCATTTGCTAGGTTGCAGAGGAGGAGGAAGGGTGGGGGAGGAGGAGGAGGAGGAGGAGGAGGAGGAAGAGGGGAGATGGTGGAGGAAGGAGAGAGAGAGAGAGAGAGAGGGAGGGAGGGAGGGGGAGTGGAGGTTGGCAGGAGAGGGAGAGAGAGTGTGCCCTGGCGGAGGTCTCCTTAGCTGGAGAAGTAGGGGTCCCGGCGGGGCTGGAGCGGACAGGGGAGGTGTGAAGTGTTTTCCGCCACGTCCATCTGCCGGCTGCCAAGTGGCTTCCCGCGCCTTTAATTCCTGTCCTGTGAGATGTGTCAAGTGGCTGCAGGCCCGACTTGCAACTTTGTGACCGTGACGCGCCGTCCGCCCGGGCCCTATATAGTCCCCCCTCTCCCCAACCCCCCCCCCCCCCCCCCACGCCGCACCACGACCTTTGGCTCTACCCGGCACCTGTGTTGTCACTGAGACGAGCACGGGCCTGGACTACTAATCACCCAGGGTTTTTTCTCTTGATTGCAGTCAGTCAAGTTACCCACACTGTCCCCACCCTTGCCCTGAACCAGCCAGCCAACCAACCAGGCACAAGCCCCACCATTCCCTCCCCGTGCTGGTCGCAACTCTCAATTTCTCAATGACATATTCGCCGGCCGTGTTGCTTTTGTCTCATTCACAAGTGTTGACATGCTACCTGCGCTGACAGTCCCACCACTGAATGCCAATTCTATCCCCCCCGACGTGTCAACACAATGAACTCCAAAAAACCTGCCACTTCAGCTGTTATTCTCACTAGTCCATTCTTCTCTCTGTTGTTCTTCAGGGGAGAGGGGTGAAGAGGGGGTGAGATAAAGACAGACAGACAGACAGACAGACAGACAGACAGACAGAGACAGAGAGAGGGGGATATAGAGGTGAAGGAGAGGGAGGGAGAGAGAGAGAGAGAGAGAGAGAGTGAGAGAGAGAGCAAGGGAGGGAGATAGAGGTGAAGGGGGGAGAGGGAGAGAGAGAGATAGAGATCAAGAGAGAGTGAGATAGAGAGGTGAAGGAGGGAGACAGAGACAGAGACAGAGAGAGAGCAAGAGGTGAAGGAGAGAGAGAGGGAGAGAGAGGGGGATTGGAGAGAGAAAGAGAGGGGAGAGAGGGGGAAAAGAGAGAGAGGGGAGATATTGAAGGAGGAAGGGAGAGGCGGGAGAGAGATAGAGAGAGAGGTGAAGAAGAGAGAGGGAGAGGGACAAAGAGACAGAGACAAATACAGAGATAGAGAAGGGACAGAGAAAGATAGAGAGCAGACTCTTTTAAGTTGCAAGTCAGTTTTTATTGTGTAATTTAGGTACACTTGTGTACACAGTTGGCCTCTTTAAAAGTCCCAATTCATGCTGATAACAAATTGGTATTCATCCTAAGCTGACATCCTTTTTCCTGCAGTTCAAATAAACACAAGCACGTAGCAATTTGTACCGTGGTACACTGTATTACACTCAATCAACAGTCCTACAGCGAACAATGTTATGGGTGTCTTACTCTTGAGGGGAAATTCATATGAATTCAATAATCAACACCATCGCCCCTTATTTGATATATATATCTGAGCTGTATTTTGCCAGAGTGAGTTGTGCTCTGCCTTTTGAAATGAAAAGTGATTTAAAGCCCCTACACAACATTGGTAAGATCAAAAAACAGAAATGTTCCCAGATTTTCAGATGTACAGTTTGAAGATGGTTATACATGTAGTAGAAACCTCGCACTGAAATATTTCTGCCTAAAATGTTGTATTTTGGGATAAAAGAGTAAAAGAAATCGTTTACGTCTCACCGAGATCTAGACTATTTTTCGGAACAGTACGGCGTTGAATGCTGCATTTTCGCAAAATAAATTAAGCATTTTTTGCGATTTTCTCAAGACTCGGTTGACTGATTGAGCTGAAATTTTCACAGGTGTGCTATTTCATGCACTATGTTGGGTCAGGCAATGTATGGATGCTATTTTTTGACCTCAACCAATGTTGTGTAGGGGCTTTAAAGCTGGATATGAAGACTTTCCGTCCTACATTGTAGGTAACCAAGAAAAACATTAATTAACTACCATTAGACTGCCATTCTCAAAAAATTTGAGGGTATGACATTTTGATACTAGCAGGACTTTCTCAATAAAGAAGAATCAGTTTTTTGTTTTTTTTCATCTGTCATATTTACTCCTGACGCAAACCAAATTAGAAAAAAAACGAGATGAATTTTACATTAAAGTGGGCTGCCTAACAATTTCCTGGTGATGTGGATTTGAAGAAGTGCATGCACATCATGTTCCAGGCACCCAGAGTAATTGAGCTCAGAAATCAAAAATTAAAAATTTGATTATTTTCTAGAGTTGTCTAGCAATAGAGCCATCCATCCCCTGTGTCATTAAATAGGCCTACTGTTGCCAAATCTACCCATCTATGCATCTTCATGAAACTCGTGGTCGGTTAGAAGCCACAAGCCACAGTGATTGAAATTCAGACAACAATACGATTTACTGCAATGAAATGGTATCCATTGCCCTTCAATTGACTAAAAAATTATCAACAAACAAGGAAAGGAATTAAATCGTTTAAAACAATTTGAAAATTAGCCAAGAAAATGTCAGAAATGCCAAGAACACAGATTCTGTTCCTTAGTTTGAGGTCTATCATACAGTAGTCTTACTTTGTCTAAAGGGAAAAAAGTAAGTAGTGACCTAAGTCAGTTTTTAGTCATCATGGTCCACCGTTAAATCTTTCCCAGTGAATGCTGCCCTCAATCTCACGTCCTATTTCGAATGGAAGGGGAATCAAAAGTCCTACCTCTAGCACAGCAGCCGGTGCTGTGTGTGCACATGTTTTCAGTGCATGCTTTTTTGTGTGAGCACTTCACCTTTGAGTGTTTTTTTAGTCTAGTCTCATCGATGGCAAATCTGGGAAAAGACTACCAATTTTGACTTTGTATGAAATGGTCAATCATTCAGTTTGTGAGTTGGAATTCTTTTGGGATTGATTTTCTCTTCAAACGTGATCCAATTAATTTGTTTTCCTCTTTCTCCATTTTCTGTTCTTCTGCTTCTGTAGAGACAATGACATGGACTTGTCAAGTTGTTGGAAGAGCATGTACATGTGTATGTACAGGAAAACAAAGTGCAAACGAAATGTCCGAATTTCCGAAATGAACAAATCAAACCTTAGGAGGCCTGATGTTTCTATCGCATTATGACCTTCCTCAAGGCCTTTGAGACATTGCGCGCTACACAAATGTTGCAAATTGGTTGCTGTGATTAACAAATCACAAACAAATTAGAGGGCTGGATGCATCAATTTATGCAGGACCTATCTATACGTTTTTTGCCATTAAGAATGGTCGTGCTGTGAAACAATGCCAGGCCCACTAACAATTTAAGACAGTTGTACACATGAAGTGATAAAGAAAGCAAATGGTTTGCTGACTTATGTCCCAAATCATACAAATCTCAAATATGTGGAGGGCCATGACGTTTCAATTATGGCAGACCCAAATTCTCAAAAGCTGAAGTTGATATACAAAAATGTTGCAAACTGCTTACTGACTAAAATTACCAAAATGCTGAAGTTGTTAGTTTTGAACACTGAAATGGCTTTCTGGAGAGTGTTCACAAATGTTCACATCCAATTTATTTTTCTTTCATCAACTGACAATGGAGAATGCAGTCTTATATGCAAAGTAGCAGAGACTCTGTCTGACAATAGGTGGGTTAAGTGGAAGAGATACTGCACAATGTAAGCATTTCTATTGCAACTGTCTATCTATGAATTCACGCAATGGGGCACTGTCAAACATCAGTGTGGTGAAAACGTACAACCCAAATGGTGGAGTTTCACAAACTGGTAAATCCAGTCACACAGCAGAAGGGACGCATTTTGCAAATCGCGCTTTGAAATAAGTAAAACTTTCCGAAGCATATATATATTTTGCCCAGCTGTTAATGAGCAGTGTAAAAGTGTTTTTTGTGATACAGTGGTCTATGAAGTGATACCGGTATCTGTTTTGAGGCGTGCTTTATTCAACTGCAGCAATCAAAAAAAGATTTGCCACTTCACGTAACACACCGACGAACAGTGCAGAGAATGGTGGCACTGCTCATACTGACCAGCCAACCTCGGGAAGATACTAATTGTGACCCGGCATAGCGACATGAGGAATATCCCACCAAAACACTTTTCGAGTAAACAACACCTGAAGTCAAAGTATCTTCTCAATTCGATAAAAAAAAATCAATTTTTGGTTTTTTGCATTTTCGGAAAGTTAATGTATTGGAGGATATTATGTCCAAAGGATTTTTCCGAAATCCGTCTCTAAATGTTGAAAAAACGATGAATTCCGGGGAGTGTTTGTGTACTGTTTTCATGAAAATGTAAAGTTCCTGCATTTTTGAATGGCCGCTTTCGAGGAGTTAGACTGGTGTTGCTACATTGTGTCTGGTACCAAATGAACGAGCGAAGTCCCCTTGTACTATTTACAACAAAGTTCACACAGAAATAATTTTGATATCCTTTGAAAGCTAATGGTATGCTCTTTCACATCATTAGAAAATCTCAAAATCTCAAAAGTGGGGGTTATTCCTCATAATGCTGTGCCGGGTTTCACTGTTTCACAATTTCACTATCATGGCCACGGTTCTCGAACGTTGTCTGTGCACTCTGCATTGTAGGCAGAGACTGTGAGCCAGTCCGATTCCAATCTTGGCTGGAGTGGGTGTAAAGTCCAGGGGTACGGGGTGGGGGGGGGGGATGGGGTGGGAAGGAGTGAGGGAAAGGGGTTGTTGGCATTGATGTAAGGCCTAGAGTCTCTCTGTTGACTGCCCTCATTCAATATTGACGCCCCTCATAATAACCAATCATACTTTGTTAATATTAACCTCCTGGGTCTGCATTGGCATGTGACTACGTGATGCTATCTGTCCCATTCACCCGGGCACAATTGATTTATGTGGAACAATCACTCACTTTCTTTCTTTCTTTCTTGTCATTCAGATTCTTACTTTCTTTTCCCTTCCATATCTATGAAGGGTGATGAATTGGTGAGAGCAGTGATCACCCTTGTAGGATCTGAAACAAACAACTGCTCAGAGGCTGGAAAGTCTAGCTCATTCCTAAAGTTGTTTTATAGTTGCATTCTGCCTTGGAAAGCCCTGCTAGGATCCAAACATTGGGCCCGTGACATCTCACTGAGTGTCGTATGAAAGCAAGGACCATGGAAATTCCATGCAACAAAGAAGATCAGAAAACGACGAAGGAACTTGAACCCGCAACCTCTGGTTTTGCACACCGGTGCTCTTACCATCCACTTTCTAAGCCATTTTTTCGTTATTTTCAGAATAGAAAATGAGAGACGTTTCTGCTCTTTGTGAGTGTGAGAGCATTTCTCCGAGCATGTGCGTGTAGTTCTGATTATGTGCACAGCTGCGGATAAGGACAAGCATGGCTGCTGCCATTGGGTGGTTGAAGGTCTCCCATTTGTCACAAAACAAGGCCTTAGAGCAGCTCAAGCCAGCAAGTGCTTGTTGCCGAGCTCACCGTACAAAGAGAAAGGACTCAGTGAAACCCTTTGCTGGAAGGAAGGGGGTCTGCACATTAGTCAAGGAAAATGGGGCCCCGTTTCAAACTCTACAATGGGCCGGCCACGGTGAGCGACAGTGCCCTTAAAAATCCTCCATGATTTCATGGCACCACCTCTGCCTCTACATTATCCCACCACTCCCCCTTTCTTATTGCAAACACATGGTGCAGCAAGGCGGCCTGGCACACGGGCAAGTGACGTCTCGAGTGGAACCACATGAATCATATATTGAATCTTTTCAAGTGATCACCACTTTTAGGTCTGATGCTTTCCAGAGTGATCTCGCTTTGTGCGTTCCACTGGCTCAGTTTCTGTGGGTTTTTTTTTTGGTTTTTTTTTATTATGCGAGGCCCATAATCATTGAAATTGAATTACACAGGGGGGACTGAAAAGGGGTTGGGCTTCGGTTGGTGTCAAGGTCAACTCCCAGACATCAAGTGCGAGCAGTGTCTCAAGGTCACCACCTTTCCGTTAAAGGGACAAGTGCAGGAGTGGATGGGTGAACAAGAAAGGCTTGCTGCTCTCTCAGCTTGCTACTGTGATGACTGCACTAAATAGTAGAGTTTTTGCCCTTCTTCACTGAATGAAGCTGATCTATGATTTGTGAGCCCAGGATCTTGGGTCGTGTGCATGGTGAAGACAGGAGAGCTGTAGAGTGTGGCTTTGACAGAAAAGATAGAAGAGAGGAAAAGCAGGAGAAGAGTGGCAGTCTGTATAGTCTGTCTGAAGGAATGGCTAGTGGAGACAAAACATTTAATATTAATGAACAGGCTACACATCTGCTAAGACAGAGAATTGTGGCATAATATAACATGATGTAGTTGCCTACATCAAGAAATACAGTGCCGAGAGAAAGAGAGAGAGCAGAGAGAGAGACAGA
The DNA here is from genome assembly GCA_949987565.1 of Luidia sarsii. NCBI lineage: Eukaryota > Metazoa > Echinodermata > Asteroidea > Paxillosida > Luidiidae > Luidia > Luidia sarsii. Next base: position 9,521,790 of record OX465101.1, on the reverse strand, counting down.
AGAGAGAAACATAAGAGAGAGACAGGAGAGAGAGAGAGAGAGAAGAGAGAGAAAGAAGAGAGAGAAGAGAGAGATAGAAGAAAGATGGAGAAAGGGGAGAGAAGAAAGAGAGAAAAGAGAGAGAGAAAGGTGGAGAGAGAGAGGAGTGGAGAGGGGAAAGAGAAGTGGAGAGAGAGAGGCGGGGAGAGAGAAAGATGGAGAGAGAGAGGTGGAGAGAGGGAGAGAGATAGAGAGGTGGAGAGAGAGAAGTGGAAAACAAGAGAGAGATGTAGAAAGAGAGAGAGAGGGGGGTCAAGAAAGAGAGGTGGAGAAAGAGATAGAGGTGAAAAGAGAGAGGTACAGAGAGAGAGGTGGAGAGATAGAGGTGAAAAGAGAGAGGTACAGAGAGAGAGGTAGAGAGATAGAGGAGAAAAGAGAGAGGTGGATAGAGAGAGGTGGAGAGAGGGAGAGAGAAAGGGAGAGAGAGAGAGAGTGTGAGGGAGAAAAAAAGATAGAGTGATCTTATGGTGAAGTTCTTCAATTTGAATAATGTATCATCCAACAAGGTTCCGCTATCCAAACCAAAATACCCCCTCCTATCTGAATGGATTTGATTAACCGACAAAAAAAAAAAATTCTCTGCCTTTGAGAAAGGTCCTGCTAGGATCGAAACGTCAGGCCCACTACATTTTGGACAAAAAAACGTTCTAGTAAGTTTTAACACCCAAAAATTCAAGCCATGGTGATATGACTTCCGACCAAGAAACCAAACAAATCATCTCCGTCTACAGGCTGAGGTAAAAATGCACTCCACTTCTGGCAGACTGATGTAATTTGGGCTGAATAAAGCAAGGTCAGACGGAAGGAGTCTTCAGCTGTAAGCCGGAGATAGGAGACTGTCCTATCAGGTTTCTGCGCTGTTTAAAGAGGCTGATGAAAGCTCCAAAGAAAGAAAAAAAGGACAGCGGTGCGAGATGATCAAGTTCCGTCATCATCATAATATTGTTCCGATTCCAGCAAAGTGCATGCTCTAATTGGCACCTGGGGCATTACTGCCGGATACAGTATGAGGACCTTTGAAGTCCTTTGAGTCAGTCAAAAGTATGTTCAAAGATAAAAACCACATTCGCACTGTCTTACATCTGACAAACTTGGAGGGCCTGATGTTTTGATCCAAGCAGGACCTTTCTCAAAGGCAGAAATGTCAAAGATGAAAACCACATTCGTGGTTTCACGTCTTACATCTGACAAACGTGGAGGGCCTGAGGGCCTCAAAGGCAGAAACATCTCCCTTCCTCTCTCTCTGTCTCTCTTTCAGTCAGTTGGCACCCACTGTGGCATGGATGAGATCACGCCAATCTTCCCCATCAGCCACCAGATGGGATGCAGCTGAGCAACTCAGCCCTACAGTCTCTTTTTTTTATATCTGGAAGCCAAGATGTGGCCGGTCTTCCTCGACACCTTTCGCCCTCCACTTCTGCCCCCTCCTGAGTGTCTTCTCCATGCAATTTTATTTCAGGATGAGACAAAACTCTCAACTCTCAAAAGTCTCATTTTTCATACTTTCATGTCCTAGCAGGACCTTTGAGGAAGATCCTGCTAGGATCGAAACGTCGGGCCCTCTAAATTTTGAGATGTATTGCCGGTCATTTTAGTCAGTGAGCAGTTTGCAACAGTTTTTGTATTAGCTTACTTTCATGTCGTTAAATAGCACTAACCCTGAATCAATATTTTTCCAATGCTCATTGATTTGCTCTGTGAACACTGCGATAACACCACATTTCAAACACATCCACTTTCTATCACTCAAGCTCCAGAGATGTGAGGCTCTCTTCATTTGTTGTTTTTTTCCCCAGAGATTTTTTATTTTCGGCCATCTAAAGCCCCAACACAACAGCGGTAAGATCGTAATACAGAAATGTTCACAGATTTGCATGAAACTTATACAGTTTGAAGATGGTTATAGTAGAAACCTCACACTGAAATATTTCTGCCTAAAATGTTGTATTTTGGGAGAAAAGAGTAAGAGGAATTGTTTACATCTCACCCGGATCTAAAAGTTTTTTCGGAACAGTTTGTTAAATGCTGCATTTTCACGAAACAAGTAAAGCGGTTTTTCACAATTTTCTCGAGACCCGGTTGGCGGATTGAGATGAAATTTTCACAGGTGCTATTTCATGCATATGTTGGATCATACAATGTTTGAATGCTATTCTTTGACCTCGACCAATGTTGTGTTATCCCTTTAAGTCAACAAGCATAACAAAAAAACATGTATTACTTTAAGACTTAACTCCGAAGGTCATCTGGCCTCACTTGTCAAACCTTACATAAATCATGGGCATTAACGATTGATAGTTGTTCGTCCCTACCTACAGTTTATGATGCTTCCTTTAATTAATGAAGGAAAGGTGCAGAAAATTTTCTCTCTTTTTTTGTGTGTTTTTACTCTCTCTCACAAAAAGTTGAGAGAGTTGAGGGAGCAGCTTGCACAGTGCATGTCGTTCTTGCACTGTCCTTCCAAACCCCCCTGGGCCTCACCCTTGAACTTTTTCTGCCTCTTCCCCCCCGCACTGCCAGCCCGCCCCCGTGTCTACCTTGCGGAGGTTTTCACCTGTATGTGTCTAGCAAACAATGCCCGCTACCAGTCGGGCGGGCCGATAAGTGGTCCCCTTTCCTGCGCATCTAGCCTCGGTGGTGTTTACCAACACTGGTCCACAAACAAAGTCACGCGCTGGGGAGGGGGGGAGGGGATTGGTTGGTGGGCAGGAGGAGGACGAGGAGGACGAGAGGGAAGGAGAGGAGGGGGGGGGGAGAGCAAAGCAGAGCAGCAGCAGAGGAGAGGGAGAGTTCTCTGCACTGCCCATGTCCCTGTCCTATTCTTGCACCATTAGCCATTAGTTAGGCTCTTGGCATTGATTGGGCATATTTGCTTGCTGCCTCTCCCACCACAAGATTCCTACATTTTTCCCTTTTTTTCTCTCTTTTTCTCCCCCCTCCCCCCCCCCCCGACAGCAGTCCAATCAATGGCTGGGCTTAATGAGTGGGGGTTCTGAGATGCATCTGGGCTCTCTCTCCATCTCCCTCACCACAGTCAAGACCAGGGACCTGGATTATCCTGCTGCTGAACCTTCCCGTCCTCCCTCCCTCTTTCACTCCCTCCCTCTCTCACTCCCTCCCTGTCTGTCTCACTCCCTCCCTCTCTCCACTCCCTCCCTGTCTGTCTCACTCCCTCCCTCTCTCACTCCCTCCCTCTCTCATCCCCCCCCCCCTCTTCCACTCCCTCCCTCTTTCATTCCCTCCCTCCCTCACTCCCTCCCTCTCTCTCCTCTCCCCCTCTCTCCCCCTCTCCCTCCCTCACTCCCTCCCTCTCTCACTCCCCC